>PYAF01000142.1:6787558-6828179 GCA_007407185.1 Glycine tomentella | reverse complement strand
TACGAAAATCCTGCGGAAACCCTAGGGCACTGTTGCTGCTGCCACGTGGCGCCATCTGGTGAAACACGCCCCATCTGGGCGTGTTTAAACACGCCCCAGATGGGCGTGTTTCATCACCCCATTTTGCTAAATTTTTTTGGTTTTGCCCCCTTTTGCCAATTATTTATTTAATTTGTATTATTTTAAAAAATCAGCCGAATATTATGGTTAATTGTCAAACACCGTGTATCCACATTCGCTCGAGTACGGATCAAGGAAAAGTGTTCATATAGTGAGTTAAATTATTTAATACTAATAACAGTTTATGGTGATTGATGTCTTCAATTAATTATAGTTTATTATTTGGGATAGTGAGAACGACATATGTGAACTAGATATTGGAGAATAACCTCTGATTAAAGAATCAAAAGTCAACTTATGGTGTTCTTGTGTGGGAGTGATTGAGTGGAAGGGTTAACTCTTGAAAACGCGGGGGGCAAGTCCCATCACCGGCTCATGATACACAGGAACTTTACATTATACTCATCACACCAATTTAACATCTTATAAGCATGTTATTTAAAAATGCTTTTCGTTGGGACGGATCCACATCACTTAACGTGGAGCAGCTGATGCAAAAGTTTGAAACTAATAATTTAAAGAATAGAGCCAAATATTTCTATAATTTTCGAGATTATGTATGATATTTTTTGTTTTTTTCGATCTCTACCGTAATTTTCTTTTAATTGCTTGAAATTTATGACACTGATACTTACTATTATTTAAAGAACCAGATCTTGTACTTCAGTAAAAGGGTTACTGTCAATGTTAAAAAGAAAAATGGTGTGCATGCGCGATCTCATCATGTACTTCATTCCTTGTTCAAACTTCAAAACTTGAGCTAAAAATTATTGAAATCAGTAGTTAGTGAAAGTAGCTTATGTCTTTAATTGGTTTAGTAACCTGTGTAATGCATGGTCGATTTATTTATTATATTTTTTGGTATATAATGGTCACACTGAAATTCAAATTTAAGACATTATACATGCTATTTAAATTCTTTTACCTGGTTTTGCTGATCGGGTTTTTCATGATCTGGTTTATGATGTAGATTTCTTTTTTGATGGTTACTGTACAGAAACAGTTTACAGTGGTATAGAATGATATAACATGTTGGTCCCCTAATACCCTTTATTCTTCATTAATATAATATATTTGTTTGTTTGCTAAAAAAAAACTTTACCACTATGCAAATCTTAGGAATTCATTATTTATTATAAGTAAGGGTAAATAATCATTTTAGTCATTAAAAGGATAAAATGTGGACAAATTTATCTTTAAAAGATGAAAATTCAAATTTTAGACTATGAAAGTGTAAAAGGTGTGACAGATTTATCTTTCAGTTAACTTTCGTCTATTACCGTTAATGAAAGAGTCTACGTGACACAGAGGGACGAAAATGTCACAAAATTAATTGCTAACATGGCTTGTTAAATAGATTTTGGATGAAAATGTCATTAAATTACCATTGGATAAAAATATTAGTAAGTTATACTATTGCACAAAAATGTCAGTAATTTTTTATTATACAAAAATTTCAGTAATTTCCTAGTGGACATCTAGAAAATTATTGATATTTTTGTCTAATGAAAAAACTACTGATATTTTGGTTCAATAAAAAATTACTGACATTTTTGTTCAATGGTAACTTATTGACATTTTCGTCCAATAATAACTTATTGACATTTTCGCTCAAAACATATTCAACAAGCCATATTGATAATAATTTTTGTGATATTTTCGTCCTCTATACCATGTAGGTTCTTTCGTTAATAGTAACGAACGAAAGTTAATGGAATAATAAATTTGTCATACTTCTTACACTTTGGAGAACTAAAATTTGAAGTGTTTATGTTACTGTAAAGCCTTATTAAAAAAAAAAAAAAAGACTGAGAACACAACCAGACCAGGTGACGCACGATATTGCTTAAATTTTTTACATATACACTTTGAAAATTTTACACAATTTATGAGAAAAGGTAGACTTTTCTATTGGACTTAAATTGTCTAAATACATAAAAGAGAATTAAAGAAAATAGAAACTAATGAAACATATATAATCTTTTGTTATCGGTAGAGATCGAAAAAAATATAGAAAATAATTTATAACTAACATACTTTATTTTTGAGTTAGTTTTTTCTTTTACAAATATACTCTATTACTAATACTATCCTATTATGATTACTCATTCATTCGTTTGTTTGTTGGATCAACACCTCTCTTTCTCACATGACTAATCTTTTCTCTGCATTGGTCACACTCACCGTCATCTACACCTTTTAACGTTGTGATTCTCTAGTCCATTTGGCATCCATATCTGGGTCCCATTATAACAGTGCAAAAACATACTAAGCTACATCCACGCAAGTCCACTCCACACTAAAAATACAAAAGATGTCGTCTCTTTATTTGCACATGCATGTTACATCTTTTTTTCTGCTGTTGCATCCTTTGTCTCCACCAGTTGAAAGTGTCTGTTTCATACCAATATAAAATATTGGATAATTGGAAAAATAGAGCACACTATTGGAGCAGGTCTAAGTTGCAGCCAAATAAGATCACTATTGTACCTATATGTTACAACTCATTCTAGGTATACATCTATGAATGCGGTCACTATGTGATTGCTGAAAAATTGGCGATTAAGCACTTCACCATATAGCAACCTTGTGTTTTCTCTTGGCGAAAAGACCATGCATTGTCACTCATACTCATGAAGAGTAGTGGGTCAAGGAGGACTATTTACTTTATTATTGGTATAAAATAAAATATTAATATTTTAAAGTAAGGATAATGTACAAAAATTATAATCCATTGCGGTTCATTTATTATCCAATTTTTTTCTTCCATTCGATCATAGAAAATTCAAACAATCAAATAATTTTTTCATCCTTTTGTTACATTTTAATTGATTTTATTTAATAATTTCTTCCATTTCGTCTTTATATTTAAACTTTTTTCGTTTTTTCCCCCAATATTACACTATATCTTAATAATCAAAATACTACATCTTTCACCACAAAATGAAAGATATTTTCCTAAAACATAAGCTAGAGACAAATAATGAATGACACCAGTAAAATCGACCGATCTTTAGATTCCGAGCAAGCACATGAAGAAATAATAAATCATTTAGAAACAATCTATTTAAATTCTAATATATATATATATATATATATATATATATATAGATTCAAAGGAAGGAGTTGATTTTCGGTAGCAGAGAGTTTATAAATATAATATTTTTCAATTAGACATTATATGAAGATTATAATCATAACTATTATTATTGCTCATAGACATAATATATTTTCGTTACATATAAACAAATAAAAAGATCGAAGGTAAAATTCAAAAGTAATGAGCTACACAATTTTCTGAAACCAAAGACCAAACTTGATCAACATATAATAAAGAGTATACGAGAATGTTTGGTGGAGAAATCGCAAATATGATCCAAAAGCAAATTCTCAAAACATTGACGGTTGTGTGCAACAATGTAATTTAAATAGCCAAGTTAGAGCCAAAAGGAGGTTGAGGGAGGAATTGTGTTAGATAGCTTATAGTTGATTATGGGATCTACTTAAATACCTAAGTTTTGGTGGTAAAGTTAGTTAATTACTGTAGTCATGAGTCATAGATTCATGTGGACGTTCCCATGTTAGTAGGAATAAAAGTACAGTTATGAGTAATTTAAATTATTTTTTTATTCATTCCTAACTAATTGATTTTACTTATAGTTATATAAAAAAAGGTATAATACTATAATTAATTTTATAGTAATGAACAAATTTTTTTTATTCATTCATAATTAGTTATGTAATTAATTTTAGATATAACTTATTACATAATTGCTAATCTAACAAGTTTATTCATAATTAATTATATATCTATATTTTAAAAATAATAACTAGTTAATGTAAATTTTTTTATATAATTATCTAATCACAATTCATCATGTATGATAAATTTGTTAATTCTTAAAATAATTATCTTAAAATAATTTAAATAATAATTTGTGATGAGATGACAATGTAAAACTATTTTAAATCATCATTATATAAACATTAAATTGAAATTAATTATAGTTATAGTTATAATATGCGGTTATAATTTAATTATTTATTAAATATATTTATAGTGATGTGAATACTCATATGATGAATATGCCTTGATCTCTCAGTATTAGGATATATCAATCTCTGTAATTTTCAATTGGCTAAATACTTGTGTCATCTCGGATTATTTTGAGATAGGGTCAGGAACAATGAATAGTTAAGTCAGGGAATTTAAAAAGGAATCCAACATCATTCCATCATAATAAAGATCATCAATTAATTAAGGAAACTAAAATAAAGTTAATAAAAGACTATGGGCAATGCAAGGTGTTGCCCATCACATACATAATTCCAAAAAACGATAACCAACATCCCAATTCCCAACTACAAAAAAGAGCAAATGAAGAAGTTTCCAAACACTGTTTTAAACGGGAATCATTTTTAAGCATTAGAATGATGGTAAGAAGCACAGTTATTATCAATAATAAGCCACATATATAATAACGAGGATAACAATTAACTACAACAAATTAGACATAAGAATAAATGATCTAAAAATCACCTTAGAGGCGTGTTTATAAAAAAGATGAAGCCAACGTGAATGAACATTTAATGTGTGTTTGAATTACAGTTTATAAAATTTGGATAAAAGTAAGTTGAATGTAACTTGTTTTATGTTTGGATACTTGATTGTAAAAATACTTTTGCCAAAATGAAACTTGTTAAAAAATAGGTATCCTTATTTTGAATCATATCGTTCAATGGAAAAATATCGAATTGTTGCTTTTGTTTCAACGGACGTTCACATGATAATTATATTTAACTGAACGAAAAATAAATTTGCCAAACATGTGAATGTGGCATTCAATGATAGGTGAACGATCGTTTGGATCTTCAAACGTGTAAACAAATACATCCTTAATTAACAAAAAAAAAAAAAAAACTTGCTACTAGTTTTGTGTTTAGAAAAGTGTGAATGTCTATTTTCTCCGATGTCAACAACAATCTAAACACACACTTGTGACTTTGTGTCAATAGCTCATAGCAATCAATGACCATGGGAAACATTTTCATCAACAAATACTACACGAAACAAAGAAATCAGTCACTGAAATAATAAAAGCTTGATAATAATCAGAAATGACATCATCAGTCCTGTATTTCTGTTCAAATTTTGCAATGACTACATCATCATAGCATGGGCGCAAAATATTAGTTAGAACTTTAAAAAAGAATTGTTTATATTTTTAACAAAGTAGAACTTGATATATAAGTCGTTGTAGTATAGTGGTAAGTATTCCCGCCTGTCACGCGGGTGACCCGGGTTCATCCCCGGCAACGGCGTTTTCATTTATTTTTTTTCAGAAAAAAAGACATAAATACAACTTGTCGTTTTGGGTTCAATTGGACCGTTTCATTAATGAATGATTTTTGGTAGCGTATAAGAAAAGTTGGGCTACGAATTTCCATGGGCCATTTTTGTTTTGCGAAGAAGCCTAGCCTAGGTCTATTCCTACCTTGCGCGGTGGACCGAGTTGACCGTGATAACCTCCTCCCTTCTCCTCCGCCAGATCTCGCCGTCGCCGTCGCCGCTGCCGCCGCCGAATTTCTCCTCGGCGTTTTGTCTCCACCTCTCAGTCCCGTAATCTTCTGTCTCTTCATTTCACTTTCAATTTTTAGATGCAATAACCTTTGTTAATTGTGATAAACTTTGATGTACTGTTTCATAATTCGTTTGACCTAAGCGTTTGAGATTGCAAGCGTGTCTGTGTATCCGTGTATGTATAAAGTGAATCTGGTGTTGTGCAGGTTGAAGCTGATTAAGGACCAACAGCATGTGCCGGCAAAATTCTCCGGTACACCATGCCGGTGAAGAAGAAATTGCAGCTGATGAGAGCCTTTTGATTTATTGCAAGCCTGTTGAACTGTACAATATTCTCTACCGCCGCGCCCTTCAAAATGTAATATAATAAATGCATTTTTTTCTTGCTGAATTGAGTTTGTGCTGTGTTGTCATTTTTCAAATCTTCAATTTACTCTCCTACTTTTCATAATTAGAATAATCCAATTGAGGCCAAAACCTTTTGCTGTCATTTATTTTATGATTACCTTTTACTATCTGCGTGTGCGTGTGCGTGTGCGTGTGTGTGTTTTTTTTTTTTTTTTTTTTCTTCTTTCTTTTTTCTTTTCTTCTTTTAACAATTGTTGTGAGCCAAGCTTGCTAAGAATCCTATTGAATATCCAAGGGGGATACGGATGTACGATTATTCTGATACTTTTTAACACATAAAATGGTCTTATATTTGTTGTTGGACACACGTCCACATTTGAAAGTTGTTCTCGAAATTAGCTTAGATTCCAGCATTTGTTTTCCGAAAAGTATTCAAAGCTTGATTGATGCTACTTTATAATTGATTTCTCTTGCAGCCTTCTTTTCTTAGGAGATGTTTGCGTTATAAAATAAGAGCAAGGCGTAAAAGGAGGTAAATATTCCTTCTAATTACAGTATGGGTATTATTTAATTAATATTTAGTTTCGTGACTCCATTTGTTAAACTACACTGCTGTTTATACTAGTTCCACACTGCTAATATGATCACTGAAGCTACTTTAAGTACTTGTGCTGTTAAAAAGGATAATTAATTGATAATAATTTAATAAAAGAAATTTTAATTTTTAGGACCTGGAGTCCTCATGCAAAAGAACCAAAGGCAACAAAAGAAAAGAAGTAAAAAAATAATTCTTTAGTTCAAAAAAGTAACCAGTCCATTTGTGTATCAGATAAAGATTCATCATCTTTAGATACTGTTTTCATTACTCCCCCAATTAGACAGGTGCTTAAGTCTTGAGGTGATGGGCGCTGAGAAACATATGCCTCACTAAAGAAGGCTTGAAGATCAGGAAAGAGAGAAAATAAAACATTTGACTATTTTGCATTATATTTCTATATAAATTACCTAGTTTAGTGGAAGGGAAGGATCCTAAATCGACCCCCTTCTTTTTATTTTTTAATTTGAAAAAGCAGGATTGGCACACAGATCAAATAAAAGGGAGTGAGATGAGCTCTCACAGGTTTCGTTTTTTATTCGATTTTTGAACTACATCCATGGTAACAACAAAAGATTAAGAGGGTCAATTTACAAAACCCAAAGTTGTTTTCTGCATACGACCCAAGTCCCAAAGGCGCACAAGCATTTTTTCCCCAACATTCTGACTATTTTGTCCCATTTGTTACCACAAATAGCAAGCTTGATGTTTTGTTTTGGAAATTTTACAATCATTAATAACCACTAAAGGCGTGCAATGCTTGAACTAAATGGGCATGTGTAACTGTAAGGCACGAAAGGAGTGCACTTCACTGAAGGGTCAGCACCTTAACCAGCAAGAGGTGCTGACTCCTGCTGGCCCTCCTTTTGTTGCCTTTGATTTCACTAGCAAATGACTATTACTCAATTGCGGAACAAGTTAACATTGTAATTGTATTAGATTTTTTCTTTTATTATGAGCTACTGGTAAGCCAACTTCAAAAGTAAATGAATCAAAATTAAAGGCACAGGTTGTGTTGTTCATTGTTTCTGGCTGGTGGATTGATTTCTAGTTTAATTTTAGCATTATAAACTTGTATCTTTTTTAAAATTTATATTTAACAACTGGTTAGCTGTAATAATTTTCCTGAATAACACTTAATGCAATAAGGAGTTCATATCAATTATGCTTTATCTATTAGTTTTGCTGCATTGGGTGGTAATGGAAATTTTGCGGGGTGCTTTCTGTTTTATAGGTTGAGAGCAGGAATTGTGATTTTCAATTATAGGGACCACTACAACATTCTTCGGAAAACCGAAGGTACATCATATTATCAATAACTAGGTTCAACATTGCATCTTGCTATTGGTGTCCTATACTATGTTTTTTTTAAGAGAAATGAAACTTGTTGTCAACATTTTATCATTTGTTTATGGCTGAAAGTTTTTTAGTGCAGTATTGCATCCACCTACAATTTGGAATAATAAGATTTTAACAATGCTACTATCTTGAGCTGACATTTTTCAGTTTTCTTTGTTCTTTGTGCTCTGTTTTTCGTTATTCTCTATTCTTTGAACATCTATTATTATTTAAAAATGGGATTTTGACAACACTGATACGTTTTCGATCTCTTTTCAATTGCAGTGACTGAAGACTTTTCTTGTCCGTTTTGCTTGATGCAGTGTGGAAGCTTTAAGGTATGTACTGTGAGTTGTACTTTTATTGTGCTTGTTCCATTAATAATTTAATAATCAGGAGGATTGTTGTCACTTTTCTCTTTTTTAGAAGTTAAGTGAAAACTCTGAACCATTTGTCATGAAAAATTGAATTTATTTAAAGTAATGATTCTCTTATGGTCTTCTCTGAATGGTAGATGTAATATTGTTTTGAGGTGGTAAAAAATATGATATTTAAATATTGATTGGATATACATGGTAACTTTAATATTTTTTGCAATTCTCAATATGCTCTTTCTTTGTTAGAGAACATTTTCCTAATTTGAGCTAGAATCTAACAGGATAAATTAATGATGCCTTGTTTTCCACACTTTGTTTTGGCTATTTTATTATGTTCAAAATTTTACTATAAAACTATAAAATCACATGAAATTACTGTTGAAAAGTTGTACATAATCATAGCTAATATCATTGCCATACTTTGGCAATTTTATCAATCTCAGTTTATTTGTGCAGGGTTTGCGATTTCATCTTTGTTCATCACATGATCTATTCAACTTTGAGTTCTGGGTTAGCAGTTGTAACTAAAAGTAAGTTTTAACATTTCAATCCTTCTGAATGGCTTTTAATTTGTCCTTGTTCTGTTTGTAGGTTACTGAAGATTACCAAGCAGTGAATGTCTCCGTAAAAATTGATACATTGAGATCAGAGGTCAGAACCTTGTTCAATTTTGATTTATAGTAAATTTTTTATTTTGCTTAGAAATTGTAATTTGTTTACAAAAGATTCTGTTGTTCTAATAATCAAAAGCTTCTCATTTGGTACTATTAACATAAAAAACCTTGTTGAGATCTATCACAATGATATTGTTGTTTTTCTCAAATAGAATAGACTTGACTGAGGTCTCCACTTTCTGATGGATTCATAAAATGTTTGTCTAATTGAACATGGTCCCTGCGGTGATAACCAGGAAAAGTGCTGCTGGATTGCTTAGCTTGATTGCAGCTGTTGAGGTTATCGTCTGTAGTATTGATGGTGGATGTAAAATGGGTCACGTATTTGAGACTTTTGAGTAACATCTATGTGCTGTGTGTGCTATGTTTTTGTACTGCCATAGTGCAGTAACTAATTAATCTGACTTTAATATAGGATCTACATCTTATGCTGGGATCTGATGCAGATCATTTTTGTCTAATAAATTTTTTACCCCACAGAAAAAGGTGCCAGTTCCCCAAATGACCTAGCAGAATAGCATTAATCTGATATGCCTGGCAATATTCAACAGAACATTTATTCTTGTGTGTGCCTGTCTTTTTAATAAGATTGGGAGATGAAAATTCCTTTTCTTGAAGAATGTATTATTTGAATTCCGTACTTCATTTGAAATGGATGGATGTGTTTATATTATTTATTTTCTTAACACCTATCTATCTCCATGCAGAATGTTGCTGATGGAGTAATTCCACAATCGCAAACCTTCTTCTTTTGGTTGGTTGTACATATTTATTTAAAGCAGTCACTAACTAATTCATATAACTTTGAGCAAGATTACCAACTTTAAATTATTCATTAACAAAAATCTGTACAGTTCAAGACCTCGAAAACGTAGAAGAAAGGACTCTGTTCAAAATGAAAAACGTTCCAATGTAAAATTCCTGGAGTTGGACTCACCAGAAGGCATACATAATGGATTTCTAGAAAAAGATGATGATGGTAGGAATTGTATGTTGATGCCTGCTGTGACTAATATTTGAAGCAATATTTAGATACATTTTTTTTGCCTAAAGCACCCAAAATTCCCTAAAATGCATTGAAGATTTATGTCTTTAAAACATGCTAGTGGAAGTGACTTTTTCTTCTTCTGTGAATAAATTGTAAAAATGTAAAGAAAAGTGAGAGATGCAAATTTTGGTCCTAAACTGTAAAACAGAGAAAGACTATGCGGACATTGTTTGTGGATTTTAGGCAAAGAAAATAAATGTGGCAGAGCCAAATGACCTCTTTATCATTTTTAACTTAATCATTAACAGCTATAGTTTTCTTCAATCTTCATGGGTTCAAAGGGTAATACGTAATTCTGATACATGATGGGGACAAACTTTAATTTCTTGATATATTAAAATTAATTAGGACAAAAACTTTAAGGAGGTAAAATGTATTTCACCCTTTTTTTCTGATTTAGGATGACTCCCGATCCTTGTGTTTGTTTTTTGGTCTTTTGATATGTTTTCATTTATCAAACACCCACACAAAAATGCCCTTGGAATGGATGATGCCTTAATATAATCTTTTATTTAGATGCACAAAGTGCTTCATGCCCTGGAAAAATCCTCGAATCTCCCTTTAAAAATAAAAGTTTGCAAATTGATGGATTATTTTTACTGCAGTAAATAGGGGGAGGGGCAAATACATACTTTTTCCAGTTTGTTAATCACGAGTAATGTCTATATAATTCTTTGGTTTATATATTCTGTGGGATGGACTGAAGTTCTAAAATTATTTGTAGATATACTATCCTGCAAAGGGGAGAACGTGTGTAGAACATCTCGTAGTGAGAAAATTTTGCCTAGTGGAAGAAATGATGGAGGAAAATTTGGTCCTGATCATCCTGGCACCATGGACGACCTGGAGCATGTTGAATCCAGTTTCGACATTCCAGGTGTTTCAATTGCCATGCCCCAATCTTCTGTGGACCCTGAATGTGGTAAATCAATATGTAAAAGTGATCCTGCTCTGCCTACTAAAACAAAGAAGCTAAGCATGGATCGATCAGACTCAAGAAAGTATGTTCATAAAACCTTTTTGCTTCTTATCTTTGATTTTTGAAAACATAAGCTTCAGTTGTAAATGAAGACTCAATTATTTTTGAGTTCTGCATTAGAGAAATGTTTGGAACACACTCTCAAATACTCTTTCTTGAACAAACTTTTTCTTATTGGTTGAAATTTATTGAAAGTCACAACTGTGTGGGTGCTACATCAAATTTAATTAATCTCTTCCATGATTTTGTGGTTTTCAATAGATTATAACCAATAGAACAAAGTGTGCTCCTAGCACTACTGTCTTTATTATTTGTATTTATATTTATTTCTATTGTTCTTTTAGTTTCTGTTTTATAAATAAGTAGTTTCTTGTCATGTGGGGTATAATAAATATAGTTTCTGCTAGGAGTGTGGTAATTTTGTGAAACATCAAGTTGTATTTATTAAAATTCTAAGAACAATTTAAGTGAATGATATAAAATAATACAAAGTCGAATACCTCTGTATATACTTTGTATCACCATGAAATTTGATAGGAAACGTAATACCCGTGACTTTTTTTTAATTATAATCTTTCTCACGAATGTCCTGGTTTGAGCATTTTGATTCAGTTTTTAATTCAAAATTGTTTTCCAGCCGAATGCTTCTGCAGAAGAGACTTTTCTTTCACTCACACAGAGTCCAGGTGATTAGTTATTTTAGATCTCTGAATTTTTTTAGCATACGTGCTTCATAATCTGCTTGATGTATGGAATATTTTATGTATAAGTTAATTACTAGTTTGCTACAAGTGAATCTCAGGCTTTTGTGTTTTTTTTTTTTTTTTTTTTTAAATGTAGAAACCTTTGATTTTTTTTGTTAAAGAACTGTCTATCATGCATAAATTTGGTACTAGACCGCTAAACCTCATTGTACTTAATGGCTTTTGGAAATTTGATCTTAAATTAACAAGAGTATATGGGGTCAATTTTAATAATAGGCTGTTGCCTTTCCTATCTCCTAATTATGGGAGTTCATTTTTTCATATTCTAGAGACACCGATAGATCTTCTGTTGAAATTATAGAGATTTTAGGTAGGGGAGGAGAAGGTGAAAATAAGCTACTGAATAATCTGAAATTGATATTGGTTTTATGTATATACAAAATATATTGGCCCCTATTTATTCTATAAACAATAAATAAGTCATGAAATATGGAAAGCACTCTTAAAAGATCGTCCAAGATACTTAAAAATCAAAAAAATAATAATGAACTTTGTAAAATATTTTAACAATTTGGTTAAGCTTTTTTTCTTTTCCTTGTTTGTGTTTCCTCTGCCTCCTCTTGCCCTTTCCCTTGGCTAATTTGTATGTGGTTAATGGACCTTATCTTCCTCAACTTCTCTTCATATATCTTTTTACCTTTGGATAGTTTGATTAGTTTCTGTTGAGAAATCGAGGGGATAAATATTGGGAGATTTACATGAGCAACTATATAAGTGAACTAGACACTATACCTTAACCCAAAACCTTAATATTCAGGTTTATGGGTCTTTTTTTACCTCACACTTGTACTCCAACAATCTTTCCCTCAAGTGTGAGTCTCTTCCACATGGTAGTCTCCCCCTCGAACGGAAGCCATTTTTCAATTCACAAGTAATGGCCCTTAGAACTTATGCTCTAGTACCTTGTACCGCCGCAACACTTTCGGGACTCGTTGCCTAGCCTCCATGCATGGACTCACTCGCCATGAAGACTTTCGATACAACGGATCTCCATGTCCATGGATCCACAAACGCACCTTAACCTTCTTACTTGTCTGAGCCGGTTACTAAGTCGAACCATCGGCTCTGATACTAATTGTTGGAAAATCGAGGGGGTAAATATCGGAGAGATTTACACGAACAACCATATAAGTGAACTAGATACCACATTTTAACCCAAAACCTTAAGGCTCAGGTTTATGGGTCTTCTCCTCACTTATATGGTGATCAATTTTTCTATTTCTATCCGATGTGGGACTTTACCTCACACTTGTACTCCAACAGTTTCCCCCCTTTTAAAATTGCCATTGGTAGCTTAAAAACCCTATTATGAGTTAGTTTTAGAAAGAGATCGCGAGGTAGTTATATGCAGATTAGAGTGAGGAGAGAGGGTATCAAACATCCTCACTATCCTGTGGATGGTTGGAGCCTAGATTTACTTCTTTGGCTTGGGAGCACTGTCTCTTTCTCTGTGATTGCTTTTTCATTTGAATACATGTTGAATACAGTCTTTTGTGTTAGGAGTTCCTTTCATAATGTATCATTGATTTTATGAAAACGAGAATGACGCCCTAATGTTTAGATGTTTTAAGTCGCGGATTAGACTAGTCTAAAAAACCAGGAACCATTGCCGTGAAATCAGGATTCCATGGTGAAATCTCATGATTTGACACAAAAGAAGCATACAACCCACCTAAGCTCCTCGGTGACTAGTGTCGGAGATATCACCGTGTCTATTGCAGGTTTGCATGCTGAGGTGTGAGACGGATTCCAACAATAACCAAACTCCCCGTCAAATGAATATCAATGACAAAGACGTACTTTGCTGTTGAAGAGACTCCATTGGAATTGTAGCTCTAATGCTCAAATTAGCATTTAGGGGTTGACTTGACATTGGTTCAAATTACTTAAAGAATCTGATCATCACTTAGAGTAGGATCAATTTAAGCAATCACATGATTGCTAGGGAAAAACGTCAGTTCAGTAGTCCCGTTTTGGAACTTAAAATTAGTGTTTTAAACTTTGGATGGCGGCGAAGTGTGGTGAACCCAAAATTGCTATGGTGGGAGTTATTTTCAAGTTTTTTTATTACTATTATTATTTAGTTTTTTATATTATATGTTATGCTTTAAATAGTTTATTATTCTTTATGCACATGTGTTGGGGTGTACACTTGTCTGTTATTACCATTTTATCATAATTGTATGATTTTTTTTGAAAATTTAATTTCTAATATATTTCTTAACTTTTAATACAATATTACATTTTTAATATTCTGACAAACAGTCATGTTACTCTCACCATTAATTTCTTGAATTTTATGCATTATTTCATTTTTTAAAATTGTAAATATTATTTAAAAATTAGGATAAATTGCAATTGTGGTCTCTCTTTAATTTCTTATCCGCAATTTTGTTTTCTCTATCCCCCCCCCCCCAAAAAAAAATGATTTTAATCCTCAACATTTAGAAAGTCCGTAATTTTGGTCCAATCCTCAATTTTGCATACATTTATTCCTTTTTTTTTTACATTTTAATTAATTTAAGTAAATTTAATTTGCGCCCAGTACTTTAGTCAACGTTAAGTTAAACGGTGATTGTATGCAAAATTGCAGATTTTCTAAAATTACGGAAAAAGAAAACATGGAGACAAAATCGCATACTAGGAATTAAAGGGGACCAAAATTGCAATTTAGGCTAAAAATTAACTAAAAGATTAAAGTTAACTTTGAATAGTTTATAATAAATTGTAATATTATTATAACATGTCTTTAATAATTGGTATAGTTTATATACTTTATTATCTTTAATATTATTTTTATGAAAATTCTAAAATTTGTTTGAGTAATACTTTTTTAGTTTTGAACATTTTAATTAATATGTTTTAATTTTATATGTCAAAGTTTTTATATGTTGAATACAAATTTATATTTTAGACACACTCACAAAATAACCTAATATATATAATATATACTAGGATTTGCTAACTTACACCTACTTGTTTTTAGGAGTAAGTGAGCAAGTTACACCTTGGGTATTTTTTTTAGAAATTTGTAGTTATAGTTTGTTAACTTACTGCTTCTAAAAAAACAAGCAGGTGATGTATATGCTAACATACATTCACCTAGTTTTTAGGAGGAGTAGGCCGTGTTATTAAAACTGAATCAGTGATCAATCCGGTCAAGGCAATAGGTCATTGGTTGAACCACATGGATTCATAAACTATTAAATATATATAAATTTATATTAATAATATTGTATAAAACTAATTTGTCATTCATATTCTAACATGATATGCTGGTGCAGTGGTAAGAAATGTTTTAAATGTCTTGAGGGACCTGGGTTCTATCCTTGGTTGGAATATATTTTTCTCTTTTTGCTCAATTTTTTAAAATTCACATATGATTTTCTACTCCAGTAGTGTTGAGCCACATGTAAAGGAGAAGCCAGCAACAACCGTCAACAGGACTTGCCTTGAAGCACGTGTGAACAGAAGACAACCACATATGCACAAATTTCGAACGAATCACTCTTCTAGTTCACCAAAAGCTGATGGGTCACCAGTTTTGTAAAAAATCGCCGAGTCTCACGAGGTTAAACGAAGTCATGCGCACATCCAATTTGAAGACCAACTCAGACTGGTCATACCACCGGTTTTCGGTCCGATTGGCCGATATGAGCCGGTTTTTATAATTCTGGGAGTTTCGCCGATTTAGGTAGTTAAAGATCATGATCATATTATTCAAATTTAATATGATTTGATTTTTCTTTATCCTTGAAGATTTTAGTTTGTTGAGATAAAGATCAAATTATTCAAATCTGATTTGATCTTATTCTGTAGCCAAGGTAGTTAGGATCTCTCTTATCCATCTCTGCCTATGTAAAGTCTCATGTAATCTGATCAATGTAGAAAAGTAAATATCATTTTCTTCTCCTAAAATTACAAATATGTTGTACATTATAATGTATATTGTGTGCATTATATAGATAGAGACATATACACCCAATCCAGTTCCCCTCTTAGGAAAAAAGTTATACTGGATTTACATGATCATGTTGTTTCCTAATCCAATTCTTTCCTTAGGATTACACTGGACCAACAGGATATAATAGATTGTAGGATAAGATAATCAAATCCTATTGACGTACCAAACAATTGATTATAGCAGTTGGAGTGGCCTCTATAGCGCTGGAGCAGAGTGGACGTTGTGTCTTGGTTTCATGATGCGGTCAGAGCAGCCGTGATAACAGTGTGGAGACAATCCCACTCCTTGGGCGTTTTCTCTTCCTAGACACTTCTCTCCTGTGCGACTTTCTTCTCTGGTGAAGGCAATGTTTTCTGGCTGTGCTATGTTGCTACTGGTGAGATTAGGGAGAAGACTTTCTAAAAGAAGATTGTGGATAGGTGGCGGGGCTGATGGGAGAAAGAGAAAGAGACTAGTGTTTCTTTTGCTTTTTGGGTCAGAGAGAGGGTGAGGTAGTTATACGCAGAGAGGAGGGAGTGTATCAGACTTGTATCTAGTGAATTGTTGGAGCCTAGAGGCAGTTCTCTGGCTCGGGGGCCCTGACTCTTTCTCTGTAATTTCTTTTTATTCAGATACATATTGTATACAGTGTTTCACGATAGGGGTTCCATCTGAATTTCTTTTCAATTGGGTGTATCTCTGAACGAAATGTTTAGTTTGATAGACAATTATGATCTTCTGGTGTATTTTGTGTAACACTAGCGTCAGCTATGACTTATACAGTATTTTACTTATCATAAGTTTCATGCATTACTTTTCTTTTTAATTGGATCTTAGGTTTCTTAGCTGAATACATGATGTTGTGGTATTTGAAACCTTCATCTAGCTTAATAAAATTTAACATTATTTCATAATAAAATTGAGTATACTTCTGTTAGTGGACTTGTTCTTTTAATGCTATATCAATATTTGATTCGTTCCTAAGCTCCATCTCACTTTTCGTTTGTGTTAATTGAAGCCTATGGCACTAGAACAAGTGTTATCAGACCGTGATAGTGAAGACGAAGTTGATGACGACATTGCAGATCTTGAAGATAGAAGGGTAAGCTTGAAAGCCTTTCAAATTCATTTTTCTTTTCGACTTTTTCCTCTTTTGTCTATGTCTAAATAATGCATTTGGATTTGTTACTTCTGGGCACATTTTGTAAAGAACGGAAACATGATAAAATTTAGTACAACACTTCATTGCCAAGCAAAATTTTACTGACATTATGCTCTTCCTTTAAACGTCTTAAAATTTAGTTTGGTCCTTAGTTGCTCGTCTAGATCTTGTGCAGTTTACTATTGGATATTTACAGTGCAACAAACTTATATTAATCACGATAATTTAATGTTGAACTGTAATGTTGCAGATGCTTGATGATTTTGTGGATGTTTCCAAAGATGAAAAACAGCTCATGCATCTCTGGAACTCTTTTATGAGGAAGCAAAGGTGTCTAATACTGGCAGTCATATTAATCTTTCTTTAATTTTCTTTTCCCCACATTAGTAACACTATTTTGGTTGTTAGGTTTTGCATGATAAATAAAATCAACGTTCTGTGTGATGTGATTCTTGTTGGTTACACATGTTTTTACTGTGGCAGGGTGCTGGCAGATGGTCATGTTCCGTGGGCCTGTGAGGCATTTTCCAAGCTTCATGGAAAAGAGCTGATCTCATCTCCAGCTTTATTTTGGTACTCCTATCTTCCATTGATATTTATCTAATTTCATGGAGTTTTCCTACTAAAAGGAATCAAGCTTAATGATCAAAGAATTACCTGTGATTACTGTCCTGGATAGCATGGAAGTCACGATATAGTTAAATTATATAACCAGAGTACAAGACACGCCTTATCTTTCTTTTTGTAATCTTTTTACGATGTCTGATCACCCACTTGTAGTACTTCAGTTATAAACTTTTGCTTCATACTTCATCTTATCTATTTACTTTGGAATTCTGTTTTAGAAAAATAAATATCCTTTAATGCAGGTGTTGGAGGTTATTCATGATTAAACTTTGGAATCATGGTCTTCTTGATGCCTGTACAATGAACAACTGTAGCATAATATTAGATAGTTACAAAAATGAGGGATTGGATACAAGAAAAAATTAAAGACCAGAAGGAAACTGACTCAACAACAAGAATATACAGTCTTCCCCGCCTTGTATTTTGCTTGACTGCAGGTTCCCATTTTCGTATTTGTATAATTTATCATGATTTTTTGAACTGTTATTGTCCTGTACATTGTATTAATGTTCCCAATTTATTGAGATTGAAATTTAGGGTATTCCCTCAGTAATTTTACTTCTGAATCGTATCTTGTCTAACAAATATAAATTTTTTATATATGAAAATGTATTAAGTACTGAAGTTTTATTACATCATATAAAATTTTAACGGGATATTTAAAATTTTGCTTTGTCATCATATTAATTTTAATGACATTTAAAATTTTAAATTGTTGCCCCTCTCCACTCAGACCATTGGTAATTGGGTGAATTTTTCTGGATAGGTGGTTTATTGTACTGAAGTTTATAAAGTTTAGTACTTTCAAAGTTGAAACAGATATGTTGTAGATCTGGCCGATACCATTGGGCTGAATACATATGTTAGCTTCTAGGTATCATAGTAGTTGCGGTGACTGAATTTTTAAATTGGCCTTAAATAATTTGTTTCCCTATGACAATTCTACAAGGCACTGATCTGGCCTTTGGCGTCAAAACATTTAAGACTTCCTCTTCCATATTAAACAAGATTTCTCTAAAACAATCACTATCTAGCCAGTAGGTAGCGTCAAATTATATTGACCTGAATCTTGCCAAATGCATTTTTGTCATTCATTGTCTAATCTTCATGATCGCAAGTTTCCTTATGTAGACCTGACTGATATTAGAAGCATTTTATTGCCCGTTCTAACATATAAAACAAGATAATTGTGGATATTTTATAACTAATTATGCCATATAAATGGATAATTTGTTTTGTTTAATTTTTAGTCTCTCCTGCAAGATAGATTGGTGTGTGCTTTAGAGGCCAAATGTATATTGTATATTGGCCTTACTATAGTATATCGTATCGTGTTTATTTAATATACGAGATATTTAATTTATTTCGTTATTTAGCTCAATTAAACGAACGTAACACAGTCCTTGGAACAATAAGTTCAATGTCATAGGGTATCGAGGGCAAAACATGATTGTGAGATCCTATTGCGTAAAATCAAGGTAATAATATTCTTAAATATGTTTATTCGAGTATTATTGCGAGTTGAAACAGCAATGGATAGAGATTAACTAGTGTAATTGTGTATAGATTGATGAACTTATTTTATGGGTCATATGTACAAGATACGATGCATTCTCTTGGGTATGTAATGGATTGGTACACCATAAAATGCTGCATGGACGTTACGAAAGTATTATAAGCATTTCTTGTAATGGCCAGTGTTTTTAAATAGCCGGCTATAATGGAACTATAACAATTGTGACTCCGTCCGGCGTCCACTATTGTTGCCGTTGGAGATGGGCATGTCCACATCTCCGTGTATAAAAAAATGCTGTAAACGGGCTTTTATCTGAAGCTGCTTTTATTATGTTAAAAAAAAAGTACAAATATTCAAGTTGACAGGAGTGTTTGTCAGTTTGTGGTTCAAATATCAAATTTGAAAGTAATATCAAGTTTGAGCTAAAATAAAGTATTCTTTTGTGATTTGATGTGAATTGAATTTTTAAATTTTCATTCATTTTTATAATATTTTTAAAGTTGTTTTTTAAGTGAACACGTAATAAAATGAATTAACATAATACAAAATCTTATAATCATTTGAGTTCTGATTAGCTTTTAAGAATGTTGTATAATAAAAAGTTTGGTTCGAAGTTTTATATGGAGATATAACAAGAAACGCACTACAAATATATTAAAGGTGAGGTTCGGTTTTATTGTATTAAATTTTAATAGTAGTAATAACAATCGCAAGTACAATCAAATTTAAAGTCTTATAGATGGAAAAAGAAGAAATCATATTAAAGATAATTAGGTTTGACGATAGAAATTAATTATAAAAAAAAGTCATTGATATTTTGCACTAATAATATAGTAAAAAAAAACGCAAGCAAACTAAAAAAATACAGTTGTAAATGATTGATTTAACCAGTGTTTTTTTTTTCTTCTTTCAATTCACCTCCAATTCGCTAATATTTTAATTAATATTTCATTCCCTGTATTTTCTTTCATAAAATAATATTTTCGTTATAAATCATGAATATTCATCCCATGTATTGTTTCATTAATTTTCATCAGTACTAAAAGTAGTATCAACACCAAAATCATGAATATTTTCACTAACATTCATCCCATGTATTGTTCCATTCATAAAATAACATTAAATATTTTCATTAATAAATCTCTTGCCGCGCCTTAAAAGAGGTGGCGCCAATCCCGTGCCGCGTAATTTAAATTTTTTGACAGATATCATATAAACTTCTGAACGAAAAATTGCCATTACTTATTACTATATTTACCATTACTTCAGGATTTTAAATTTAGGCTCTCAGGAATTAAGCCAAGGCCAAAAACATTTATGCTCAATTGCACTTAGAAGTAGAATGCTTCACTAGATGATGAATAGATAGGTACTGTTTACTTGGTGAATTTCAAACACAAACAAAATTTTCCATATGCTAATTGTTTGTCCCTATCTACATTCTACACGAACTTTGTTTAGCGGAAATTAAATTGTTAGTAGAGACATCATGAGGACATGTTAATAGTAAGATATATCATACTGACGTAATAGTGCACCTATATAAATCAATTTCTATTACTTACAAATATCATAACTCTAATAGTTCCATTTTTTTGTAGACGAAGTCTATATCAATAGGAAGAACTTTAATGACGAACTGTAGTGAAAGGAAGTTTGGTTAATATATGGCTCTAAATAACATGAATGGGTCCAATAATTTGTTCCAAGCATCTGTGCTCACTGTTTTTCTTCGCTGTTGAATTCACAGGGTGACGATAGTGCAGAAATGAAGAAAAATTCAACTACTGTTGAGACTTGTCATTTGGAAAAGATTTTTCAGCCATGCTTGCAAGATAAGACACTGCAAAATAATCTTGGTCCAACCAAGTACAAGGATACATTGAGCCTTAATCACAAAAGTCCTGGTGGTGATCCAGAAGGACATCCAAAGTCATTGGATACTGATAGAAGTGTAATGAAACCTCCAAAGCTGCTACAAAAGAATGATACCGGAGAATCAAAAACAAAAGATGAAATCAAACATGATAACAAGCTTCAATTGAGTGCAAGTTTAGCCAAAACCTTCTCAGCAAGAAGTTAAACTTGTACAAGCAATAAAGAAAACGATGGTTTTGCGACGACAAGGAGGAAGTTGCACCGGAGGAAATGATGAAAATTCTTGTAAGAAACCAGAGAAGATATTATTAGCAGGAGCAGTTCCATTGGCATGTGAAAAGCAAGGTGTTACAAAGAGAAAGGCATTAACAGAAGCAACAAATGTTCAACAATATAATGGCAATGCCCACATAAACGTAAACCTGATGTTGGACCTGCTATGAAACAACTTAGGCTTGAGCGATGGGTTCTTAGAGTTAGAGTCTCAGAGGATATTATTTCTATTTTTATTTTATTTTTTTACTTGTAATAGTGTTGTAACGCAGATCAGATCGATTGACCACCGGATAAAAACATTTTAGTTGCATTGTGTATGATTTCCATTCTTTTATTCTAGTTTGTTATTGAATTCCTTAACCATCAGATCAGTTTATGCCCAAAAAATATATTTTTGGTTCCACTAATACCATTCTGAGCTTAATTTTCATTTTTTCATGCATCATTAGTACAAAAAAATTATACTATTAGTCCCAAATTAATAAAAATCAATTTGTTGAATTAGCCAATATTGGGCCTCCTAATGGGCTATGAGCCTGGGCAATGGGCCCACTAAGGCCCAGCGCAAGAGTATAAAAAGACGGCAGTGACAAGTGCGAAGGTATCGTAGGAATAAACGAAAGCAGCAATGGCTTCAGCTAAAAGGTGGCTTCCGCTCGAAGCTAATCCTGACGTCATGAATCAGGTAACTCTCGATGGATCCTCCCGTTATATTTTTGCCAACGTTTTCGTTTTCTGTTTTTGTGATTAATTGCTTGCATAATTGAAGTGTATTATGATTTGGGTGATTTGCAGTTCCTTTGGGGGCTTGGGCTTCGAGAGGATGAGGCAGAATGCTGTGACGTTTATGGCTTAGATGAAGAGCTTCTGGAAATGGTTCCAAAGCCCGTTCTTGCCGTGCTTTTTCTTTATCCCATAACCACCCAGGTTTTTATCCTTTTCTTCTATAGCAATTAACAACTCTTCATTTTTCACTTATATATTACGGATTTTGTCACACTTTTCTTACTGTCATTAGAGTGAAGAAGAGAGGTTGCAGCAGGAAAATGAAAAAAAGGTGAGTGGATAAATATATTGTTATTTATGTTATAAGCTTCTAAGAATTGCATATCTTGTATGACAATTATGTATTTTATCCTTTTTATGTCTCATTACTTAGTAAACAGTAGCCCAATAAAATTTTATTTCGATAGCATATAATATAAATAATATCATTGAACATTAGTTAGTTAACTACTTAACTGTATGATGTGGTGTTCTGGTGCAGGAATATAATAGTAGAGTCTATTTTATGAAGCAAACTGTGGGTAATGCTTGTGGGACAATTGGACTGCTTCATGCTCTTGGCAACTTGACTTCTGAAGTCAAGCTCGGTAAGTTTTCAATAGTTAATTACCTCTCTGTTGAGATTTTTACTGTATCTTACCATTATTTCTCATTTTGTCAGTTGAGGGATCGTTCTTCGATAACTTCTTTAAATCTACTACAAGCTTTGATCCATTGCAGGTTGTTCCTCCCCGCCTATTGACACTTTTTCCCTCTTTCTTTCTAGTATATTCACATGCGCGGGCATTGACACTATTGATAAGCTAAACGGAATGCTCATTTTGCATTTTTTTAACTTCTATATCATACAGCGTGCAACGTTTCTTGAGAATGACAGAGAAATGGAAGTGGCTCATTCGGTGGCAGCAACTGCTGGTGACACAGAGGTAATTTATTCATTGAATCACCACTGTATTGGGAATTATGTAATATATTAGTGGAACTGGTCTAGTATAGTAGCCCATTGTTCAGTCATCATATATTGCAAATATAATCTTATCAATTTGGATTAGTTTTGTTCTTGATGTTACTTGTTAGTATCTTTAGTCTTTGGGTGTGATAAACGATACTAAGTGGCTTTATATAACATCATTAAATCTGTAGATTTCTTTGGTGATGAATGATGTTGGGAATTTTGGTGTTGGGTTGGCTCTATGAAGCACCAATACTTTAATTTGTTTTATGTATCCATATCTGATATTACGTATCCAATACCAATACTCTTGTATATTTTACCGATATATGTCTATGATGTATCCAAGCCTTTAAAAAACTTTCAAAAATCTAATACATAGAAGCATGAAACATAGAAACACCGTCTCTTGAGATTGACACTATTCCTATTTGTAGATAATAGGAAGTGATTTATGATAACAAGGATTTACAATTTTTATTGTGTTTTTAGTAATGTTCAAGAATTATGTTTTTAATTTAGATTTGCAGAATTACAATTATATATTTATTATGATTTATGATTTTTTATACATATTTCAATTAAAAAAATGACTCAATATTGTGCTAAAATATATCTTATTCAGTCTCTCATCTTACTGTTGATTTCTGTATTTTAAATACTTATAATGCAGGCAGCAGACAATGCAACTGCACATTTCATATGCTTTGCTTGTGTGGATGGTAAATTATCTACTTTAATTGATTCTTTATATCACAGTAATTTTATTTCTTTTCGTTTTTCCTTCTGCACTTGGTTTGCATTTTATCTGGGATTAATTTCCGCACAATGGTGTCATAATTAATATGCAGATGAACTTTATGAGCTTGATGGAAGAAAGTCAGTGCCAATATCTCACGGTCCATCTTCACCAAGTACTTTGTTAAGGGTAAATATCTTTGAATGTTAAGGCCATGATTATCCTTTTGTTTTGTGTAAAGACTTGTGTTCTGTAAAGGATCTGTTTGTTTTGAAAATGCATATAGAGAAAGTTTTATTTATGTTGTTGTCAAATGGCCAGCTTTCTATAGTAAAGGAGCTTAGTCAAGTTAATAGATTGAACTTCCACATTTTAGGCTAGTTTCATTTCATAGATAGATGATGCTTTGAATTTGTTTGGTAAATGAGGCTGGTGACTCTGCCTGCCTAAATCATCTGTGAACAATGAACCTCTTCCTCTGCTCCTCTACCCACCCCTTTCTGCCAATGAGTGCTGCCTTCCTTAGATAGTCCCCATCTTTCCATATATTGTGCGCCTGCCATATGGCTATCTGTGTTTTGCTTTATGTAAGTGCATTGTTCCTGTCATTTAATTGCGTTGATTTCCTGGGTTTGCTGACCTTCATATTATATATCTGCCTTTATTATAATCAAAGATACTCTATTAATAATATATGTTCAAATTACAACAGGATGCAGCTAAAGCAATACAGAGCATGATCCAGAAAAATCCAGACTCCCTTAACTTCAATGTCATTGCCTTGTGTAAGAAATCCGGGTAGATATTGATTTAGGCTTGTTGGGGTCAGTGAGTATGCTTAGATTTAACTTTCATAAGTCATCTAGGAAACACAGCATTTTCCAATCCAGATTAAATGCAAAGCGAGTTATTTCCATGATGGACAATGTGAATAAAATTTTAAAAGGCAATCCATCGTGTGAAGCGATATAGCTATACTAAACAATACCCAGTTTTTGACAGCATATGCGAAGATCGCTGCATCTACATGGTCCTTGGGATATCAAGGTAGTCAGTCCATAGAAGCAAATTGCTGCCAGAGCAACTGAATGAACTGATTAGGCAGGTGTAGCGAAATGGAATAATTTTATTAGTTTCTTTTGCAATGTAAAGATGCTTCTAAATTAGGCAACAACTAGGCTGAATATCGAATTAAACCGGGAATTCAATAAGACGGGTTCGATTTTTGTAGTTTACAGCCACTTAGTAATTATAAAAACTACTTTAAAAATCATAGTAAGAATGATTTTTCATTGATTGATAGTGTAAAACAGTAATTGAAAATTAAAGTCATCCTTTTGTTGGCTCATTTCAAGAGAATGCTGAAAATGTACGTGCTAAGATTTCTTCATAAAATGATTCCAAGTATGACATCTTGAACGATGTAGATGATAAGCGTATGCAGGACAAGGCTAACTATTATGTATAAATATAAAAAATAAGAAACAAAAGAACCGTGCATGTTGTATAAATTTGGTGTTCATATTTTAATAAAAATAGTTACGGTCCTTAAGTCTATAAATGTATCATAAAATGAGAATAAAGAAATATGAGAAATACATAACAGTACAACACAAGAAAGAGAAAAATAAAATAAAAATAAAAAGTTTAAAATTAAAATACCGTAGAGTTGAATTCATATTCCGATAATTTTTGCAAATAAGTGTCTGTGTAGGTAGAAAAAGGGAACCGTGATTTTGTGTGTGAGGTCTTCTTTGAGGACTTGTAACCTTGCGGTGGTTAGTCTTCCTTTATCACCAGTTTTGTAGTTCCTTAGTTTTGGCCTTCGGCCTCCAAAAAGAGAATGCCTTATTAAATGTTCAATAATTCAACGGCATTCAAGCCCTTCTCTCTTCTCCAATAGCCACATACTATGCATGTTAGTCAAAGAGTACTCTCACTAAAAACTAAACACTCTTGCAACAACAGCTACTCTACTCTTTCACTTCTCTTCTCGGTTAATGTCTTGGCAATTCATTCTGCTTTGCTTTGCCCACTAAGAAACAAATAATTAGTCAAATTGGTATACTTACTGATTACTGATATTTTTTTTCAGTCTTATATAAGTAATGCCATGCATCATTGCTCTAGCTAGGAAGAAGTCCTTAACCATGCATGGCTTCCCCCACTCTTTTTTTCATCTTTTCCCTTGTCTTTCTTCATGTTATGTTTGTTCTTGGAAACATTACTTTTGAGTTCCACAATCTCCACCAACGACAATGATGCATGGCTTTCGCCTTCGGGTGAATTTGCTTTCGGATTTCGCCAACTTAATTCCACAAACCTGTTCGTGGTTGCCATCTGGTATGACAAAATACCAGCCAAGACCATTGTTTGGAGTGCAAAAGCAAATGAAATCCTTGCAGCATCACCAGCAGGATCACAGGTTCAGCTCACATCAGAAGGGCTCACGCTGACAAGTCCAAAAGGAGAATCTATATGGAAAGCACAACCAAGCGATCCTCTTTCCTACGGAGCTATGCTTGACACTGGCAACTTTGTTCTTGTAAACGAATTCTACTTTTGAATGGGAAAGTTTCAAAACTCCCACTGACCCCTACTTGCCTAACCAATCTTTGCAGCTAGATGGCAAGTTAACTTCTAGACTCCAAGATACTAATTACACTACTGGAAGGTTCCAACTATGTTTTCAGAACGGTGTTCTCTTGCCAAGTCCACTTGCCTGGCCTACCCAACTACGTTAATGATATTATTATAGAATTGATGCTTCTCACTCTGCTTCACGATTAGTGTTTGATGAATTGGGGAATATTTATGCGGAGACAACCAATGAGACTAGAATCCAACCTCAAGAACCAACATGGGGCAACTCAACTCTTGATCCTAAGGGGCATTACTACAGGGCAATACTTGAATTGAATGGAGTTTTCACACAGTATGCTCATCCAAGGAGCAACAATGCCTACCAAGGGTGGACAATTATTCGGTATGTTCCTGACGACATTTGCAATGCAATATTCAATGAGTATGGTAGCGGTTCCTGTGGCTATATAGATACTGCTCCATGGAAAATGATAGGGCCTACTTGTAAATGCCCTTATGGTTATTCCTTGGTGGATGCCAACCCAGTTTCACCCTCGCTTGT
Organism: Glycine tomentella; assembly: GCA_007407185.1. Lineage (NCBI taxonomy): Eukaryota > Viridiplantae > Streptophyta > Magnoliopsida > Fabales > Fabaceae > Glycine > Glycine tomentella. Next base: position 6,801,331 of record PYAF01000142.1, on the reverse strand, counting down.
GGAGCCGATGTTCAAGCACCGCCAGAAGAACTATATGATGTGCACCAATCCAAAAAATTTAATTTTGCTGGGGGAGATTATGAAAAGATACAGCCTTACACTCAACAGGAATGCCTACAATCTTGCTTGCACGATTGCAAGTGTGCTATGGCCATTTTGGGCGGTAGCACTTGTTGGATGAAGAGATTGCCCCTTTCTAATGGAAGAGTAACCGATGTTAATGATCAACATTTTGTCTATATCAAAACAAGAGTTAGTCGTGACTTTTATCTAGGTCCAAACGAGGAACTTCCCCCTGGTGCCGATTCAAAGAAAGAAGATCGAGCTAAGCCAATTCTTATAGGATCACTTATTGGCTCCCTTGTCTTTAACAGTATTCTCCTGGCTACGGTTGCTTTCTTTGTTCTCTTGAAGCCGAAAATAAAAATGGTTGTACCAGTTGTTGCTAGTAGTCTTTTGGAAACAAATTTGCATTCGTTATGAGGCATTGAAAAAATCCACATGGGGTTTTAGAGATGAACTAGGCAGGGGTTCCTGTGGCAATGTTTACAAAGGCAAACTAGAAACATCAAGTTCTTGTAACGTGATTGCCATCTAGAGATTGGACAGATTGGCACAAGAACGAGAGAAAGAATTTAGGACTGAATTGAGTGCCATTCGTGAAACCTACCACAAAAATCTAGTAAGGTTAATTGGATTTTGTGACGAGGGAATCAATAGACTATTGGTTTACGAGTTCATGAGCAATGGTACTCCTGCAGATATCCTATTTGGACAATCCAAAGCCAATTGGAAACAAGGGTTGGATTTGTTTTGGGGATTGCAAGAGAGTTGGTGTACTTACACGAAGAGTGTGACACTCCCATCATTCATTGTAATATTAAACCTCAAAATACACTCAGATGAACATTTCGATACAAAGATCTCTGACTTTGGGTTGGCCAAGTTGTTGTTGTCTGACCAAAGTAGAACGAATACAATGATCCGAGGAACTCGAGGATATGTGGCTCCTGAATGGTTCAAGAACATTGCTGTGACGGTTAAAGTGGATGTTTACAGCTTTGGTGTAATGTTGTTGGAAATTATTTGCGGCAGAAGAAGTTCGTTGATGGTGGAGTCAGGGGAAGAAGAGAAGGCAATACTGACACATTGGGCTTGTGATTGCTATATGCAAGGGAGAATAGATGCTCTGGTGGAGAATGATTAGAAGGCCTTATCTGACAATGGCAGGTTACAAAAGTGGGTCAAAATAGCATTATGGTGCATTCATGAGAAACCTGAAATGAGACCAACAATGGGGATGGTCATGCAAATGCTAGAAGGCTTTGTTCAAGTCCCTAACCCACCAACAGTGTTTTCCATACATTCCATATCTTAACTGCTATTCCTGTACGATTTTTACACAATATATATGCATGCATGGTTATTTTCTATTCTCTCGTTGTTATATTTCTACATAATGGTTAGCCTTGTACTCAAATAAGATTATTGTATTTAGTATCTACATCGTTCAATATGTCATATTTGAAAATTTAGTGAGGAAGGAAATTTTAGCACGTAAATTTTCGGCATTCCCCGAGCCTAAATCTATAAAATTATACGTTTGGTAGACATAAGACACAGGCGTTTCATTATATGTTTTCTGCGTTTTATGACAAAGACCTTCCGGAACAGATCATAAAATATATAAAAAAAAAGGGTATAATTTAATTGTAGTAAACATGAAAGCAAAGAGAACTAAATATTCAAACATATAATGGAGCATATTATTCTGTTAGAATGGACTTTAAGAGACTTAAATATATCATAAAATTAAAGTGGTTAAAAGATTATATAAGTTGAAATTGATATTTGTATATTATTTTATTATAAATAATTTGATTTTTTAATACATGGATAGATAATACCCATTGATTAGCATCAATTAAGTCTATATAAATGGATTTCTCTTTTAGAAAATGAATCAATGAGAAATGAATGAAATTTATAGTATTTGTTTTTTTTTTTATCTTTTTTATTGTTTCCTCTATTGTCTTTAATGGTATTTTTCTTAGGAGTTGAGTAAGATAGTTTATTCTGCTCTCTATCATATTCCTTTCATCCTAAGAACAAACTTTGTCTTAGGTTGCTGTTAGAATGTCACAGAGTCAATAACATTGACCTTGTGAGTCTGGGTCTTTGCAGATCTTCCGTATTTTAGCATGATCATGTTGTAGAATAGTTTGAAAATATCTCCCCTGCCAACGACGCTTTCAAAATGCCTATCAGCTTAACCATTTCTTCAGCAAGCAAACTGCAAAGTGCAAACAAAATTGAGATTTTCTTTTTCCCTTTGGTCCACTCTGATTTAAAACACCATATAATGGCAGATTTTCTTTGCATTTGTAATTAGGCTCATTTGGTCCAATGACTGCGTAACTGGCCTCCTCTAGAGACAGGGTTAAATATCTTTTTGGTGAAGTTCTCTAACAATTAGGCCTCACCTCCTCAGAATAAAAAGTTCCCCTATATGAATCTCCTTTTTCATATAGGAAATTGATATTTACACTGCTTCTTATTATTAAATACACCGTCTCTCTCTTTTTTTCAATAATTTTTTTATAAGTACTCTTCCAACTTTATTTCTTTTTTTTCAAATAATTCCTCTATCTCGCTCAGGAACCTTTTCTTTAGAAAGCCATTCTTTTTTGCTCACCCCTCTTCATCTGCTAGACTGCTACTCCCTTTTCTTTTGTCATGATTTCTCTTCAACCACTCTGATTCCTCTTTCTTGCATTTTTAGTTTAGTTCTCTCACTGAGTTTAACTACGTAGCCTTTGAATCAAACTAAATGGGTTAGGATATCAGCACTAATTTTACTCTTTATATGTGTCCTCTAGAACTAGAATATATTCCATTGGTTTGGTTGGAATCAGGGTCTGGATAATATCCCCAGTTTGGTATCAAACAGCCAATACCCCCAATGTAAGTCACTCACACACACCACTAGCTTCAACTAACCAAGAGCACAAATTGGTATCAATTTTCAATCAAAACCCATCTCCCAAAATTCAAGTCTAGGATCCATCCCTATTTTAGTTGATATTCTTCTTAATCCCATCAATCTTTGCCAAAAAGACCACAACTTCTTATTTGATTATTGTAATTCATCTTTGTTTAGTTTTTAATAAATTATATAACTTTAAGTAACATTTATTTTAATAATTTAAATATGACCATAAAATTAGTGTTCACACAAACTATATAGTAGTATATTTTTCCATAAACTCAATATATATGAAAAATGCTAAAAACAAATGGAACTTTCATAAAATGGAGAAAAAAGTCAAGGCCAAACACCGCAGCGTGCGGCAACCCGCAAGCTCATATTAAAACTGTCCTATTAAGTGTACATCTTTTTGACAGAAAAAAAAAAAAACCGTAAAACACCCTCCTAAAAAACACGTTAAAACAATAAAACATTTGTATAAAAACATAAGGTGATTGGGCAATGTGGGAATCTTTTGCAAGAAGAATTAATTTCTGTCAAGTGTGGAATACTTGAATCTACTAATAAACAAATTGAGTTGTTTTACTTAGCAATTTTTTTAAAAAAAGAAAATGTCACAGTAGCCCTCGTGTGGTGTGCCTTTAGCAAATGGTATTGACATGACGATAACCTCTCGTTAAGTCGTCATTGATTTGGAATGAAGCGGATGCATGCTAATAATGTTCACTTAATTTTATTTTATTTTCAAAGCTGTCTGATAAAGCTGCGTAGACATTTTGATTTTTTTAAGATTCAATACAGCACATTTCAAAATTAAACTCAAATCCCAGTCTTAGCTTGGGCGTATTCGTTTTCAAGTACTTATATATATATACTTCAGGAAATAATCGGAAAGAAAAGAAAAAAAAATAAGAAGCAAAAACTAAGATGATTTTGTAATTTGTTAAATAAGAAAGAAATAAAAGGAAAAAAGTTAAAACTTTTTACATATCAAAATTGAGCTATATAAAAGTATTTTCTCGTGAAAACATGAAAAAATATACTCCAAAGTCCAAATTCAAATCACATAGATAAAACTCATTTGATTTCTTTTTGTACATAAACTCATTTGCTTTGCATTAAGTAGGGTACTCAACATTTATTGTTAAAATTATATTTAAGCAATAAGCATCCATGTGATTGGTTGTGGGACTAGATAAGTATCAACAAAGATATTGTCCATTTTCGAAATAAACCAACTTAAATAATCATATGGGACCAGTAACGTCAATTGAAATCAATTTGGATTGTATTGCCTAGTAGTCATAAATCATAATCATAGTCTTTATTTATGTTAATTATTTTCAACTTTATTTTATAATGTTTTATTTTAAATTAAAATATAATTTTTGTTCTCCTATTCTTTTAAATATGTGATTTTAATCTCCTATTTTTTAATTAAAAATATATCATCCTCATTTTTAAAAAGTTCACAATTTTAATTTCTCATTTTTAAATTGAAACATTTTGTCTTTCACTTTTAAAAAAATTTATAATTGTAATCCTTCTAATCAATTTTAAAATTTTATATATATACTTGGTAAATATTGACTACATGTCTATTTATTATTCATTTTAAGTATTCAATTGCTAACCAGCTTAATTTATTAAAAAATTCATAGTTTAGTCTAAAATTAAAAAAAAAAGATTAAAATAGTAGATTTTTAAAAAAGTGAGAGATAAAATATTTTAATTAAAAAAACTAAAATTTTAAATTTTAAAAAATGTGAAACAAAATATCTCAATTTAAAAAGTAAGAAAATTAGAATCATAAATTTAAAAAAATAGGAAAAAAATAATTACATTTTAAATTTTTTTAAAACTTTACTATAAGACTTTTGTAAGTAAGAATGTCGATTTTTATTAAATTTATGTGTTTATTAAAAAATTAGATGTAAAAGTATTTTTTTAATTAAAAGCTCAATGTATAACTTAGTAAGTTCAGCCTAATAGTGGTGAGTTTTGATTTTTTTTTAAAAGACAAAATATATTTTATTGAAATCACTTAGTTTAGCACAAGGGATGCCCTACCCAACTACGTTACAGATATTATTACAGAATTGAACCAAAAAATAACAAATCTTGTAATTGTATTCACAAACCCAAACAAAATCTCCACCCTAATCACTTTTTCCAACAGTGGTTTCTTTTCTTTTTTTAGCTTTAGATTTTATCACTCCCACAGTCCCATTTGAGCAATGAGTCAGCATCACAAATTAGTTCACCAACAACTGCTCTCCACGTGTGCACTGTGCCACTTGACTTCCCACTTGCCCCGTTCTCAACCCACTTTGAGCCGTCACCGTGGCCCCCACCACCTTCTTCCGCTTCTTCACCGAAGATCCACTCTCCGAAGAAGAAGCCGGTTCTGGTAAAGCCCGCTTCGCAGTAACTCGAACCGGTTCGGGCTCGCCCGAATTAATCCGGAGCGGAAAATTCAACAAAGCCCGCGAGCCTCGCATTCGATACGCGGCTCGATCGTAAGCCAGCGCGGCGTCCTCAGCCGTCTCAAAAGTTCCAAGCCAAACCCGAGCCCCATTTTTCGCCGGGTCGCGGATCTCCGCTGCGAATTTTCCCCACGGCCGCTGTCGCACGCCACGGTAGTGCTTCCCTTTCGCCGGAACCACCGCCGGAGCCGGGTCCTGAAACACAGGAGGGGTACAAACCAGTTCCGGCGCCGGAAATAGATCCGGTTCGGATTTCACGGTCACCGGCGGCATGAAACCCGACGAGAAACTCTCCGGTGAGGAAACGTCGAGAGATGGGACCCACCCTACGTTCACTGCGTCGCGAAGAACACCGTAAAGAAGCATGTCTTCTGAATCGTCTTCCTTAAGAGGAAGTTCGCCCCAATCGTTACTCAAGCAAGGGTACAACCTGCTGAAACTGGAGCTCCGAGAGTACAATGGAGTGCTACCCGAATTAACATTGGGGGCTCCGAATTTGTGTTCCTCGGAGTCGCCGAGTAAGTGGCGGCGAATGGAGTCCAAATCGGAGTCGTAGCAACTTTGTCCGTACATTTGGTGATATGTCTCTTCTGTCTGTTTTAGAATGTTTTGTGTTATGTTTGGAGAAGAGAATGAGGGAAGGTGTTGAATTGAATATTGGAACTTGGAAGGGAAAATGGATGGGGGTATTTATAAAAGCTATGGTACATGAACTTGGATGATAAACTTAAAGATCAACGGGGTTTAGAAAATTTTCAATTTTTAATTGGCACGGTTTCGGGTTTAACTTAAATTCCATTGGAATTGTTTGTTAGTCTCGCCCTCGGCTTCTCCGAAGGTTCGCATGAGTAAATTGCAAGGTGCAAGTTGGGTGGGATTTATCACATGCTTTAATCTCCCCGTTTTTTGCTAATAAAATATTCCCTTTATGACGTCATTCGTCCTACACAACTTGTTTCTTCGTCTGCTTATGCTGCTTTTGTCGTCTTTCAGTGCCGCAAAAAGTTTACTTCGTCATTAAATACATGTCTTCCACTATATATAAAGTTTAATCTTTTGTAATTAATAAGTATTAATGTAAAACATTTTATATTTTCAATCAATATAAAATAATTATAATAAATATAATTTTTAATATAATAAAAACTTAACATACATAACATTTATAATATTTTTATATATTCCACAAGATATTTCAGTTAATTTTTAATTTTTTATTAGCTAAAAAATTGTTTGATTGTTTAATGAAAAAAATTAGTAATTTTTTAAAAATTTCTAATATTTTTTTAATGTTCTTTAAAGTAGTTTTTGTTAAAATACTTGTTTCTAGTTTTTTTTATATTTCCTTTTATTTTATTTTTAATATATTTATTGATTTTCTTATTATCTTTTTAAAATAAATTATGATATTATTATTATTTTTATCATTTTACATTTTTTAATTTTTACCTATTTTAACAACTAGTATTAAACACTATTAATTTATAATTTTCAGCTTTCAACTACTAGTTAATTTTTTAACTTTTTAATTAGTTTTGTCAAACATAACCTTAAAATTGTTAAATATATATATATATATATATATAAGAATAATAAATTTCAATATTTAAAATTATAAATTTAAAACTAACTATGTGTACATATTACTACAATACTATTGATAATATTTTGTTTTTTATTTTGTTATTTTATTATTATTTTTATAGTGAAATTTCATTAATTTATTTTAAAAATATATATTTTAGAAACATATTTTTATAATAGTTTAAACTAATCTAAACCCGCCATATGATTAGCTTTATTTTGAAAAATAAAAACTTGGAACAAGAAAAAAAAATTACAATTTGGCTAATGCATACAGTTTGAATTAATTCCAGGCATATGGTTCGTTATCAAATTCTAATTTTGATTGTATTGAAAAAGAAAAAAAAAATGAAGAGCAAAACCTTACATTTTAGAAAAGAAAAATAGAAGGACGAGAGAAGAAGAAATACAAAATTGGAAGATTGGCGAGGAATAAGTAAGCGGGGGCAAGGAAAATGGCAAGTGGACTAAGATAGAAAAGATGCGCAAATAGGAATGCAGAGGATGTGGACATGTATGTTTGGTGAGGTTTGAAAAGAAAAATTGCATGGTGGATTAGTTTCTTGCAAGGTCAATAACCCCCCATTAATTAATCTACTAGCCACCTTCTTTCTTTATTTTTCCATCTCACACTAACTCAACTTTTCTAGTGTTGCTTCCAGGAAGGTGGAGGATGACAGTCACCCCCCACAAATCATACAACGCCACAATTCACAAACCTTCACCTTTTTTCTAGTTTTCATCATTTGCATTCCCTTTACCAAAAGATAAAGATGATAGCAGCGAGTCATTTAAATCTTGCGCAGTAATTAGATAATGGGATTATATTTGGATTAACTATATCAACTTAACAAATTAAATCCAATTAATTATATTGATTTGATCGACTAGTTTTGTATTTTAAATTTGGACTAAATTAATTATAGTTCACTACTCAATCGAACCTTTCCTCACCTACTTCAACAGTACTAACAGACTAAACTCAAGTAATTTTTAGAGTAATGATGTTTTCTCAAGTTTTTATCAATTTTTTCTTTATATTTTATTTTCTGTCCCTACATTAATTGCTTTGAATTGTTTGAAAAATATATTACTAACACCCCTTATTAGAATATATATATATATATATATATATATATATATATATATATATAACCAATCTCAAAATAGGGGTTATATTATGCATCCCTACCAGGAAGGTCCTAAACAATGAAAAAAATGGGAGTTATATACAATCACAAAATACCTTAAGGGTATCACCTTAAGCATATGAGGGTATTTTACTCTTATTTTTATATAGATAATGTATTTTTAAGAATTGGGTGTTGATTTAAGTAATTAAGTTTTAAAAATTATCCATTAATGAAATACCAATAAATATATATACATATATATATATATATACACACGTGCATATTGTATGTAAAATTTAATAATTATTATATAGAACACTTCCAAATAAGAATATAGTGAATTTTTTTATGTTATCACTATATTCTAAATAAATTATGATATATCAATATGTCATTTGTTTGATTGAAATGAAATTGATGTCGAATTTTTTAAATAATATTTAGAATTTAAGTCTCATAGATCAAAAAAATAATTTGAAAGAAAAATCTCATTAAAAATAATTAATCAAATTTTCAAGAAAATATTAATAATCAATAAAATTTATAAATACTTAACATCAATAACACAATAACTTAAATGCAATTATGATGTAAAAAAAATTGTAAGAATCAAAATTTATTGATATAATTGATTTGACATTTGAGTCTCTTAATTAAGATTTGAAGTTTTATTTTTAACTTCAACATGAAGTCGTGATTATTGGTATCACTAAGTCAATTTAATAGAAGATAGATTGATTGAATATTAAATAATACTCATTTATCTCCTCATGAAAAATTTACAAAATTATTTTTCATTTAATAGTTGCGGATTCACAGGTAACAAAATTTGCATTTACAATAAGAGTTTTATATTTTTTATTAATTATTAAAATAATTATCTTAATATTAAATTTATAAGTTAAGCGAGTACTATTTTAGAACTTAATAAAGAAAAAGAATCTTTGTGGCAACTGGCAAGGAGTTTATGTAGCGCCGAAACTTTGAAGCTGACCGATGACCATAGACGTTTGACTTTGACTTGAAATTTCTCATTATTGTTACTAATTTACTAATATTAGTAAAATATTAGCTTTGTGTCCACGTGCCCATTACTAACACGTGCACAACACCACAATCTTTGAGTCTTCTTTCCTTTTTTAGCTGCTTATAATTTATACTAATCTTTACATTATTTAGTAATGTTTATTACCTAAATTTATTTTCAAATTTATCATTATATTATTTTTTTTATCATGTAGATTATTATATTTATAATTTCTTATTTAATATAAATTCACTTAATATTTTATTAATATATATCAAATTTTATTTCGTATGTATTTTTAAAATACATAATAATAAGAAATATTTAATTATATTTTGTAGTTATTTAATTTTAATATAGATAATTAAAACAATACGTATTTATTAGATTGATGAAAAACATATTTTATATAAGAAATATTTAATTATATTTTATGAGGTCTCCGTTGAAGCCTTGAAGCTCAATTTGGACTTTGGGCATGAGGGGGCCGGGTCACAACAGAAATAACTCTTTACCAGTTAAAAATTATAATTTTAAAAGTTGAAAATAAATAAAATAAAATAAACTTATTCAATGTTTATATATTAAATGATATATGTATATATAAGAGTAATTTAATTAGAGTTTGATTTTTAGGTGTAAATATTTTTATATTATTAATCAATTACAAATTATTTTATATATAATTTTAAAAATTATTATTATAAAATTAAATAAATGTATCATATATGACAATCAAATGATAATATAAAAAATATTTAAACTATTAGTCAACTAAAATTAAATTCCTTTAATTATTAATAAAGTTTAGATAATATTTATTGTGTCATCTTCTTATAATTTGACAATATTATTTATATCTGTACATATCTTTCATTAATATTTATTGTAACATCTTTTTATAATTTTTTTTTCACTGTACTCATTTTTAAAAAATTAGTTCTGTACTGTTTTGTTTACTTTTTATGAAATATATATATATATATATATGCATTGATAATCATGCGATTTTTTTATTGAATAACAATCTAAAATTATTTTAAACCGTGGTTACATCATCATTGAATTATATTATAATTGACACTTATCATGAAACGTCATGTGCATCATTCGATGGGGTGCAAAAAGCAGTTCTAATTAAAGTTGTTGTTGCATAAATATTCCAACCCGGAACAGTTTTGCGGCATCTTAATTTGTCCTGTCGTGAAAATCTTATAATTCAAACAAGTTGAAATTCTTTTCGATAAAAAAAAGAGCAGTACTCTATCAAGTTGATAATTTTATAAGATATGTTGTCGGGTACATGTACTTTAATGTTGAATGTTGATATATAACTAAATAATGGATGAAACCTTCTCCAGCATAAAACTGATTCAATGCTAGCCGCTCAAAATAAGTTTTCTATGTAACGGTCAAATCAATTATCTTTTTAAAATGGAGCATCCAAATCTTTTACGAGTCTAAGGTTATTGATCAAGAAAGACCTGGATTCATTTTATTATAATACATTATTTAATTAGCTAGCACGACTCTTTTATCATATTGCCATTTTTGCAAAATGCGGCTTCAAACCCTGCAGATCTATTGGACTTCGCCAACAGTATTTAATAAAATTTATATTTACTTAATACATTACCATAAAATATTAATATTAATATTATATCGTAAATTTAACTCTTTATTTTTGTAAAAAAAACACTCTTTATTTTAAATATAAACATCTTCTTATTATATTTTGTTTTGCTAAATGTTTATATTTTATAAAATTAATAATTATTCAATTATTTTACTTTAATTTTATTTCAGATATTAACTTTAATAAATTAATTGTTTTGAATCTTTTTATTTTAGTTGTTTCCGTCAAAAACAAAATCACAATAAATTCACGAAATACTACTCATTAATTGAAGCATAAATTTCAATTTATCAATACGGCAAACGAAAGAGGTGAGTTTAAATTCTAAATTGTTCAATTTTGTAAATCAAAGCACAATATTTCAGGGGAGAAATAGAGAAAAAGTTAAAAATCCGGTGCTTAGTTTGATTCGTGGCTAAGATTTACTCGGTGGCTTGTGCTTGATTTAACAATTAGTTAGGTGCTCGGTATTTGATTTTGGTTTGTGATTAACAGTCTGATTAGATATAAGTTATAAATATTTTTAAGAATTTTTTATTTCAAGTATTTTTGAGAGTTTCTTATTGGAAATGTATAATTTTTTTAAATAGATAAATTCTCAAAAACATTTTTAACCTTATATTTAAAATATACTCTAAATTTAATTCGGTGACAAGTGGACGGTTTAAACTGTGACTAACTTTGATAAGGTGTTTGGTCTTTGTTTTAGCCTGTGGCTAAGGCATTCAAATTCAAATTTGTTTTGCTTTTATTAACAGCTTTCCAATCCCCCTTGTTTCATCCTGTTTAGACTAATTAAAATGTAACGTTACGTTATTGGCGCGACCCATTTCCAATTTAATGTTTTATTTAACTGGACCTTCCTCAGTAGAAGATGTAGTTATAATTCTACTACATGCTACTCCGACGACATAAAAAAGAACGTGTAAATTATAAATGAAATGGACATTTCTTCCACTTTGTCAAACTATAGACTCTGTCATTTCCGTTTGAAATGTCTTTAATGCATTAAAGTTTGTATCGAAACATTCTGCTAATTAATTATTATAAGAAAACTAGAATTCTTATAGTAATTCGGTGAGAACTTTAATCTTCAGCTGCTGACATTGTCAATAATTTTAAAAGAGACTATACGACAACGTTAAACATGCTGCATGTCAAATTTTGCCAACTAGCAAGACGGTTAAGAATCATGTGTATGTGAAACCACTTTTGAAGTCCAACAGTTAAGAATCGAGTTTTCGTGATTATTTGACATTGATGTAACTTTTCTTTGATCATGATTAGGACTTGTCAAGAACTTAATTAATTATAAAATGCACCTTACTGTTTGTTTAGGAAGGGGATTTCAAAATGAATAAACTAGATCAGGATACCTTATCCAGATATCCACTAGTGGTCCCATAAAGTTTTAAGAAAGGAGTGGTTCAAAGTTGAAACAGCCAAACAAGCCCGACATAATCAGTTGACCATGAATATCATATATTAACACTACGAACATGAATGATAATATATAATATAAAGATACAGGTTTGGCAGTAAATTGTGGATCATACTTTTGTTTGGAATCAACATATCAAATCCTATTATTTGTGAATTCAGAATTTAAAAATGATTAAAGGTAAAATCTGTAAGTTTCTTAAAAATTAAGATGAAGTGTATCAAATTTTAAAAATTAAAGATAAAATTCGCCCAAAAATTAAAAAAATTGAGAATAAAAAATATAATTAAGCCTCAGTATTAATATTTACTTATTCCGAATCTAATAACAAGTTCTATTTGGGCCGGGCCAACAGACAGTATATATGGACATGACATAACACGAATTCTCGCAATGTTCTTGAGTAAGTGTAAGTTGAATACCATTGTGCTCAGCAAACATAGAATGCTACTCCTGATTCAAGGAATTCCTCGCGGCATGGTCGCACATATGACATATCAAACCAAGGCTTTGAGAATATTTTTCTATTACCGTCCCTCACATCCTACGGTTGCTTATGGAAATTATGCTTCCCAATACTATAAATAAATAACTAAAATCAAAGTACACTATCTATTTTGATAATGTTATTCTGCCAAGACAAGTATTAATTTCCACCACACACTGTTTGGACAAGAGAAGGATAAGAATCTTAATTATCCGTGCTTGGCCTTAATGTTAAGCTTAGGCAGAACATTACTTTATGGGCTATTTTCAATGATAAATAATTTAAAATAAAGGAACGATGTTGTAAAACTAAGGAAGAACCTGTGAAACTTGTATATATCTGTTTTAGAAAAAAATTAATTTCCTTGGAATGGAGGTGACTTAAATCCAGAACACTCACTTGAAATGTATTGTATAACCTGTCTTCTTAGGTCAGCATGAGAGATTTTTATTCATGTTTGGGGCACGTCTCGCCATAATTTTTACAAGGTCGGGTCTTTATGCAGTATCAAAATGTTCCATCATATATATCATAAATGCCAACGTGCTATTAAGTTTATGTTAGTTGTCCCTTCATGATGGTTAATTTTCGTACCGTAAATGATCCGTTAATCCCTTAATTTGTGAAAATAGTCGGATTATCATCAATCTTCCTTAAGGTGATCATTTGATCCTGTCCGATTAGGTCCAACTTTAAAAGTAGACTGATCTAAGCCTCTTTTATGGGCTTGATGCATGACAGAAGATCAGAATATGATCTAATCTAGACCAAAACACAGCCCCTTAACTTCAAGCACCCAATGCATAGAAACTAGAAATGCGACAGATCGAAACAAGATCTGATCTTGGACCAAAACAATAGCAAAATTGACAGGTTCTGTGTAGTATTAACAAAACAATACAATATTCCTAGACCATTTCTTCATGCTTGATCATAATGCAGATAAAGTCAAACTAGAAACATCTGGCATCAACATTATAAGGAGGTCAA
>PYAF01000142.1:6754833-6787458 GCA_007407185.1 Glycine tomentella | reverse complement strand
ACAGTTATATTTATATATATTACACTGCTTTTTTTTTTTTTTTTTTTCTCTTCTCTTTCTTTTAACAACCACAATATGGATAGCTTTTACGCTTTTCCGAATTAAACATTTTAATATTAACAAGTATATAAATAAACTTTGCTTTTACGTTAAGTTTCGCTTCCTTAAACCTAGCCAAAACTCTAGGTTTTGTTTTGTTTTGGACTGCACGATTTCCTCAAAACAAAAATCATCCGAAAGTGTGTTTGTTCAATTGTTTGCACATGTCCACCGATCATATGCACGTCTATTGTAAGCAAGAACCTCTAACTTTAATCTTCTATGTTTATTCACTCAATTTGACGTAGTTTAATTTTTTTATGATACACATGCATATTGGATAAGTTATCAAACGCATACTGATCGAATCAAATTATTAATTAACATTATTATTTTTATCATCGAGATACATTAATATTAAGTGAAGGGGTAGAACAATGTAAGTTTAATATAAATAAGTATATGTCCCCTTAAGAAAATATAAATAATCATATACTATATGTATAGAAACAAGTTGTCTTAATAATTTCAAATTTTGATTTATTTTTAAACGGACAAAGGAGCGGGTGTGGACAAGGACAGCAGAAGCCAGAAGGGAAGACGCAGGGAAGAATGGTTCAAAAGTCAAAGAAACTGTCGTTGACAAGGTAGCCCAAGGATTTAGTTTGGACTGAATTGGGTCGGGATTCAAGTTTAACTTGATTACCAGATATGAGAATTAATAAAGTTTGCGGGTCAGGTTTCGGATCTTATCCAACAAAAATAGATCCAGAGAGAGGGATGATAATAATCATAATAGTAACTGAGAAGGTAAGTGGAAGGTTCGTGCTACAATGATTGCAGGTAACTCCGTTGAAAATTAAGCACCTTTTTCTGCTATATATATATACCCCTTTTCCACTCTCCCATCTCACTCAACTCACCCTCACATCTGAATATTTCAAACGCTCATTGTTACTTGGTCTTCTCCTCTCAATATCTCATGGCAAACTCTCTTGAAGTTTCTGCTATCAATCGCATCAAGCTGCATCTTTTAGGAGAACTCTCTCCCCTCACCCAAAACACCAACTTATGTTTTCAATTTGAGGAACCAAACCCAACCTCCCTCTGTTCCCAATCTTTCCCAACTACTACTACTTCCACAGATACAGAACAAAACCAGTTTTCTGTATTCGAGTTTGAGGCAAAACCCGAAATAATTGAGCCACAATTGGAATTCACGCTTCCAATCACACGCTGCAAATCGAGTAGAAGGCCGTCGCTGCAAATCTCTCTCCCGAAGAAGACCGAGTGGATCCAATTCGGAGAGCCTGAGGTTACGGAAACGGTGTCGCAGAGTAACCCGAACGCGGAAGAGAAGAAGCACTACAGAGGAGTGCGACAGAGACCGTGGGGGAAGTTTGCAGCGGAGATCCGGGACCCGAACAAGCGCGGCTCCAGGGTGTGGCTTGGGACGTTCGACACGGCTATTGAAGCCGCCAAAGCCTACGACCAAGCCGCGTTCAGGCTTCGCGGCTCCAAAGCCATCCTCAACTTCCCCCTCGAAGCCGGTGCCGATGACCGCAAACGCCAAAGGGAAGAGAAGGTGGAGCCGGTGCTTGAAGTCGTCAAGAGAGAAAAAATAGAGGAATCCGTCGTTAGTCTTATTAAGAATACTCCTTTAACGCCGTCTAGTTGGTTAGGGTTCTGGGGTAGTGATGCAAACGGAATATTCACCGTGCCGCCCTTGTCACCGTTATCTGCCCACCCGGCGTTGGGTTTTCCACAGCTTATGGTTGTGTGAAATCATTTTTCTTCTTCTTTCCTTGTCAAATATGGAGATAATTTATTAATTTATTAATTATATATTGAACGACTATTGCTTTTGCGTATTCTATCTATTATGGTCAGTATTCCTCTAAGTAAAATCCATTTAATATTGGTCAACGAAGCAACATTACTAGCTTCTTTGTCCACAAGATTCACCAAAACCATATCGCTTAAAGGAAATATACATGCCAAGACTTGGAGACATGCAATACATATATGAAATTTACTCATCGTCCAATACAAACAAGGAAAAAAAAGATGCTTCTAATTAATATTGAAGATACACCTTGAAACAATATCATATATATGGAAGATAATGGGTGGGCGTTTACAAAGGCTAAATAAGAATAGAATCGCATGTGGGATATATAAGGTGTGTGTCTGGTCACACTGATCGATCTCTGCCCTCCGCAGATCGACCAGCACCAAGTGTTATTCAGGATTAGCTCCAGCCTGGTTGGTCATAGTCGTAGCTTGCATATATACAAAGTCGTTGCTTTTTTTTTTTTTTTTTTTCTCAAGTCATGGTTTTGACGTTGCTTTAATAATTTTTTTTTGGTGTTTTTAATTAAAAAAATTAAATTCCTTGATCTATACAGTTGATCAGTATATATATATATATATATATATAGAAAAATCGTATATTTAAAGGGAAATCTTATTTAATACGAAACTGATGAAAGCAATACTCAGTTTTATTAATTGTGTTATAGAATTAATATATTCATTTTGAATATTGTTATAAAATAAGATGATAAATACTGATTCCAATTTAAGTGAATTGTATATTTTAATATAATTATATTCCATTAATTACTGTATGGAAGTACCGGGACCAAACAACCCAATTTGGCTGGATGACTACCAAGTACCAACCATATGATTGATTTGTCCCCCAATGCCAACTATGCACTAGGCTCAGTACTTCCACGAAAGTTTATCCTCAACTAGGTTACTTAGCGGTTCAATTCCTAAAATCATGCAACCATCATTTTCACAAGCAAAGACATGGCGTATATATAAAAGATACTTTTAACATAACCAAGACCTAATCTTATGTGTATAAAATAACTTTTATCTAATTATTTTTCTTAATTAGTAGAATGGGCAATATGATGATGAAACATGTCACCTAACTTGCTGTAAATATCTAATTGCAACCTTCATTAATTAGGTACGTACACACAACAAAATATTATTAACCCACAAGAGAGGTGTTTAAAAAGGACATGGCTACCGGAATAATTCTTATAATCAAATATGAGGTTATGGGCTAACATCTTTTAATAATTGTACTCGATCGTTATTTTTAACCGAAAGCACATTGAGAGATTTAATTAATTATTATTTTAAACAAATGTAATGCAATATAGAAGAGTAAATTAGTAAAACAATATTTATTTTAAATTGTTATTAATCTATATATAATTTTGTATCCTAATTACGGTTCAAACTCAAAGTTCAAAAATAAACAATGGTTCAAAAAGCAAGTAGCTAGCATATTCTTATTTTCATATTTGATACGGTGCAGATTTTGACGTGGTGCATGCAGCATTCTGGCCATCCGGTGCTATTGCAGTATGGCACATGTTCAATTGCTCACTGACTAGACCTTCCAACAACGTTTTTACCAAAAATCAAAAAATGACCTTCCAACAACGTTCCTGCATAATAGTGATCACTGTCAACTTTTATTTTTATTTTTATGAGTCTCTTCCCTCATTTTTTTTTTTCTCACTATGCGAATTAACTGCTATAAGAATATTTCAGTTTAATAAATAATCTTGAATGAAATTATAAATATGCAATTATATTAAATTTAAAAAAAAATTATCACTAACAATAATTTTGTACCAAACACAAATAGTTCATTGTAGTTTTTTTTAGACCACCGATTGTCGACTAGGTAAAGGTTGATCAGGGTGATTTATTATTTAGTAATATTTGTTGTCTGTGACATTTTTTAGTCCCTGATATTTTTCATACGACTTAAGAGATTAGCACCCAGATTTTTCACCGACCCCAACAATTTAACATTTTTCTAATGATGAACAAGAAATGAACCAAAACTAGGAATTTGCGTGGCTATAGCACTTGTTCCAGTGTGGGATAATATTGGGGAGAATCAGCCTGCTTTTATTGCGTGCCCTGTTGGATTATCAAGCTTCCTAAACATGGTGTTTTTTTAATCATAGTGCGTTACCTGCTAGAGGAATAAAGTAGTCTTAAATTTAGGTGAAGATTCTCATATATATATTCACCTTCAACATTTATTTCGTTATCAAGCTTGGGACCTCTGATATAGATGGAGCTGAAATCCTTAACTTCCAATTCTGTATGCACTTCGGAGTTTGTCCATGTGGGAAGAACAAGAACAGGAACCTATTCCTCTTTGCTCTCAAATTTCAGGAGCGTTAGAGTCTCTAGACAACTCAACTGTTTCGGTGGTAACAACAAATAGAGCCTCACTCATTGGATTTTCTTTCATTCTTTTTTCTGATTCGCCCCTCCGTTGTTGCATGTTTCTTTTCCTGTGTATGTGTACGGATAAAAACATGGCTGGTATAATTTATGTGTTTTATTTCACTATGGTGTATCTAGAACTGACATTTTGCTAATAATTGGTGCCGGGTTTTTATACTATCTCATCTTCAATTTCAGGGTTATTTCGAAGGAACAACGAAGCCTCGAATAAAATTTACTTGGCTGATAAAGCTGTCATCAGTTCAGTTGGTCCACATAATCTTGCGGCAGAAACGAGTTTTCATCATATTAATGGCACAAATGGCTCAACTTCTAGCTTGTGTTCCAGAAATCTGAGAGTACTTGATGCCTTTGATGATGTGTATGAGGGGGTTGTAATTGATTCAGACCGGTTACCAGACAACCCTTCTACCTTCGCAGCTAATTTGCGTTTTTCTCTTTCTCATTGGAAAAAGATGGTAAAACCTCTGGCCATGTTACTATAACCATAAGAGAAGCTCATATATAATGTAACATGGAAATGAAAGAGCTTCTTATTCTATGATGTAACTGCTCAAGAAATCAGAAGACATGAGTATTTTTAATTTGATTTTATTTGTGACTGCATTTGTTGGCTCATGAAAGCATTGTCAATAGTTACATAAAGAGTTATGTGATGATTGCAGGGGAAGAAGGGAATTTGGCTTAGATTGCCATCAGAGCAATCTGACTTTGTTCCAATAGCTATTAAGGTATCATAACTCATTGTTTGTTTACCTTTAGAAAATTAATTGGCTATAAAAATGTCTTGTCAGTTGTCATCCAATTTATCTGTATTCAGTTCTTCCACTGATATTAATTGTTGAAGAGTTGTTGAACCTATGACTATGAGGTGTCAGGAAGGCTTTCGATACCACCACGCGGAGCCAAGATATGTGATGTTAACATACTGGATTCCTGAAGGACCTTGCATGCTTCCAGCCAATGCATCACATCAAGTAGGAGTTGGGGGATTTGTCATCAATGACAGCAATGAGGTGTGATTGCTTTTACTACTAAGCTGATACTAGTTGAAAAACAAAGAAAACAAACTAAGTAGTTTGAGTTTTTTTCATGATCTCAAACCGTTATTAGCTAATTAGTTGATTCATGCAATTAAGCACTTACGTAAATATAATTTCATGTTATAAATTTGTAAAGGTGCTTGTAGTCCAAGAGAAGCAATGTGCTCCTGCAAATCGTGGTCTATGGAAAATACCAACTGGATTTGTTCTTCAGGTATTTTAGTTTGCATCTTCACCCAATTTTCTTTGAGGCCTTAGAAATAAAAATAGAGGTGGTGTTAAGTTTTGCTTACGTTACATTTTATATTCCAACTTAAATTCTTTACCACTAGTCTAAATTTTTGTCAGTCAGAGGAGCTATATGCCGGAGCCATAAGAGAAGTGAAGGAAGAAACTGGAGTAAGGCTGCGATATATTTCTCTGGTGTTACCAGATATTGAATTTATTCATGTTGTATAATATAGTATTATTACGTAAAGTCAGTTTTCTTTTATTGCTTGTTGCCTATGTTGCAGATTGATACTGAGTTTGTTGAAGTCATAGCATTCAGGTAAGAGCATAATTCGTACTCACATATATGTAATCTCGAAATTTTAAATAACTTTTTTAATGATTTTGATTTCTGTGTAACTTAAATCATTTTCGCACAATTTTTTCACCAATTCACTACGATGTGATCTAAATTGAAAGAAATTCATTACCTGAAAATTTTCTCTCGTAAGTCGCAATCAACTAAGTACTGAGTCCAGTGTGGTCAAAGGGCCTGTTTAGCTACACGTACACAACTCATAACGTTGTTAATAATTAAAATGTGCTACAAGGTTTTTAATTGCATCGTAATTTTCTTAACCATCAAGATTTGATGAATTGCATTCTCAATTCCAGGCATGCACATAATGTGGCATTTGAGAAGTCAGATTTGTTCTTCATCTGCATGTTAAGACCCCTGTCAGCTGAGATCATTGTTGATGATCCTGAAATAGAAGCTGCAAAGGTTAGATAGTCTTACTCACTTATAAATGAAAGAAATAATAACGACCAATTAAGATCAAGTAACTATTCATTCCCTTTCTCTCAATCTCGGTATTGAAGATAAATTACACGTACACTATGAGAAATATTAGTGCATTGCATAAAATGAATAGTGTAACACTGTTCTTGCACTTAAGACACTTGTTTGTTATTCAGTTGTTACACTTTTTTTGTTACATGCAGATATAATAGTGTAATACTAATCTCATCCTAGAAAATTGGATTTGTGATGGGACAATGAAAAACTGATTCTTGTTCCAACTTCCGACCATGGTTTTTGGCTTTCTCATGATGCATGATTGTTGTTTTGTTAACTTGGAATAGTTGGTGTGGTGTTATATATGCAGTGGATGCCTCTAGTTGAGTTTGTAGAGCAACCACTTATCCAAGAAGATTCTATGTTCAAGAAGATCATAGATATCTGTATTGCTTGTCTCGAGAGGCGTTATTGTGGCCTAAATGCTCATCAAATGGTTTCCAAATTTGATGTCAAGTCATCTTCCCTGTACTATAATGTCATCAACTGTAATGGCAGTTAAATTAAAGAGCTCAAAACTCAAAGCATGTACAAGTACAATTTGCTCAACTTATATATACTAGTACTAGTAGTGTACTAGTATATATAAGAACAGGTTGATACCTCATACCTAGGATAACCACTACGCTTGTTGAGATGTAACCGAAATTTTATTCCCAACGAGCATGCGTAACTGTAACACTTGTTCAGTTGTTCCCCGGTACTGATGATGACCCTGCATCACGCCTTTTGGCAGTGGAATGTTTTTATCGTGCTCCGAATTGAGCCAAGCAATATGATTGTTAATCCATTATCCATGTCAAACAAAATTTTAACTTTCTTTGGTACAAGCTAAAATGGATGAGAAATTGAAAGAAAATAGTAGAAATAAGAAAGGAGATTAAAAGTTGGAATTGTTTAATTGAGATGAATTAAATGGGTGAAATATTAAAAAGTAACGAGTCTTGAAAATATTTTCACTCTCAAATGGTGAGAAATGACAAGAAAATAGATTGATTTGACCTAACTGATATCATTTGAAAATGATTTTGTTTATTTTATTTTTCTCTTTTTCATCTATTCCTTATTTTTTTAAAAACCAAACACTCCTAATTTTAATGTATTTCTTACTTATCTTTATTTTTTTATTCTCTTTCCATTCATTTTATTTCTTTTGAACATACGCTTAATTTAAATTTTAAATAAATATATAAGGATATACTCTTAATTGAAATTTTAAATAAATATATAAGAATATGTTTGAAAATATATTTCAAATTTTCAATAGTACCTTCAACTCAAGATGATAAAAATGTATCATTTTTTAAATACCCAACAAATGAATTCCAAAATACAGGCTAACCACATGTTTGGATCTGCGAGCATTAATGCTCATCAACCCTGAAGCATCTACTAAATTTTCTAGTAACATAACTCCATTACACGGAACCAAACACACTATAACTTTTTATGTGCCGCCATAATATAAAAAGGAAAATATAAGTTTC
Organism: Glycine tomentella; assembly: GCA_007407185.1. NCBI lineage: Eukaryota > Viridiplantae > Streptophyta > Magnoliopsida > Fabales > Fabaceae > Glycine > Glycine tomentella. The sequence continues at coordinate 6,779,527 of PYAF01000142.1, read as the reverse complement.
TGTTAGGTACATCTTAAATTTTGATTTTGTCATTTTAACTTTTAATATTGAATTTACATGAACTCTAGCTCTCGGCGTTTTAATAGATTGTCGTATCTTTTCAATAAAAAGAAGAAGAGATTGTCGTATCTGTGTTTTGCACACATTTTATAAAGAATGAACTTCATTAATTAACATGGTAATTGCATTTAACTTTCAGTACTATCAAGTAAGGTCTTTGGGACGGACGTGTATTGATTTTTCTTCAATGTCGATGCCTAGAAAATTAAAATTGAATTATTTGGCAGCTGTAGCGTCATGTTCTGCTATAGCAATTACATTCACCTCAAAATTGCCAGTGAATTTGGAGTCAATATGGCGAAGAACTTGGAGTAGGTTGGCTTCTTCCCCCAACCGGAGAACGACAGCATCATGTGAGATTTCAGAGCTTCATGCATAAGCAAGAAAATCCAACAGATCATTATTAAGCTTCAATTATTTTCAAACCAAAATGGTGGGACATGCCTTACAATTTTGATTGACCAAAACTATGTAACATCATTGGGGCTATCACGCAAAATTCGAACAGGTAAATGAGTAAATCTACACTGTTTCAAATAGATCAGTCTCCCATATAAATAATGAGATTTTTTTTTTTGAAAAAAAAAGGGGTAGTAACTAGTAAGTGAGTGGTCCTTAAAAAAACAAAGCCACGAAAGAAAGTCTTACATATTTAAAATATTTCACTGAACCCAATACTTATCATATGTTGTAATTTATATTTATAAAAATTTCTAAAATTTTATGTGATTTAGTATAACAAAACGATTTTTCTGTAAAAATTTGTGTTTTTTGTCCTCTTTAATTTCAGGAAATATTTTTTATGATATGTATCATAAAAAAGATGAAAATAAAAAAAATTGTATAAGATATTAATTATTTAACGATCAAATAATTAAACGATTAAACAAATGATACGGTTTTAAGAAAATAAATTAATTTATCTATTTATTTTTATATTATAAATTTAAATACATAAGTTGAAAAATAACTCATTCTGTTAATGAAACATTTTCGATTTTGTTTGGAGATGATTTTCATATACTATTCTGATAACCATTTCGAATGATCTATTTTTATCTTTATTTATGTACTTGATTTCTTTAATTGTCTAATTCTTTCAAATTAACTCCTTAAACTGAATTTTAGTAGTTTCTATTAAAAAAAATATCAATAACCAATAATTAAAAACAATCTTGTATCACAGTTTAAGTTAATTACTATAAGTTTAAAACATTACTTATATAGCAAAAATATTTACTTGTTATAAATTTAAAAAGAAAAATAAAGTATGTAAAGAATAAAATCTTAGATTGTGTAATAGACAGTGGTATAAATTGTTGCCGTGTGACCAAACTATGAAAAAAGTTGTAATAAATAAATCTTACTCACAGTGAGTTATAAATTCAGAGTTCAGACATCGGAACTGTGAACTGTGAAAATAATCTTTGATAGTTCAGACACGATACATAATAGTTGGCTGCTAAAGAATAATTGCGGCCAAGCCACTAATACCCAAACTCAAAGCCATAGCCATAGCCACCCTAATTTCAGTTTAGGAACGTTTCATATCCAACTTTCACTTTCACTTCCACACCTAAGTCCTGTTCAATTTTCAATCCCTAGTCGTAAGTTTCTCTTCCTTTTCTAGGGCTTCTTTTCTTCAATCCTGCTATGCATACATGCAATGCTCACTTTTTTCGTTGCAATTTCTAAATTTTTTTATATTTTGAACAAATTAAATCCTCACTATTCAATTCCAGCAGAGAATTTCAGGAAACGTGATAGCAGAAGCATTGAATTGAATATCTTGGTTTTAATTAATTGATGCTTTTACAGGTTTGTTCTATTGGCAACGGGAAGAAGATGGGGTTTTGATTTGTAATTGGAGAACTGTGTGGAGTGGAGGAGGGAGGACACTTTCCACGACCACAATGCGGTGGTTTCCGTTGAGTACAACCTCAAACTCGGAAAGAGAACGGAATAGAGAGAACACTAGTCTTACTTCGGTGTATCTCAATGTATATGATCTTACTCCCATAAACAATTACCTTTACATGTTTGGCCTTGGAATTTTTCATTCGGGTATACAAGGTTTGTGTCTCTTTTCCTTACACTTCCTTTGCTCTAATTCTTTTATTTTGAACTTGTTTCTGTTCTTTGCTTATTGTGAGATGTGCCGTGATATCACGAAGATTAGCTGGGTTGAAGGTTAAAACTTACGAAAGAATTAAACTAAGATACAGTTTAAAACAACAAAGCCTTATCCCTTTAGATGAGGTCTGTTACATGAATCACATAATGTCACATGGATCATACGACGTCATCTGGCTTGGTTAAAAACCAATTCAGGAATATTCTTGGTTTCTCTCTCCTCCTTTCGCAGGACTGAAAACCATTCAATTTACTCTTCTCACCGGTTAAGAAAGAGGATTGTGTTAGGCTTTCCATAGCAAACATAAAATTCGCCGATATAATGAACATTAATTTAAAGTTTACCATTAATAGATAACGTTATGGCACAATATTTGATGATTGAAACGAAGACAAATAAAGGGTAATTCAAATCAAAGTTGTTATATTATAAATGAAGTTGTCGTATTCATTGTACCAGAAACAAGGCAGGTACTAGAGAGTACATTATTAGATAGTATCGTGCCTTGTATTGTTGTATTTTCTATGATTTGGATTGCACGGTGATGTACCAGGCATCCTTAAAACTTTTACTAAAGTAACTGATTTATTGTGACTTTGCTCCCATATTCGCTCTTTATTCTGCTGTGATTTTTTCATACTTGTGTTTTCAACCTTCCGTTTCTCTCTCCCTCTCCTTGTTGTTCTTCTAAGTTAAAGAAATTATTGCTACACACTTTGTAATTTATCTATCTTTGGGATTATTAATGTACTTAAAGTCTTTCAGGGATGAATATTGATCTATGCGCCATTTTCAATCATGTCCGCATACTAAAAGCTTAGCACATTATATGCACAGTTGTTGATGGTTTTGCAAATGTGTAGTTTAATAGTTTAAAGGAGGACAAGATTAAGTGACTTGTACCTTCCTTGTTTTCTTTGGTTTTCTGCTCATTTTCTATTATCACAGTTGTCTAGAGATAAAGTTGTATCTTGGTGACTTGTTGGTCATGGATTCGAATCCGGAAACAGCGGTAAAGTTGTGCCTTGGTGACTTGTTGGTCATGGGTTTGAATTCAGAAACAGCATCTTTGCATATGCAAGGATAAGGCTACGTACAATATCTTTTCCCCTTACCTACGCATAGCGTGGAGCCTCTGGGCATTTTTTTTTTTTTTTTTTTTTTTTTACAGTTGTCTAGAGGCTAGTTACTATTGTTCATATCTAAATTGTGCTTTCTGGTACTGTGACTAAAGTTGCTTACAAGTTCTATTTTGAATATAGTGACTAGGCTGGAAAGAACTATATCCCCTGAACAAATTGTTGACAAGGAGCTTGGATATACTGTTTTGCTGTTTAATACCATCTCGCAACAACTTATAGCTTATTGTTTTCATGAACAGTGCATGACATTGAATATGGCTTTGGAGCACATGAATATCCAAGTAGTGGTGTGTTTGAGGTGGAACCTAGAAGCTGCCCTGGCTTCATCTTTAGACGATCAGTGTTGTTGGGCAGCACTGATATGTCTAACTCAGAATTTCGAGCTTTCATAGAGCGTTTGTCTGCAAAATATCATGGAGACACTTATCATCTTATTGCCAAAAACTGCAACCATTTTACGGATGAAGTTTGCCAGCATCTAACAGGAAGTCCTATCCCCGGATGGGTAAATCGGATGGCTCGTGTAGGTGAGAATCTTTCTACTTGCTTGTTGTATGTAAATCATAATTTGATTTTTTTAACATGTATGAGTAACGTACTAGTATACCACCTTCCATTCTGCCTCTTGGTTTTGTTTTAAGAAGATGTGGTCCTGCTTGCACCAAATGTCAATTTCATGCAGTGGAAATAGGTTATATAAGAGTTTGATGGGACTAGGCACACTAGCATGCTTACAATTGGGCTTTATTCAGTGAATCTGGTGATTACGCCTACTAGTTTTGTTCTCATAATCTCATCTGATCATGTGTGGTTTAACATTTTAGGTTCTTTCTGCAATTGTCTTCTGCCAGAAAGCCTCCAGGTTGCTGCAGTTAGACATCTCCCTGAACGTCTTGCATTTGATGGTAAGATACAAAGATTATATAGTTAGTCAAATTGGTTCGCAGTCTGTGTCCTGTCAGCTAGTTTTCATAGGCTGACCAAGAAAGTGAATATCTATTACAGATAGGCGCATAGACTACATAAACCTAATATGTTTTCTATATATACAGTCCATTTTAATACCTATGGAAAAGGTTGAAGAAAATATGCACTTCATCATGAACCCAGAAGTAACCGGAACTCTACTTTTTCCCGTGCGAAAATATCCATGGAGACATGTTTGATATTTTAAAACACCTTGGTTGATTATTAAAGTATTTCCTTTTCAATTCATGCAATATCTCGAACAGATAACCAACGAAATTTATGTGGGTGTTTTGTAAAATATAAATTTGTTTGCATAGTTCATTGGATCTTTTAGTATAATGGAATCTTGCCTCTGTTCCATACTTTATAGTAACTAAACCATGAGAGGAAGGATCTAAATTTCCGTCATTGCAGATGATGATGGATCAGCATCTGGTTGTCTTTCTGCATCCCTTGAGAGTGAAGAGGATGAGTCCAATCACCATTTACTAACTGGACCAAATGGAGATGTTGCCTTTCTAAAGGAGAAACCAGTTAGGCTGGCGCGGGAGCACCTATGATTTTAATTGGTTTACCTTCTGTTTTGTATTCTTTCTTTGTTCTCTTGGCTTGTACCTGTCTATGATCCTAGATTTGAGTGCAACGAGTTTCTCAACTGTAATATTTAAGACTCAAAATGCATGCTTTGTAGAACAAAGACTATAAACTGTTGTATAATGTCCTGTAAGTGTCAAAATGGACTGGTTGTTCTGTAGAGGCTATTAGGAGTACAAAGAAAATCTGATTAAGTTATTCCTTTGCCAATCCATCCTTTTTGTCCCTCTTGTGGCTACCACTAAGTGTCCACAATGTTGTAGTTTAACGCACAAAATGACAAATTCATGGAAATCTTCTGTTGGCACTTTTTATGAATAATAAATATCATCAGTTGTGATTTGGTCCTGTATCAGTTTAAAGTGTCACGCAAAGGTGGATGCTCTATTTTGCTTTTGTTATGACAACTGTTCTAAAGATAGACTCTTGATAAGTACGAAGAAATGGGACATGCTCATCCGTAAGTTAAGTGCTGATATTAATTTTGCTTATGTCCTGATTTTCCCCATTCTTTCTTCTTCATAAAGGCACTCATCTAGTTCTTCCTTTTTCTGCCTCACAAATCACTCCATTATGGGCATAACCCTGACATATGAGTTCTGTATAACTCAAAGTTAATGACTTATTCATTTGCATATTTAGTTCATTCAAAATTATTAAAACGATTTAGGTTTCGTAGTGAAAGATAAGTTAGCGGAATTCAACAACTTTGGATTGCTAACATGCATACATCTTCCTCCTAGGAAGCAAACAAAACACTCCACTAATTGTGCCCTGGATTCTTACCATAATTTTCTTTCCTTTCTAATTTCTGTACATTTTATTATTATTATTTGAATATTATTATTCTCAGCTGATTAGTATACATGGTTGCCAATTTTTTGTGAATTACATTTTTTACCCAAAATTGCACTAAAAGTCTGACACCGTTGACAAAGACTACTACTCCAAGTCTCCAAGTCAAGCAAATTAGTCAGAGAAATTTAGTTAGGATAGAGGAAGAGGAAGACATAAGAGTGGGTGGCAAGCCCCTTGGTGCAAGGCGCTAAATTGGTCAACATTGAAGTTCATTCAGACATTTGGTGTGACTTTTGAAAAGTTTATTCTATCTGTTTTTTGCCTTTACAAAAATTGCTTATGTTACCCTTATCCCCCATCAGACGTCTACTGCTTTATGACCCGAAGCTTGTTCAAGCCTGCAAGAAACCAAGTCTTTTAATGCTTTTTGCAATATTCTTCTAGTCTAGCCGGCTCAAGTTTCTTAACAAATACTATATTCATATTTTATTCTTGGTCTTCGTCCCCCACCAAACAGGTATCTAATTATTATTAACTTGGAAAAAATAAAATGCCTCATATATTCTATTGCCCTGGGAGACTTGACCTTGCATTGCATTCTCTGCAGTCACAAAAGATGGATGCATTCATCTTCCTCTTCCTCTTGTGTGTTTTCTGCTTCCAAAGTAAGGTGACCTATGCAACAAAGTGTGGAGATGCAGGCCCTGAAATCCACTATCCATATCAGATAAAAGGTCAGCAGCAACAACAGAATGATGCCCTTTCTGGTTTTGAGCTTCTTTGCAAAGACAACCTCACCACTATCCACTTTCCATCTTATGGGGATTTGGTAGTTAAGTCCATTTCCTATGACACCAAAAAGATTCAACTCCTTGACCCCAACAACTGTGCCCATCATGTCTTTCTCAACCTCAACCTCTCCCTCACACCGTTCCACTATTTTTATGTTCTGAAAAACTACACGTACCTCAATTGCTCCACCACCCTTCCACGTCCTTTCGTGGAGGTTCCGTGTTTAAGTGCTTTGAGCTATCATGTGTACACAGTTGACCCTGCAGTGTCTGTGCCGGGTTCATGTGAAGGAGTCAAAACCGTAGCCATTCCTTTTTCATATAGCCCTTATCTCTCAGACAAAAGTCTTGGTCTTAGATTAACATGGCACTTGCGTGAACTTGAAGGCAACGAAGCAGTAAACCTGAATAGAAGTTCCCATAAATCGCGTAATATAGGTAAATTAATTTCTTTTTCTTGCTTTTCCCTTGTTGGAAATTTTTAGATTGGACCCTTTGGATGGTTTTTGATATTCCTGTTTCTTTAAATTACATTAGTAATTCTTTTTTGTAATTATTTAGATTGTTGGTGGTTCAGTTTACAATTTTCTTAACGATGTTGTGCAGTTTTAGGCTTTAGCATCTGTGGTTTCGTGATGGCCATGCTATTGCTTATAACTTATAAGCATAAAGGTTCGTGGTGCCACGAGGAATCTCCATCAGAAAGAAGACCAGTTATTGCAGAGCTAGAAGGATTTCTAGCTAAACAGTAATAGCTAGACTTTTTCAACAACATTCCTATAGTTACGTAATACTTACATTTCTCTTCTACCTCTACTTTGTGTTTTTTCTCCCTCTCTTCCTGTAATATGACGTTACCTGTTTCATGTTCCACTTAAATATGTTTTCTTCTTATCTCACGTTAGGTGAAACCTAGTGAGTATATGAATATTGAATGTCATCATTTTGACTTTGTACGAGTTCTGTGATACTTAGTATGTTTGGTACTGAATTAAAAAGAAAAAAAAGTTGGTCATGTTAAGTTGTTATATAATATTATTACTAACGAGGAAAAGCAGACAAGTAGAGTTTTTGCGCAAGTAAATAATAGAATAGTTTGTTATCTTTAATCTTTATAGTAAACTAAAATGTATCACTTATAACCATCATGCTCTGTTTTGTTTTGTTTTTTGTAAATACACATCGAAAAATAAAATTCACACCAACAATTCCATATTTTGTTTTAAAATACCAAAAGCAAACAAGAAGGAGATTAGACTACACTACACCCAATGAGAATGCTCATAATGGAAGTCAAATTATACTTAAGTTAGGGGTTACCTTTGTGGATCATTAACAATGAAACAAATAGACCGAGGTAGCTAATGGGAATCGTGTTAATGTAGACGCGAATGTTATGTGTTGATAATGGCCAGGGTCGATTCTGGGCCCATTCAAGGTGTCCAATCGTACAGGGCCCCAAAAAATAAGGGGCCTCAAATATTAATTATTGCAACATATGTTCAATATTGAAAATTAGAGGATATGATAATGTCTATTTTTAATAACCAAGGGGTCCAAGGTTCAATTCCCACCAACAACAATTTTTACTACTTTTACATTTAACCTAATGGGGAGCTATAAAAATAGTGTTTGGTAATATTCATTGAGCAAAGTATTTTTCTTATTTAAATGAGTCATTTATTTTTAAATTGTCAATTAAGGGCCCCGTTTTCTAAAAAGGGAAATATTAAACATGACCCCGAGAAAGTTTGCCCCACCCCTGATAATGGCCCCTGGCCCTGGCTACGTCTGGATGATCCTAAGGGAGTCATTACATGTTAACTCAGATTAGAGTTACGTTTATTATGAAAATAGTTCCATTAACATACTCTTTTGATTATAAATCATTTTCCATAATTTTATTTTTAGCCTAAGAGTTCAGTAGGATTCCTGGATCTTTTTTTGATTGGTTATCAGAGTCTCATTTAAATATGCCTTAGAAGACAAACCTAAGACAAGTTGCACATTCTGGAGTCTTCAAGATCCACTTTAGACATTCTGAGACCCCAAGAACTAGAAAGTAGAGACTAGAGTCAATCGTTTCCCTTGGCGAGAATAGTGTGCAACATATTTTTTCTATTACTGGGAATTTCCAAGTAGATAAATGGATAGTTAATTGGTTTTGCAGCAAATAAGGTCAGACTCTTCCACAAATTCCCAAACGCAATGTATCATGTTGAGACAATGAGGATTTAGGCAGCTTTTCATGAGATCGATCAATTAAGAAGTTGGATTATTGATTCAAAACAGATAATAGGTTTTGCAGGCCGATTATTTGTAACAAGAAACTCTTTATGAGCACAGTAGACTGGCCTAAGCCCAAAACAAAAAGATATCAATAAATACATTAGTGGGTTATGCTTCCTACACCCAACATATTTCCAATACACCCAACATATTTTTTTGTTTCCAACTTTACCCTCTTACGGATTGGTAATCCGTATGAGACATATGGATTGTCAATCCATATGACTCTTAATCCGTAAGAGTCATATGGATTGTCAATTCATATGAATCATACGGATTGATAATTCGTAGTCATACGGATTACCAATTCGTAAACGACTAAACGTTCAACACAAACGAAAACAAGCAAGAGGAGAAGAAGCTGAATGGTGTATGTCCGTACTTAACAAAGGGTATTTTTGAAAATTAACTATACAATGTTGGGTGTATGAGAAATATGTCTGGTATAGGAAGCAAACCCCTAGACTAGTTCATTGGTAGGGGTGGAAGTAGGTTGGACTCTCCGATAGGGCGTATGGTTTGGCTGGCTTAAGACCTAACATGGTCCAACTCATTTAGCAAATAGGTCAAGCTCAAACTTAAAAAAAAAAAAAAAAAAACTATTCAGTTAAATAAGTCAAGACACAAGTCTTAAAAAAAGTCTATAAGCCTGATGGGCTGGCCCGTTTAAGCATAATATGTTATAATAACAATCTTATTAATATGACATATAATATTATAATTATTTTATTTAAATTACAAAATTATTTTATTAATTTGATGATTTAAATCATTTTAATTAATGTAATATAAATGGGTAGTAGGAATATAAACTCTTTATTTTTTGTGAGACTTAAAAGACTTTGGTTTAAAATCATCTTATTATTTCTTAATGAAAATCTTTGATTTTGTTTAAAAAATAATAATTTTTTACACTTTTTAATATGAAACAGACCTTTAAATGGATTGATGGACTTTTATAAAGGTCGGACTCATGCCTAAAAATAGACTCATGATGAATAAAAACTTAAATCTAAGCTGCAAAAATATAAAACATGTTAGGTTAGACTTAGGTAGGACCTGACCCAGCTCATTCCCACCCCATTCCTACCCTATTCTCACCCTTACTCATCGTTTTTTTTTTTTTTACTTTTCATATTTTTTTTTTTGGAATGGTGGGAGACCTACTTGTATTGGAGGCGGGCCTTGGTCTCATTTTTATTCAATAATAAATTTTTAATATATAATATAATATTGTAATATTAAATTATTTTTTATTTAAACACTTTATAGTATTTAAATATTATTTATCTATTTTATTCTATTATTGATAATATATTTATTCACTTTTTTTTATAGTATTCATTACAAAAAATAATGATATTTTTTCTCTTTTTAGACGAAGATACTTTTTTTTTATAAATACTATTATTCTTTTATAGTTTTCATCATTGAAATAATTACATTTTTTTAAAATAAAATATTCAATGCTTTTCTTCCTTTGATAATATTTTAAATATATTATTGTTACTTTGATGGTTATAAATATTTACATTTATAACCAAATAAATTTATTATTCTTTGTTTTATAATTGATTTGAGAAATTAAATGTTATTTATAGTTAATATTTGTTTGTGAGATAAACTTACAATACATAAGAAATTGATAACTTTAATTTTAAGACATTTTTTTATTGGCCTTTAATTTGGAACTTACTAATAACTATTCTTTTATTATTATCACTAGTATTCATACATTTTTTATAGTTAACTCGAATCTAATTTTGACTTTCAATGTGTGAGTCTAGTTTTGATTTTGAATGTAAACATTATTATACATAATTTTAGAAAAGCGAATTAAATGTTAAGGTTATGTTTGAAACTGTAAAGTTAACTGGAAGTTAAAAATTTAGCTTATTAAATTAGACGTGTTAGATAAAACTAGGTATTAAAATAGTTGAAAAGTGTAAAATAATAAAAAAGTAATAAAATTGTAATTTATTTAAAAAATATAACAAGAAAAATGAACAAATATATAAAGAATAAAAATAAAAGAAAATATAAAAAAGCTAAGTTAGTATTTTTAAAAAATTTATTTTGAAGTAGCGTTTTAAAATTTTTTAGAAGTTATTAAAAAAGTTTTCTTACCAACCAATCAAATGAATTATTTAACTAATAAAAAATAAAAAATTAATTAAAATGTCTTGTAAAACATAACTTAAATTATATAAAATATTTTCCAATATTTAATTTAATAGATTTTGAATTTTTTTATAAAATAAATAAATAAATAGTGTAAATTTTTTATTACAAAATCAGTTGACCACCAACACCCCCCCCCCCCCCTCTTCTTTCCCCTTTCCTCAACTTCTTTTATTAGGTCCACCCCTGGAATTGTCATTTTGGAAGAAATATGAGAAGTGCAGGAAACGTAATTGCCCTAACTCATGCAGATGTGTCGGATGAAAATCAAATCCACAATTACTAGTTTAGTCTTAGAATGTTTCTTTTCACGATTCGATTATTAAATGTCACATCTGTCACCCAACCACACAAGCTTGTGACTCGGACAAAAAGGAACTTAGGAAAGCTCACATGAAATATTTGTTTGTCTTGGGTTAAGGGTCTTGTTAATTATGAGCGCTGATTGAAAAATTTTAAAAGAATTATTGTGAAGATGATATAAGAATGTAAAAAAAGTTATATATAACATATTTTTGTGTGTTCCTATAAATTTTTTTTCTTTTAGTTTTTAACCAATATCTTAAAAATACTAATTATTATTTGACTTCGTTTAACTAATTCATTCATTCACATTGAAACTACCTCCCCATTGATGCTGTTTTTTTAATGGTACTGCTTGATAAGTCAAGCAAATGAGTGTAAAATAGCAGCACGTAGTTGTGTGCTTTCCAACAACCAGTATAATCTTGTGGCTTTTCTCTAATATTTACAAGTGACTCCAATTTTTAATTTTTTTTTTTTTTTTTTTTTTTAGATTTTCATGTTATGTCCTTGTTTGATGGGGTTGAGGAAAGTGTCTTGCTCTTGCTTGCCTTGAGATGCTAATTGATCACCAGATATTTTTAAAGGGAGAGGTTTACAGTAGCTATATTCAAGTATTCATTTCCACTTTCTATTTGTTTTCTCTTTTGTTAGATCTCTCCTTTCTTTTAGTTTTCAATTTTTCTGTTCTCTCTTGTAACATGTTACACTTTACTTATTGTCTCATTATATTGGCACTTGGGATTAATTTTCATGCACACTTTACTGTCTCTGACGTACCTCGATTTTAAAATATTGCAGGAACACTTGGCTCCTAGTGGATATCTTAAATTACCGAATGTGAGTTACTCTTTGTTAAATAATGCAAAAGAAATTATGTAATAATCGGTGACTTATTTATCTAAAGAGTGTAAATTGAGTAATAAAAATTCATTTCTTGGTAGTTACTTTGTTTAGTTTTCAATTTGAAATATATTTTTCTGCGATGCAGTAAACTGTTGGGCTTTTTTTTCTTTCTTCTACTCACTGTTCAATTATATAATAATTATTATTCATATATCTTACCAATTTATTTGCTTTCAAGATGCTCAACCTTGACATTGATATACAATTTGATTTCAGGCCATACCTGATTATTTGGAAAACTGTAGATTTCTTCCAGTGCTTAACAATGAAATACCAGATAAGAGAAATTCCACTAACAAGGAAAGATTTAGTAGCTTGCAGAATTTGGTACTTATCATGGTAAGTCATCTAAAGGTATTTTTGTTGATATTATGAATAGAATATTGGTGAGACAATCCTTATATGCTCTTGCAAGAATTAAAATTTGTTATCAAGAGTTTCACATAAAAAGAGGTAGAGATAAATCGAAACTTAAATGAGAAAAGATAGTTAAACAAGATTTATGGAGTGAGATATAGATTGACAGACGGTGTGCCTTAGGACTAAAAGGAGAAAAACTATAAATTTGGTAGAAAGTTAAACCTGTTGTTATATTTATGTTTCAGATGATTCCTTTTTAGTTCTTTTATTCTTCATTTTCCTCCTTTTTCTTTCTTTCTTCTTTGCTTTTGTCTCTTTTATTTTTTGATCTCCTTGTATTTATCATTGGATTTATTTACTATCGATCCTAATTAATTTGATTTAAAGGTGTTGTTGATGTTGATGTTAATTAGAAATAGAATATTGCTAGTTGTTGATTTCTCAAGGAAAACTTATATATTTGTCATCTTATTTTATACATTTAACAGTTTGAGCACGACACTGTTTTAATACCAAGGGAAACTTCCTGGTTTGGATATTACCCAGATGGCTACTTCAAGCCTGTTTTACCACCACAATCGGTATGATCCCTAATTCGACTTGGATCGATCTTTTCCTGTGATATAACTTTTCTTACTCCGGCTTTTCCTTTACATTTATTAACTGATATCAATGGAGTTGCTTCCTTAAGCTTCCATTACCTATTAAGGTCATAAATATCATTGCTATTTCATCGTCATAGAAGATGTAGCTTCTATAATTTTTCTTTGAATAGCCATTTTAGATAGAGGTGGATGAAAAACTTAATATGAAATTCTTAGCATTAGTTACTGTGTTTATTGGTAGCTTTAAACCACTACAGTGTGATGCAACATTGACAGGTAGGGTCTAACACTTGACTGTCGTAACTAAAACTATACTCTATTAGTTCTGACACATTATTCTTATTTTTTAAGCATACTGTTAAAGGCTTTGGCATATGAGATAACAAATCAGTGTGATACAATGTATTTATAATGCTTTGATTTTTTACATCATGTACTTGGAACTAGGAAGTCATAATACAACAAATAAGCAAAAAAGTTAGCCGATGTCTTTGAAAAACAAATAACAGTTCTACGAAACATTAAAATATAAACTTTGTTGAAAGGTTTCTTGCTATAATACACCTAATGATTTTGTTTTGCTCTATTGATCTGCTTCACAGACAGAACTCTACATTGAGGATTGGATAGGCTTAAGAACTCTAGATGAAGCTGGAAAAGTTCATTAGTGTTCCAGGAAATCATCTTGGAATATCCCAAGAGGATATGAAAAAGCATGTAGGGCCATATTTGAAGGATTAAACATCCGTAGAAGATAGCATCAACAAGGCTAGGTTCAGGATGCGAGGAGTTAATCAGAAAGTTATTCAAAGTAATATGATGGAGAAATCTCAAAAAGAGGAGGCAGAACCATCAACCACTCCATTACTTGATGGATCATTGTCATATTGGTGGCCTACACCATTCAAGACTTTCCTTGGTGAATTGATTGGCATTCATGAAGAGGAATCTATATAAAGGAAACAATCACATTACACGTTATTGTTAAACTAAATCATTTAAATTGAACAAAAATGTGTCTGGACTGATCAAAAGATTTATCAAATTAGATGGATATAGCAAAACAGTAATATATGCTGATATTATTTTAGTTGATAAATATCAAAATGCTTCACTTGGAAAGCTTAGGTTCTATTTTCTCCATGAATATTATCTTCTTTTTTTTTTGTAAATACTTGTGAACACCTGGTTTTGTTTGACTTCTCTCTATTTTATTATTTAATTTCATTCTACCTGATTTTAACTTTATTTTCTTTCCTTTCAAACTTTTCTTTATAAATATGTTATGATCTTCTAATATAGTATGGGCAAACATAAAATGAGAAGAAAAAACATAGCTGATACTTATGTGACCCGATTCAAAAAAAAAAAAAGGAGAATAAAAAATAAAAATAACAATAAAAAAATCAAATTATTCATTTTTATTTGTGACTCAATAGAGGAGAGAACGAGGTAGGTATTTTGTCTGCATTCCAATTCCACGTTTGTTGATTGCAATATGGTGCTCCCAAGAGTGTGGGCAACAGATTTCCATGCTTTTTTCTCATGCACCAATATATGCTATCTCCTGTTGACGGAAACCTTGAAAAATGCTCTCATTTTGCCCGTCAACCTGAAAATCACTGTGAAGACCAGAGAGTGGCAACTTAAACTCTCTTTTGCTGAACTTGAATATGATTGCTTTTGCTTCTTTGTTGCTTGCTAATCCATGTAGCTAATCATTTTCTTATTTTACATTTCATATTCTGAAAAGAAAAGAAAAAGAAACGGGAAAACATTGTTCTAATGACAATCAAATGCTCCAGTACCTCTGCCTCAATGACCCAACATCACCCTAAGCTTTATTAAGAACATGTTCGATTCTTCATAATCACGTCAAAATACCAGCCAACATGATTTTGGCTAACTCTTTATAATTAATTTTAAGTTGACTTAACTTTAGATAGCTTCAGAGCATTAGATCAAATAATTTATACTAAATTTCATTACTAACTTGTTTTTATAATTAAAATATTTAAACATAAATCATTTTTTCAACATTCATTCAAACACATTATTACAACTTCAACCCGCAAGCATCACACGTCCTTCATTTCTTTTAATTTTTATTTATTTATTTGAATTGTTCACATGCTGAAGCCCAATTTGTTTGGATACTTTTCTTAGTTTGCCCCATTTTCTTTCGATAGCTTTTCCTTTCCAAACATATTGCTATGCTAATAGATAAATGTTCCAAAATGTATTTAACACTTCCAGAAATTATTTTACACTAATAGCGATAATATTATTATTATTTAATAATAATAAATATTATACCATTCACTCTCGCTTCCCAGCAGAAGTTTTTGTAAGGCAAATAATAAGCAATTGAAACCCAATCTATATTTATGATATGGTAATGCATGTAGACCACATTTCACACCAACAAAAAGTTTCCCTAATTGCTCAATAATCTGGACAGTAGGGGGACACACCTGCAAATAGACTACTTGTTTATGCATTATTTAAAGCAACAGGGTGGCCCTATCATGCTCACAACAAGGCACCTATCTTTGTTAACTAGTAGTAATTAATTTCATGTGGGCCTTCCCCATTATTTGGGGCCTGTGGATCATCTTTGAACGTTGAATTTGAACAGTAGTTCAATGAAACTGAAAGAAAATAAATCTTAGAGAAGGGAAAAGGAATTCGTACATAATATACTAATAATTTGTTTTATAATCATTGTTTCATGCTTCATTATAATTACTTTGAAACCTTTCATCATTTGAAGAATCAGCAAGCGAAATGATTGGATTAATGCAAGCCAACAACAAATAGTAAAGAAATCAACTACCCGAGATCATGAAATTTATAAATAATCATGTGCCATAATTAATGCATATTCTCTGCTACTTCCTCCATTTTTAAAATGCTTAACATCTGCAAGGACCAAATCCATTCGATCGATCACGTTGTTTCCGATTATACCCTTCTTCAGCCCGTGCTCATGTGTAAGGCTTTTTAGCATAATTAACGGCGGTGGGTATTATGGAGCACACGTTTTGTATAATTCCATTCCACAGTACGAGAAAAGAAAGAGCCCCTGCAGGCTGCATCCACCGCACGTGCAAAGCAATAGGAGCTGAATCATCGATTAACGATATAACCCAACCAATTAAATGATTCATTAAACCGTTAATCACATGATAACCAGCTCAGGCGGTCACATGGCCACGTACGTCTTTAATTAAAATGCTAAGTTTGCATACATTACAATAATAATATGATAAACCAAGTTGAAGGTGGTCGCACATGCACGTGTGGAGAATCACGCAATCTAATCTAAGACAGCTAAGGAGTGTTGGGGGCAAAGACTCAGGGAAAAGTCTGTTCATTACGATTATAATAAAAACAAAGGTATAATGATAATCATGATTACAGGGAAAATGAGGTTTGACCGTGGACCAGATCAAGCAAACAATAAAATGGTGTTCTTTGAATAATTTTTGAATGAAAAACATTAAATAAATTATAAGTTTTTTTTTTTTTTTTAGGTTCGAATTAACTTCTGTATAAGTCATATTATACAAACTCTTTCATTTTACTTTTTTAAAAACTAATATACATAAGTTACGAGAGAAACTTAACTTTTTTTTTGTTAAAAATACTTCTTTTAAAACATATTATTTGAAAATTTATAAAAAATCTTAATTATTAATAATATTTACTTTTAGAAATATTTTTTAAAAAATTGTGGTTATATTCTAAGTTTTTTCTATAGAAAAATTGTGAAAGATATTTTATCATGATAAATTATAAGAATAATTATAACAAAAAGTACACGTGCGATAGACATTCTACACGTGTGCTTCGCTGTCCATCGGCACCAGTTGGATATGGAACTTTGCGAGACAATTAGTAGGATCCATGTGGGTTACTCGCAACTCGAGGTGAGAAGGACATGGAGAACATTGCCTTTGCAACCATGCAAAGTTGCAAATAGTTAACTTAGTTTCAATATTTAATTAAACAATTAAATATAATAAGATCTTTGGTTTTTGGTCTATCATTAATATAATTTTGATGAGAAAATATAACTACAATGTCTAAAACAGCTGTTTTAAGAAAAATGAGTAATTTTTTAAAATTTATCAGAAAATTTATTAGTTATTTTTGTTTTCCTACTTTTTAATTTATCTTACTCATGTTATTGTACTTTCAATAAAAAAAAATCTTGATTTACTATGAATTTAACATTTATGATTTTTTCTTTTGTGATTTGAATAACAGAAACATATATTTTTTTAGGCAACAGAAATGACATATATATTAGAACCCCAATCTGGACCCAAAAAAAATATGTACCAAAAAAAATATTTGAACCTCAATTCAAACTCTTATTATGGATTCTTTCTATCGGTTTTTTCTCCACATCATTATGTATGGTACGAAAATGTGAGATAATAATTAGGGATGAGATAACTCTGTACGAAGGGAGACATTTATCAAATAAGCACCATCATCTGTTTCCCAGAGGGAGGGGGGAAACAAACACCATTAGGCCACTTTTCAACTTATTCCACTCAAATAAATTATTTTCCAAAAAAGAAAAATAATGTAATAAGTTATATGATGATTATAGGGCGAGAGGAGTGTGGTCGTTGCTGTAATCTATTAATTGTTGAAGCGTGATCATCTTTGACAACCAATATAATCATTAAATAAAAAGTCATACTTGTAAAAACCTTGTAATTGGTGTTCATAAATAGTCGTTGAAGATGCTGACCAAATTGCGATATTTTTATGAGTTGAATAACCACAAAATTTTGGCCCTTAAGAGATATACATCGATCATAATATAAGTTGACACTCCCTATCGTGATTTGGTTAGCCAAAGTTAATTTTTACATCTTTCTTTGACAACAATTATGGTATTATTAAAATGGTTTAATTGTTTTCATATTCATTATCTCTTTCTCCATCTCCTCTTTTGATCACTTTTGTCATGATAAGAACATGAACGACACAATATGAATATAGTTATAGATATTCATGATATTATTTTCCTATAACATTAGTTAAGTGATATAATTTAATTCGATAACTGTTATTGACCCCATCAGTATATCTTTCTCATTAAAATTAGTGTTTCAGCAATTGTTATTGTACTTTATATTTATTGTTATATTTTGGCTAGAGAATAATAGTACCAGTTAATATTGTGAATTTGTGATAATGCATATTGAGTCCATTTAGGAAAATTAATGATACATACTCAAAACAATACACAATCAAATTATTGGATATAAATGATTAATATATTGAAGTTAAGATTAAATGATTTAGGTACTGCTCGAATTCACTCTATGTATGTTATATAATTTTAATTAGCCTATAATATGCTTATATATAATGACTTTTTATTGCAATAATACTAATTTATAAAGAAAATGTCAGATACGCCCGATCATCAGACCTTTCTATTTTCAAGTAACTACTACGTACCTTCTTTTTTCCCTTATTATATAGGAGTAGTATTTCATATCATTATTGTTAATAACGTGCAGAGTTTTAAGGGTATGTTTTGAAGAGAGAGAAAAAAAAGAGATTATTTTATTTAAAATAGATCATAAGAAGTATGAATCTCATATAATCATTTTTTTTTAATATTATTTATCTCCTTTAAAACAATTATATTTTAAGTTAAAATAAGAACAAGACGAAATTGAGTTACACGATTACATCGTGACTGGTGTTGAGTTGATGAATTTCGAGTATGAAAGTCCCAATTAAATTCCAATCAAGATTTCCATTATGTTGGATTACAAGGAAATAAACAAATTTAGGAGGCAAGTTTTTTCATATCATAATTATTTTAATAATTCATCTTATATCATAATTACTCTAAAGATTCTTTGGATAGACTCGAAAGAAAGTAAATTAAGATAAAAAAATTAATTAAAAGAATGTAAAAATGTGAGTCCTACTTATTTTAATATTTATTTTTAATTTTTTCACTTTTTTCTCAACGAACACATCTTAAGAAAAAAAATCATCACTCTCATGATCACTCTAAGAAGTAACTTACATATGAATGAGCTTTTTACATTCATAAAATAAACATATATAATAATTATTATATATAAAATAAATATAAAAACGAAAAGAATAATAAAATAAATTATGGATGAAAAACATATTTTATTATATGAATATCATTTTTTTATTTGAAATAAATTAATTACCCTGGTTAGCGTAGGACTTGTGTATATAATTTGAAAATGGAAGGATAGTAAAACAAATAGAATTGTAAAGAAGAGTCAATAATTTATCATGGCTGTGACAAAAGTAACTGACAGATGTAGTGCGATTGGTAGGGCAGATAAAATCGAAACCAGATTCTTACGAACGAAGACATGACTAAGTGAGGTGTGAAGTCTAATCAGTTTGGCTGTGTCCTCGCGCGTGTGCGGGGTCCCACCTGTTAGAGAAATAAACAACTGAAATTGTCCACAACCATAGCCAATCATTTAACACCAAAATCAATAAACCCCAATATAGATCTGAGTTTATTTTTTATTTTATAATTTTAAATCTTTCAATAATATTTTTTAATAATTTTCATTTAACAAATATTAAAATAGATGAGGAATGAAATAAAAATAATTAAGATATTAAAAAGGAATAGAATAGAAAAAATATTTTTTAGATAAATAAAAATAAAAAGCTTCTTTATTTGAAAAGTTGTAAAAGAGACTAAACTCAAAAATAAATAGTTAAAACAATTCATAATAATTTAAAAGTTTTAATTTTTTATGAATATTTTTATTTTATTTTTATTTGTAAACACTTGAAATAGAAAATTCGTCAGACATGTTTTCTTATTTCATTCCTCTCATTTTTACCCGTAAAAATGCAGTATTCATTAGGATTATAATTTATATATACTATTAAGTTTAAAATATACACTATCAACGAATTAGTAATTACAATAAATGCAGGTTTTAAAAAATTATTATACAAATAATTTACAGTATGATTAATTAATGTAAAAATCATTTCATACAGTATTTTTCATTAATTATACGCGTCGAAATTGTGGAAACTTTACGCAGCAGAAGCACACAAATCATTCAATTTCAGGGGCAGAAGCATCCAATCATACAAAGGACAAAGCAGGGCTAGTTGGTAATTTGATCTATCTCCGCATATATCTCCAAAGTCGAAACACAGTGCCAATGAATGAACATCAGGGTCCGGAGTTCACGCGCGAATCACGTGATGAACGGACCCAAGGAGAATAGATTGGGCCCATAATTGAATTGTCGTCAAACAGTGAGTTTCTATTATTGGGTGCCTGATGACAATTGACAAGACGTCGTATTTCAGCCAAAAAGTTTTTTCTTTCTTTTAACAAAAATGTCACTCTAAATAAAATACAAGAATAAGTTCTTGATTCCTTTTAGAGTTCTTCTTTTATAAAGTTTCTCCATCTCTTTTTAAGGAAAGGAAGGATTGATCTAGAGGCATTCATCATTATAATGATTTTTTTCGCTGTCATAAACAATGAATCATAATTTACACTAAATGTTAACTAGGAAATATAAATTTTGTGGTCAATAAAATTCCTCATTGTTCTTTTATATCATTGTTTTGTTTTAAAGCTTTATTTTATTTCATAAAATACTATTTAATAATAATCTTAATATTTGATGAATAAAGTGAACAATAAGAAGTTGTGATTTGTTTAAAATATGCAAAATCAAGTTCATTAATGATTAAAAACATTATTAAAAGTTAATTTAAAAACTTGTAATTGAAAATTTCTAATACTTATCTTAAAATATTAGCTAATTAATGAATATGTTTAGTATATACTATTAAATTATTTTAGTCATTCAAATAAATAAAATTTATTAACTATTTTATAATTAAATATGTCGATAACTTTTTTTTGCTGACGGGTCTGGACAAAACGCTCCAGAACCACACTTATATTATAGCCAATTGAGAAACAATTACATCAAAATCCTCCCTCAAGGAAGGCTCATCAAAAGCCGGAAAAGCCATAAAATAACAATAATCACTACTTAAAGAAAAATTATGCTTGACAAAAGAATCTGCCAAAGTATTACATTTCCTAGGAATATGCCTAACAGAGCAGTACTATATCATTCTTGACTCTTCCAATTTCTTCCAAGAGATCATAAAATTGGTCATCCAAGATATTACAATCCACTAAATATGTCGATAACTTACTTATATGGCTATCAATATTTATTTTTTAATTAATGGTTTAAAATTTTTCTTAGCAAATTCATCATCTAAGAATTAATAACAGCTTGGGTATTTATATTTGTGGTTAAATATGCTTGAAGTCAGTAAATACTTAACCCTTACATCATATAATTTTGCCATAAAGTTCAGTATTACTTTAATCATGGTGTTTCAATTGCATATAATTTTGCGTTTGAGCTCAAATGAAAACCCCCCCCAACCTTTCCCATAAAGAATATTGTATCTACTTTAGGAAACCATTTAATTAATATATTACTTGTACCGTGCGTTAATTATATGTCTTGTTATTAAAAAAAAATCTTCATTCCTCTTCTTAATTTTTAACTTTTAAGCTAAGACTGATGGTTGGAGTGATAGCTGATGACTACTAGTCCCCGGAGTTCAACTCATTCTGTCGAATAATTTTCCTAAAATAAGTTTTTATTTCTATCTATTAATAGACATATTCATTGTACGCGTGTAAAGGAATCTATAATGCAAATAATTTGTGGTTAAAATTAGAAAATGGTCAAGAAATCAAGATGCCGAAACTCTGTGGAATAATAGTAAAGAGTCGGAATCTTTATAAAATACAAGAGTTTTCATAAGAAATATTTTAATATTCGAAAAGGTATTAAAATAATTATCTGTCATCCATGTAAAATTAATTATCATTTAAAGCGATACTTACACCTTAAAACAACGATTTTTTTTCCTTTTCTTAAAGTGATAAATGTAGTGAAACAAATTAATTACTATTCTGTAAATGTCATATAATTCAACATAAAGGAAGTATTTGATTCAGTAATGAGAAAATAATGCAAGGATTATGTTTAAGATGGTTAAAATGATTCAATTTAAAAAAAATGAGTGTTGGGGGACAAGAAGATTTTTGTCATTTTGGGAAGCAGGGTGTTTGTTTTGGTTGTAAAATAAAAACAAATGAATTCGTGGATAATTCTAATCCGAATGGGTAACGGGAGAAGTCGCAGTTGGAGTCGATGTGGAAGACATTAGAGAATAGACAGGGATGGCATTGGCATATAAATTACACTTGACCTGGCGCGAGTTGGGACAAAGTTCCCACGTGCCGTGGTCCTACATACACGAATGAAAGAAAATATAGGAGCGTGGGATTCACGCGGTGATGATGGGAAATAGTACTAAATAAATAAATAATGAAATTGAAGGAGTTCAAATGATTGTGATGAGGAAGGTGTTGGTGCGTGAAGGGACAGGGCGACACCCACGAATTTGTCCGGGGAGTGGCCCCACGTGTGGAGGTCGAAATGGTGGAGCAGCACGTGTCATGCAGCCAGGCATGTTGGTCCACGTGAGTTAGGGGCAGGTTTTTGTTCCACACTTCCTTCATTTTCGCAGCCCCCCTTCCCACGTGAACCATACTCATCCTTGTCCCTCCCCTCTCTCTCTCTCTCTCTCTCTCTCTCTCTCTCTCTCTCTCTCTCTCTCTCTCCGCTCTTCAATTTGCTTCGGCTAACAAAACTAAAACGCCTAGCTCATACTTTCTTTCCCATGAGCCAAAACAGCTCAGATAAATATAAATAAATACTCCATTTTTAACATAATTAGACAAAATTTTATACAAAATTCTGTAATAACAAAACATTTAAATTATATTTAGTCTGTTTATAGAATTTGTTTTAATTCACTAAAGGTAGATTTATTTTGAATCTTTGGTCCATTTTAATTTTAATTTTGTAATTTGTATTGAATTGAATTTGTTTATTGATAATGTCTAAATACAACTTCTTTGAACAGTTTTTATTTAAAAATTATAAAATAATTAGACATTTATCTTTAATGCTTAAAGATACCTAAATATTTACCAGTATTGTCTGATTTAAGTTGATTGACAATCAGCTCTATTTGATTAGTGCTCTTTCAACTTATTCCCAACTTACGTTTTGTTTGATCTAATTTTTAATTAAAATACTTTAAAATTAAAGTTTAAAAATACAAGATTAATTCCTTTAGTCGTTTTTTTATTTGTTTTAACTTAAAAGATAATTGAAGAATAAAGTTCACTTAAAAGTTTTTTAAAAGTATTTATTACTTACCTATTTTTCTTTTTATATAAAAATCATTTAATTTCTCTTTTAAGAAAGTTTTTTTAAAAAAAGAAAAATCAAACAAACGGTTACCGTGACCTGTTCCCGATGTAAATCATGGACTTCAATATGAACGATGATAAACCACGCGCGAGTTTGCTGGCAAGAGAGGAAAGAGATGTTATGGTTGTTTTGGGACTTGGGAGGTGGAAAAGGATTTAGAAATTTAGAAAATGACCTTGTTACATGGGGAAGACACTTGTTGTAACTAGTACTACTACGTTAGTGTCACATAATATTAAGGGTTAGTTGAGTGTTTTTTTTTTCAAGTCTTTTGTCATGATTTGTTTTTTAGTTATATTTGTGAGGAAGATTTTGTTGACAAAATTACTGAATAATCTATGTTGATAAATTTTACATTTTGATATGAATTACTAATTTCTTATAATCACACGAAGAATATCTTTGATGGGAAAAAAAAGAAGAGATAGTAATGAGGACCCAATGAGGGCCAGGGTGAATAATGAAAGGGTTACCGAGTCTGGTTCTAATCATGGCCATTCGCTGTGTTGATTTGGACAATGGGTGATGGCGGTAAAGTGTAAAACAAAGGGCGATGATGGATTGATGGTGTCCTACCACTGACATTTGACCTCAGCCGTTGATGTAGGGAACTTCCATTTCATTAGGGGAGCCTTCAGGTGCAAGCTGGCCCACCGGGTTAAATGCTCAATAATATTTTCTTGCTATTTGTGATTAGACATCAAAATGGAACAAACCAAGTGGGCTTAATTATGTTTGGTGGATTGACTCATCAAGGAATTTCAGGGCAATACCTTTACCTTCTATTTTTCTCCCAGACAAGTTCAAATTCTTGTTGATTCTCATCCTATAAAGTTCAACACTTCTGTTAACATTCAAATTATAATTAAGAGTGCTCCCACTTTCAAGCCCTAATGAAGACATTCCGTGCCTACACTAAGTAATGACTTTTTACTATGCTTACTGATTTACTATGACTTTTAATAGTACTGGATGACACTTTAAAGAATCATTTTATAACTTTAATAATAACATAAATGCACCCAACCTACTGAAAATCAAAATTACTTCCGAAAACAATTTTATAAAATAGCAATAGTGTAAAAAGAACAATGTATATGAAATAGCATCAGTATTTGAAGTTTACAAAATGATCAAAAAAGGCACCGCGGGGGGGGGGGGGGGGGGGGGG
>PYAF01000142.1:6714754-6754733 GCA_007407185.1 Glycine tomentella | reverse complement strand
TCTTTCTATATAACCACCTCCACACGCACATCTCCACTTCAAAGTCACCCTCACTCTTCTTGCATCTCTCTTCCATTACCTTCATAACTCAGTCTCTTATTATTATTATTATTATTATTATTATTAGAGATGACGGTTGAAAAGGAAGATTTGTGTTTGAGTCTAAGCTTGAGCTTCCCTCAGAACCCTCCAACTCCTCTTCATCTCAATCTCGTGTCCTCTTCTCCTTCCAGCCACAACCCTCAGAAACCCTCTTGGAACGACCCTTTCACTTCTTCAGGTGTGTGTTGAGATTCTCAATCTCTTGTTTGTTTCCAGATCTGGTCCAATTTCTTTATGCACTTCCCTTTTCTCTTTTACTTTAACCAGGTACCTACTAGCTTGCTTATTTCTCAAAAAAACAAACGCACCTTAGCGGAATAACCTTTTAATTACCCCCTTTTTTTCTCTTTCCTTTCTTGCTTTTCATTTCCACTTCTTTTGCAATTTAACAATCATTTTCACTTCTTTTCCCCATCCCCCTCTTTTTACTTCATACTTTAGTTTCCAACATTTTTTAAAATCAAACTAAAGAAGAAAAAAACATTAATTCCTAGTGTTGGTTGCTATATGCTAAACGGTGTGTTTTGCATGCAGGTGAAGCTGGATCATCATTCCTTCGCGGAATCGATGTGAACCGTTTACCTTCTGTGGTCGATTGCGAAGAGGAAGCAGGTGTGTCATCTCCAAACAGCACCGTTTCTAGCGTCAGTGGAAAACGTAGCGAGAGGGAAGAAGCCAATGGTGAAGAAAACGACACAGACAGAGCTTGTTCTAGAGGCATCATCAGCGATGAAGAAGATGCTGAAAACTCTAGAAAGAAACTTAGACTCTCCAAAGACCAATCAATTATCCTCGAAGAGAGCTTCAAAGAACACAACACTCTCAACCCCGTAAGTAATTAATAGTTTGTTTTATGTCTAATGTTTTTGTTTTCTTAGGTCACTAACGTGTGAATATGTTGTGTTGTTTTGCAGAAACAAAAATTGGCACTGGCGAAACAGCTGGGTCTTCGAGCGAGACAAGTGGAGGTGTGGTTCCAGAACAGAAGGGCAAGGTGGGTTCATTTCACCAATATTTGTGTTGTATGGTCTTTTTCACGTGATCTTTAAGAGTTTTACTGATTTTTTTTAACTGAAATTTTCAGGACCAAGCTGAAGCAAACGGAAGTTGACTGTGAGTTTTTGAAAAGGTGCTGCGAGAATCTGACGGAGGAGAACAGGAGGTTGCAGAAGGAAGTGCAAGAGCTTAGAGCACTGAAACTTTCCCCGCAGTTCTACATGCACATGACCCCACCCACCACTCTCACCATGTGCCCCTCGTGTGAGCGTGTCGCGGTTCCCCCCTCCTCCGCCGTTGATCCTGCCACGCGTCATCATCACCATCACGTGCCTCCAACACACCCTCGGGCCTTCCCCATTGGCCCATGGGCCACCGCTGCCGCCACTATCCCACACAGGCCCTTCGATGCCCTCCCTCACAGATCTTAACTCGTCGAAACAAAATGACAAAATTTGAAAGAAAAAAAAAACGGTTGTAATAGTAGGAAGCCATGAATTATGTGTTCAAAGTGTGGTCTAAGATATGGTGGTTAGCAAAACTGATTTTGTGGGTCTCTAATGTTTTGTACTAGTTTGACCCTTCGTCTTTGTTTTGGGTTTCGGGGCATGACCTGGTCTAGTTAGTTAGGTTTTTTTTAGTTTGTAATACTTACTGCGTTACTCTCATTTCTCATGATTGAATCGGAGATTTTGTGTAAAGTTCAGTAGTCTTAATTAATATTATATATTATATATAGCTTTCTTGTGTAAGCAGATTTTGTTCTCATACATGAAAGTCAAATTAATTAATATCTGGGTTGATTGCAATCTTATGTTACATACTCAAAAGATACTTAATTGATTTCGAAGATGCGGGAATTCGTGGGGACAACTACGGGTTTTGGGTACGAATGACAAAAGAAAAAGAAAAAGAAAACAGTTTAAAAGGAGTTTGCCCTAAACGACCAAACAATGGTTCAACAATTTTGTGTCATTATTGGTCCCAATTGATGATGCCTTCTAGTAGTAGAAGGGGAGAGAACCTTATTTCCATGGATTATGTGAGCATTGCCAGATTTCTAAGTTGTACATGCTTGTTTTATTAAAATTGCCCTCTCCCTCTCCCGCAGGGCTATCATGCTATTGTCTGGTTAAATTGGTTAATGCGAATGGTGGGGTTATGTCTCTGACTTCTTCAGTTACGTAATCTTTCTATTTCTTTTCTCTTCCCACGGATCCTGGCACATACGGGATTAAAGCTCATGTTTCATTACTATGGTCTTATGCATAAATTAAATGATACATAAATGGATAAATATACATATACGGTACATAATTAACATGGAGAAAGAATAAAGAAAGATAAAGAAATGTTATTGAAATATTATATAAATGATTTAACCATTTTAATTTGGAACTTGACCAAGGCGAAGGTAACATCAAAATTAAAGAAATAGAAAGTTTTGTAGATGTCAATTTTTTTAAAATTATATAGTAATTTACTATAGATTTGCGTGATATATAAGAGTTAGGTAACATATATTCTCACTTATTTTTCAGGTGAAGTATGTTAACAAGTAACACCAAAAATATTTTGACAAAAAAACTTATAATTTCTTTTGTTTCATTTACTTTATGTTAAGGGATATAATAGTAGTATAACATTCTTTTTTTATATAAATAAAATAAAAAGTTCATTTTTCTTTCTTGTATCACTTGTCCCTAGTTAATATTTTCACGTCTAACAAAGTGATAGTTTATTAGTGGTTAATGTGCTGAAGTTAAAGTTGAATTGTTCAGATATTACTTGAGTTTGATCCTTAACGAATTGATCAGACTTTATTTACCTCTTGAAAGAATTTCGAATTAGTCAGGATCTCTTTTTCTTAATGAACCACAAGTTAAAACAAAAAAAAATTCTCACGTCCATAGGTTAAGTATTTTTACATCTGTAGGCTCCGAGTTCAATATTTTCAACTATATTCTTCAATCATTAGTTTTAATTTTGTAGGTCCAGTCAGGTTAAAAGTATTCTTTCACATGTCTCTTCAAGTTTTACCCTATACGAACCTCGTTGCAAACTCGTATAACTATTTTTTTTACAACACTCTCACAACTGAGTTAGGAAGTGAATTTTCCGAAACCAAAATAATACAAAAAAATCAATTAAAAAATAAATACAAATTCAAGGACCTAATTGAAAAAATCATAAATAAAAAACCTACAGAGACCTATGGAATAATTTGAACTTTTTTTACTGCCTCATGCAAGTAAAATTACGTTCCATATACCCCATATTTGATATAAGCCCAAAAAGAATTAACACCGACCCAAAAGAGGAGAAAAAGGTTTGAAATGCGGGCTTAACGGCCGAGAAATCTGGACCGTAACCCGACCCTACCAACCCAATACAATAGAATGAATGTAAGAATGAAGAAAAATAAAAACAAAAAGCGTTTCAAAAACCTTCCAATTCCAATCTGTATGGAGTTTTTCCCTCTACGAGACACAGAGTCGTTCCGAGCAGGGACGCGTCCCTTCACCGAGTACAAATAAATCTGCACCGTTTATTAATCTCGCACCTCATTTCTCAGTGCTTGATAAAATCTGTCTCAGTTCTCCGTTTGGTTAATTATTTCTGAGTAATGGATAGGATGCTCAACGGACCCACCGTTTCGTCCAGCTTCAACGGCGGCACCGCCGTCGGACGATCTTCTCCTATGCTTCAACCAAACTACAGTAGCCGATTAGTTCAGGTACTCATTCATGCTCTCAATTCTAAGTTCCGCCACTTCCTAAGCTACTTCATAAACCCTAGCTGCCTGTCACTAACGTAGTGTTTGGTTGAAATTTTTATATTTGAATGCTGTGCTGCTTGACTTATGTTTGCTTCAACATGTGAATTGTGAGTTTGATTCTCATTCGCCTTACTAGTTTGGATTTTTTTCATTGTAATAGTGTGTTTTTTTGGCGTGGGAATTTGTTAAGTGAGATAATGATCTGTGAATTAACCTCATAAAGTGAGTGTTTGGCATGTGCTGGACTTACTCATAATTTTGTTTTTGTGAATCATTCATCCTAGTTATGTCAATGTCTTTGTTAGTTTGTTTGGTTGGCATTTCAGTCTGAATTCTTATTGTGCCTGTTCTGATTCTGGAAAACCCACAATTGAATTTATGCAGGAAAATTTTAAAAATGAATTATTAGTTGTGGGTTTGTGGTGTGGGAGCTTGTTACAGTGACTGATAAAGTGAACGCTTGGCATCTGCTGTTCTGATTCATAATTTTGATTTTAGCAATCATGCTTCCTAGTTATTTATATCAAAGGCTTCATTTGGTTGGCATTTCTATTTCAGTCTGAATACTTATTGTGCCTTGTTTGATGCTGGAAAATTAAAAGATTGAATTTGTTCTTGAATTAATTTGTATCTTTCTGATTCAGGATAGAAGTTAGCATTTCATATTTGTGAAATGTATAACTACTGTATTGATTAAATAATAGGAAAGAAATGGCTTGTGATGTTTGATTTCAGGAAGCATTGGAACACTTGGCATCCATTGATCTGATTGAGTTGTGCAAAGAAGCCAAAGTTGAGCGCTGTCGAGCGACTCGAGACTTGAGAAGCTGTGGTCGCTATGTCCACCATGTCTTGAATTCATGCAGACATGCCTCTTTATGCGAAGAATGTAGTCAACGGTGTGATATCTGCCCAATTTGTAGAATTCCAATTTCAAAAAGTGGTGCTAAAGTGCATCTCCGACTTTATTATGAGTGCATAGAAGCGGGCCTTATTTCCAAAAGGTGTGACGAGAGATTTCAAGAAATAGAGGATGGGGAGAAAGAACTAACTGCTGATGTACAGCGCCTTTATTCTCTGTTTGATGTCGCACTTGAGAATAACTTGGTTTCTTTAATTTGCCACTGTATCCTTTTCTACATCAGTCCTTTTATTGGAATATTTTATTTTATTATTAATTTACTTATTAAAATTTTAAATATAAATACCTGTCAATTGGTAAGTAAAATTATATGATAAGGTTTTGTCTCATTAATGTTATCACCTGAGAAACTTAGGTTTTTTTTTTTTCTTTATCCTCCCAATTTTCTTATTTGTCCTATTGTTCTGTCTGTCACTTGTATCCACTTTCGCATTTTCTTGACTAGAAATTTTACAGACATCACTGATGTATGTATGGATGAAACTGCTGTTTCCAGTGATCCTGTCATAGCATTTTTGTTGGATGAAGTGGTAGTGAAGGATTGGTGCAAGAGGACATTCAAAAACATCATTGCTGGACTGCAGGGAATTTGTATCCATAAACCTTGTTTTATTGTTGATATCTAAAGCTAATTATTAGTATGACATTTTTTCCATAATTATTTTTGTGCTCCCTGACAATTTTCACTAGATGATATGGACATTTTAGGCTTGAAAGAGAGATTGAGTTTACTTCTGAAATTTTCATTATACTTGAAGGGCATATCGAATGTGCTAGACATTTTGGAGTCATCTTTTAAGGGTACTCTTTCAGCACAACTTCATGATTTGCAGAATCTCCAAGAGAGCATCATGAGGACAAAGCAGGTTTGGTTTTACTAGAATTCATGTTCAATGGAGTTATTGCATAACTGTTATGATTTTTGCGTTGATATTTGATTTTTGACCCATTTCTTGCTTGGCTGATGTGCTGTCAAGTCATCATGATAAATTTGTACATATTATCTATTCTTTTAATGGTATTGCTATTGTTTTTGTGCATTGTGTTATTCAAATGATTCTGTGTGATTTTTGTTGGAAGGGGCTTTATATCCAATCTTCAAAAGTGTGGATGACTATGGGTAACCTTTGTTGTTGTTCGCTATGATGCAGTATGTAAGAGGGATGCTTGTAGAAATGACTGATAGTTGGCCTTGCACTTTAATTAATTGCTTATAAAGAGTGGTTTGCTGGATTTAGTCATCCTCTATCTGTCTGTCTGTAATAGAGTTTAATAAACTATAATTTCTCATTGATCAAGAAAAAGAAAGACAAGTTATGAAAGGATAGTGTCATCTCTATATATAGAGAGAGACTAACTGTTAACTAACCCAATCTGTTACTAACTAAATACTTACTCTAATAGTCTGTAGCTCCAAAAATTAGAGTAGCTCATTGCAATCTTCATCCTGGTGTTTAATTTTTTGTTTTTGTTCTACCCAGCATATGGATGTTATTATTTGGTGTACAAGACATCAATTTTTGGAAGGTGTGAGATCGCGTTTTACTGATAGTTCATCATGGTCATCAGTTGTTCGGATACGAAAATCAGAAGCAATTAGACGTGCTTGGCCTGATGCAATAAATCAATCTGTGGAGTCACCAGGACATGATGGGTCTCTATTTATTGAAGATGCATTGAATAATCTTGATCTGGAGGAGGGGTTTAGGAATGAAATTGTAGAGGGATTGGAAATTGCATCCTTGCAGAAGGACGGTGCATCATTTTTGGGGTCAAATACTGATCAGATGCTGGGTTACTATCCCTTCAAAAATCTTCGTTCTGCTGTTGACTTGCTCTTTTTACATGGAGGCTCTGATATGGTGATTGCAAAACAGGCCATTGTATCCTTTTACCCCCCAAATTTGATTGTGGGTGTAGAACTGTGTTTGTGTCTGTTAATTATAGTTATTAAGTTCAAGCAATACTTATTTCATTCCTTAACATATTTAGTTTCTGTATTATTTATATGATCGCCACTGGACAATTCCTGAAGAGGAATGGAGATACATACTGGAGGACTTTGCAGCTACATTTAGTATTAACAGGCACTCATTACTTGAGTCTTTGACTTTTTACCTTCTGGATGATCACACAGAGGAGGCTTTACAGGTAACGCCAACAAAATATTATGCCCAATGAGTCTTGAGGAGCTTGTATACCCTGGTCTTAATATTTTTTTAATCTATTTGTATCAAGGTTGCTTTACTGATTTTCCTTTTACTGCTGAATAATGATAAGCATTATATTCAACTAGGAAAAAATATCAGGACTATTTGGTAATAATTATATTGGGATCTTATATGTGACCCTGAAAATAAAGCAATAAAGATATAATTAGGCTTTAGTTTTAGGTGTTATTTGGGTCTTTCTTTCATCTCTTTTATTTATAAGGTGTGTTATCTTGTTTTTACTGAAAGTAAAAAGTGGCATTTAATAATAACTGGCCTTGTGATCTTGTTTTTGTGGCATGTTAGTATTTGATGCTACTTAATGCGAACCTGTTACTTTTAGAGTAATATTATTTATTTATTTATTATCCTGTTAGGAAGCTTGCCGCCTTCTTCCTGAAATAACTGGCTCAACATCACATCCTAAAATTGCTGAAGTACTCTTAGAAAGGGGTAGCCCTGATACAGCTCTCATGGTCTTGAGGTGGGCTGGGCGGGATGGTGGACCACACTTGACTTCACTCAGAGATGCTGTCACTGCAGTGCGGGTGAGGGTTGAGTGTGGGCTTCTGACTGAAGCATTTATGCATCAGAGAGTGCTCTGCACCAGAGTGAAGGAAAAGAATTTCAATAAAACAGCATCTGGGAAGATTTCTGAGAAGCAAAAAGGCCAATTTAGTAATTGGGTGGAGTGGGTGGAGGTCCTGGTGACTGAGATTTGTTGCCTCTGTATTAGGAGGAACTTGGTGGATCGAATGCTAGAGTTGCCATGGAATTCAGAGGAAGAGAAGTATATACATAAATGTCTTTTGGATTATGCTATTGAAGACCCTCTAAGGACATCAGGAAATCTACTTGTTGTGTATTATTTTCAGGTACTTAAGTTCAATAGCTGGTTCCACGTCCAACATTGATTCTCCTGGTTTATTGATCTTGTTAGTCAATTTGTCTTACAGTCTTTTCAGTTTATACTTTGGAGTCTTGTAAATGTTATTTACTACTCAATGTTGAGTTCTGTTCCGTATCATGCATATGATACACCATGATTACCTATTTTACTTAACTTACCTTTGATAACAAAACAATTCCTCCTTCATCTATCTTGCATCTACCATCTTCATATCTTTGCTTGCATACCGATGTGATATTTTGTTTCCCAAACCTAGTAGATATTAGATCATAGTATCAATGTGAAATTTATACATACCTCACTTTCCTATTCGGTTACCATTTTCTGTTGTAAATTAATAAGAACTTTATTTTGCTTCTTAAAATGTGAGGGTATTTTAGCGTATCCTTGATGATAGTATTTCAGTTTGAGGAAATTGTGAAATAAATTCTGGCTTATATATTTATCTGGGTTTCAGCGCCACAGATACTCTGAAGCATATCAAGTTCATATTAAACTTGAAAAGGTGGAGCAAGATTGCATTTCAAAAGGTTCCGTAAGTCAAGAAAATCTGCCAATATTAGAAAAGGCTATTCACATTAGAGGCAATTTAATTGTAAGTGATTTAAAATCTTTAATTTTGAAGCAAATGTTTTCTTCTACAAACACTTTATCCTTGGATCATGACAAGCATTAGTTACTTTTATTATGTCTAGCAGCTGCTAAGTTTCTAATGCTCATTTTTTTTTATATTTTTTTTAAGTGGACTCTTATTTATTATTTAACATGTTTGGAGAACACTGTCTCTCTTAGACTGAATTTGTTGGGAATTTATGTATGAATAAAACAGAATAGATGCTTGGAATTGTTACCAGTAGTTGAGCAGCAACAACTGAGGAGCGGAAACTTGACTGAAGGTGTTGTTACTTGTCGTGCAGAAGTTGAAATTCCTGACAAATTTGATGTTCCTCAGATTCAGGATTTCTTGTCGACCAGTTTGTTGATTCCTTCATCTGCAAATTCTTCCCTGACGTTGCATAAAGATCATCCAACTGGCTTGTTGAGTTCATCGACTTTAGGAACATCAGCCAAAATAGGCATGTCTTTCCCTACTGCTGGCACTGAGCTTGGTAATTTTGGTTCCTTATCATACCATCATGATGGGTTATTAACAAATAACGAGAGGGTTTCAAGTCATCGAAGTAAAATTGTCAAAAATCTAAGAAATGATAACACTCCAACTCCAAGGAATCATAAGATCCGTTTCATGAATGGTTCACCCCTGAAGGGATTTAACAAGACATCACCAAGCAATTTCCAGGAAAATAGGCCAGACAAAATCTCGCCTGGAGTTGAACAAAATCTACATTTTGGCCAGAATCAAACTACCAGTCCTATGTACTCCTGGAAGGCTACAGTTAACCCTGTTACTAAATCCACAGTTAGCTATCCTAAAGAATTTGCAAATGATCTCTCAAATATATCTAGTAGGAATGTCCAATCACATAAAGATGATAGAAGTTGGAACATGGGGTCCCCTAATGATCCAATGGATGTTTCTCAGAGGTACGAATCTAGTTACCCATTTCTTTCGCTCATTGCTTTTGTTCATATTACCTGTTTTGTATAATTTTCGTGTGTAAGAATATCCATGTTCACCAAAAAGGGTATAATATTTTTGTAAACTGAATCCTTTTGTGTACTTCATTTCTTTAGCCTTGTTGAGAAGAAATTAAATACTGAAGTAAACATCAATGGTGGACCTAGATGGAGATCTGATGATGCAAGTGATGAGGAAGATGATCTGGATCTGGGAAGAGCTATGGATATAGCTTATTATGCAAGTCCTCCAATTCGGACAACAAGACGAAGCAGAGTTTCCAGGATATGAAAACTCAACTTTTTGGTGAAAGGTTTCTGGAAATTTATGGGAAGAAACAAGAAAATACGTATGTTAAAAGAGTTGTTTTTGAAACGAGAGCTTCGCGTTTTTGGAACTCGGGAGATTTGTACTTTTACGCTTGTCGCTGTTGTGCAGCTAATATTCAATGAAGAAAATTTTAATTTTCCTTCAATGAATCAATGTTAATCCGAAGTTTTTAATATTTTTAATTTTCTATATTTGGAGAATGATTCAGTTAAAATGATTTTTTTTAGCATTCAAAAGTCGTTTCATCTGGATGTATCTTTCAATTTCGTCCTAGTAAATGATATATATGGGAGGTCGAGTTCACATGGGAATGGATCATATGTTTAATATTAAGAGATATGAAACTTGAATTATTTAATGTTTATCAGGACTCGAAGAGAAATAAATACAATTTTACAGTGTTCATTGCCGGAATGATGTTCTATTATGAATCGATAAAATATTGCCTTCACGCCAATGACTAATTGATATTCACTGTAATCAATTGGTTATTGTTAGAAAAAATGGTTTGATTTGACAGTTTAAATATATCTTATGGATTTTGGCATACTTTTTAGAATAAGTTAAATTATAATTTTGAATCTCTATTATCTCAAATTAATTTTGATTTTTTTGGATTTTAATTATAATATTTAATTTTTCTAATTTTATAAATTAGTAATTTTGATTCTTTTGATATATTATTAATAAATAATTCTGATTATTTGAGTTATTAAATTAATTATAAATTAATTAAAATTATTAATTATTAAAAAATTAATAAAATTATTAATCAATCACAACACTTTGTTTCTCCTCTTTTTTTTTTTTTTAAAACACTTCTTCCACCTCCCTTGTTGTGTACAACTTAGAAGAGGAGATGTCTGCCACCGCAACCTTCACTCTCCCTATCAGAGTTCTCTCCTCATCTCATCCTCTTTCCATCCGTTAGGTTCTTCCTTCCTCATATTATTCATTTCATCATCAAATAAGTGTTTGGGATTCGCATAAATAATTAATGCCCAACCAAACACATCCTACTTTGGTCTCCAGAGGTGTTTTATTTTCCTTATCATTATTTATTAATTAAATTATTTTTTTCTCTAATTTATTATTTAAGTTCAATTTAATTTTTTATTTTTTATATTTAATTTAGTCCTATAATGACATTATTTTAAAAATTGCTATTTTGTAGATGACATTTTTCTTGGACCCTCATCCGAATTGTGTGGTGGAATGCCTTGAAAGTAGCCGTAGCGAATCATCTCCTCCAAGGTAAAAATAAATTTGTTCTCTTATTTGGATTCATATAACTAAATTCATGTTGGTATATACTGAAATACACATAACCCAAAAAGATAATTTACTATTGTCCCCAGTTTAGATACATTCCTTAAATTTTGGTTTTATACAGCCATTTTCACTGCAGATTCGCTCCAATCCGCAGTGGAAACTATCTGAATGAGTGTTTCAAAATGCAACCAGCCTGACAAGAATTTAAAACACTCCATCTGTTCATTTATTCAAAAGAGCTTAAGCTTTTATATATATGGGGTTGTAACTTGTAAACATATAAGCATTTTAGGGGCAAAGACTCACTTGAAGACCTTATGCTTCAATTTAAGTACTTCCTCGTGTATTATGGCTCAAATCATATAAAATGGACCCCTATTATTAATATTTGTGTCGTTTTATTTAGTTAAAATACTTAAAGAGGTCCATGTTGTAGATTAATGCGGTTTGGACAAGTAAGAAGGCGTTTGATGGATCCATGGACATGAAGATCTTTTATATCGAAAATCTTCTTGACGGGTGAGTCCATGCGTGGAGGCCAGGCAACAAGTCCTGCAAGTGTTGCAACAGTACAAAGTACTAAAGCATGTTGGCAACAACGGTTAGATGAGCTAGGACAGCCACGGTTAAGCTCTAAGGGCCATCATTGAATACTTGTGAATTGAAACATGGCTTCCGCTCGAGGGGGAGACTACCATGTGGGAGAGACTCACACTTGAGGGAGAGATTGTTGGAGTGTGAGGGAAAGTCTCACTTCGGATAGAAATAGAAAAGTTGAGCACCATATAAGTGAGAAGAAAACCCATAAACTTGAGTCTTAAAGTTTTTGGTTAAAGTGTGATAGTTATTCATACCCATTGGTATAAATTTCCCTGATATTATGGAGTACATAATTTTCATTCATTGCTTTTGAGGGTGGAGAGGTCGTGGTGGAGGATAGAATCCAGTTTGGGAATTGAAGAGATGAATAGAATATCATAGATTTCTCCTCACCTGAATCTGACCGTCTTTCCACTGCCATTTCCATCCGTCAGGTCAGCTTCTTCCTTTCCTTATTCATTGCATCACCACTGTCATTAATTGTTGAACTGTGTTTGTTAATATATAATAGGCGTGCATTGAGTATGGTTTCTTTTACCTTGTGAACCATGGCGTGGAGAATGACTCGGTCAGAGCCTTTGATGAGAGTAAGAGGTTCTTCTCACTTCCATTGGAAGATAACATGAAGTTGGCCTACAAGGAATTTAGAGGCTATACTCCTCCCGATCCTTGTTTGGGACTCCAAGGTACTTTTTCTTTTTCTTATTAATTTCAGCCAAACTTCTCATCATTGCTAATATAATATAATGTTCATCAGGTGATTCAAAAGAGAGCTATTACATTGGTCCTTTGGCAGATTCAACCAGTGCTAATCTGAATCAATGGCCTTCACAAGGTATGCTTGCTCCATGGTAACTAACATAAACAATTTGTGCCTCTGTACACCTACCTGAACTTTATTTGAGATATTTGTCTTGCGAGAACACTTCAGAATTACTTGGAAATTGGATACCATCAATAGAATCCATGTATTGGAAACTCTTATAGGTTGTATTACCCTCACTTTGTTTGTTTTCCCTATTGAATATATTTTATGCACTGTAAATTCCAGCACAGTAAAATAGCAACATCTTTTGTTGTTCTTTTTGGTTTTTTTATCCTTTTCTTTCTATACAGTCTAATTAGCATATTATTTAGAGGAGGATTAACAACACACTCCTTCTAACACACTTTCTACTATTAGTTAAAATTTATTTAAAAGAATTATAAAATCATAAATGACACTCGTTAAATAAGAAGTTCGACTCCCAAATATTGTTATTTCCAATAAATTTTAGACTTTCAGCTAATAGTAGA
The DNA here is from genome assembly GCA_007407185.1 of Glycine tomentella. NCBI lineage: Eukaryota > Viridiplantae > Streptophyta > Magnoliopsida > Fabales > Fabaceae > Glycine > Glycine tomentella. The sequence continues at coordinate 6,741,737 of PYAF01000142.1, read as the reverse complement.
GCATGTTAGAGAGTGTATTATTAACATTTCTCTATTATTTATTTTCTGGAAATTTCAAGGGAATATTTGATTTAGATTTTTATTCAAGAGTTCTCTCTCTCTGCATGTGTTTGTTAATTATATATGCCAGGGGAAGAGTGGCCGAGCATTCATATACACGTTTTCTATTGTTCCTTATTAGTTTAGAAGATAATGTTGTTTTTCTCTTCCACAGTGGAGTTGGAAAAAAACTGTTATCTCTAATTGCCCTTTCCTTGAATATGGATGAAGATTTCTTTGAAAAGAAAAACCAGCAGCTTTTCTTCGCCTTTTGCACTATCCAGGTTTAGTAGCATTGACTTTGCCAAACCGTTTTAGTTAGAGTTAGATCATACCATAGCATTACGTGCTTGTTAATGGACTTCAAATATGATCTTCCTTTTGGCTTGGAAGTAGATGAACAAAGGATAGAATGGAAGGAAACCCATTGCAACTCATTCCATCAAATTCTATCACGTACTTTCATTTTTCTTCCCCCTAAATTTGGGAGCAATGAGATAGAACCAGTAATTTATTATTTACATGATTAAATAGTTACCTTTCCTTAATGATTTTTTCATACGACGCTTTCCTCTTTTTTTTCTTTTTTTTTCTCAGGTTGCTTTCTCATTCTGCTCCTGTTATATGATAAGATATACTGTTGGTGGAGTAATTATATTTCAACAATGGAATGAAAAATTTATTATATTTCACTCCATTTCACTTTGTTATATCTCCTTTCACTAATGCAAAGATAAGCATTCAGTTTAGAATGAATAATATATGATATATATACCGTAAATTTATTGATTTTTATAATAATTATCTTAAAAGTTATTTTAAAGATGATTTTGAATTGAATGACTGATATGACAGTATAAAAACTTTGATGTTGACTGTGGACACCAATTAAACTCTTATTTTTTATATTCTCGTGTTCATAATTATTCATGTTCAATCTGTATAGTAGACATTAGAAAAGGGCATTTTCCAGGTTCTTTCTGTTATTATTGATGTTGTTGTTATTGGCCAATCATCCAATGAGACCTTATTCCTATAGATATTATGGCTTCCAACTTAATTAGGTGAAATGGGACCTCACGATGAGATCTGGTCAGCTCATTCAGATTTTGGCACGCTCACCCTCTTAGTGACCGATGGAGTCCCAGGACTGCAGGTCTTGCTTCCATTTTGTTAATAGTTTTGAGGCTCATTTTGGTGTACCTATAAAATTTGGGGTGCTAATTCTTTTGAAATGTTTCCAAATTCCTAAACGAGAGTTTCCTAAGAAAAAGCCCCACATTTTCTAGAACCAAAGTTCGCTCACCAATAAATATGTTCAGAAATACTTTTGTATTACTCTTGGTCTCTCCCTGCCTTCTTCTGTCTGGGTCTGCACGATTGATTTCTTAATTCATTGTTAGTTCTAATCCTGAGTTCCATCTTGGAATGGTTTGTTATATCCTGGGATTATCACGTGTCATGAAAAGATTTGTCCAACAAAAATGTAGTCCTAGGACACCAACCCAAGTCCTATAATTAATTAAGATATTACTTCTTCAGTTTATAATTCTTGTGTTCAATGACTTCAATATTTTCAGATATGTCGGGACAAGTTAGAGGAACCACAAGTCTGGGAGAATGTATCTCACATAGAGGGGTGAGATCATGAATAATAAACCAATATGAATCTCACTTAAATATGTTATTTATTGTAGACTATCAGATTACATTATCCCTCTCCTTTACCTATATAGCTTAGAGCCTCTGGACAACAAAGTTTTTTATCAGGTTACATTTTGCGTTCCTAGTGTTAATGTTTTCATGAGTTTGCATCTTCAGGGCCTTTATTGTGAGTGAACATCGGTGACTTGATGGAGAGGTGGACTAATTGTTTATATCGGTATATCTTATTATCAATTAGCCTAAAGATATCTACTGTTTGTTGCCATTCTCAACTTATCTGCCATTAATTTTTTAGGTCAACAATGCATTGGGTTAAACGAACTGGCAAAGAACGGTATTCGGTAATCATAAGCTACTTTTCTCAGTTGCTTCATTTTTTCATATTTGTTCCATTAACTTTTTCGAATCATAGTTTATGAGGAATAGAGACTTTTATTCCAATGTAGGAGAATATATATGTTTCTTTTTTTTTTCTTCCTATCAAGGAGTGTGCTTCAGTGGGTAAGATGCTAGGACGACATAGCAACACTTGCAATTAGGTTCAATTAGTTACATGAATCAAAGACACCGATATGTTTTAGTTCAAAATTAAATATTTCCGAAAATTTGTTTGAATTAAGATCTTTTTAATTTTTAAAATGAAGAGAAATGTTTCTGAGCATCAAAAGTGTACAGAAAAATGTTGTATCTTTGGAATTTGAGATGTATATGTATGCAAAGAGATAAAAGGTAAGAGAGATTAAAGTAATTTTTTGAAATAGACTATTTGTATTCTCCAAAGGAAATAATTTTGTTGAGTCCGATAGAATCTCTACGAGAGATAGAAGTAATTATACCCAAATGTAAATTATAAGTCAATTTTAGTTGTTCAAATAATATAACTCATGGCAAAAAGCACAACCGTAGTTGGATGACAGCATCTAGAACATTCTCTCTGTTTTTCCCAGTTGGCTTATAAAAGTACCACTCTGCCATATGTCTTTTCTACAACGGATATGATTATGAATGAGAATGATGTCAAACTTGACTGATTTTGCATGGATACTATTGAACCAACAGTTAGAATTAGGAGAGCAAAGAGTTGATGATATTTTTTTAAATATCTTGATGTTAAAATGTCTTTTATAATGGGGAAGGGAGTTTATTTGATGTCTGATGTCATAGATCATGAGAAGCTTCTACCCAAAACGCCAAAATTTGTCTTGTTTTAGTGGCATTTTGACGAGATTTTTTTTGTTAGTTAGCATGGTTTACTTACGAATTTCCAGTAAAACACGAATGACGTGTTAGAAAATGCTATTTTGTAGATGCCATTATTCTTAGACCCTCATCCTGACAGTGTGGTGGAATGCCTAGAAAGTTGCTGCAGCGAAACATCTCCTCCAAGGTAGAAATAAATTTGTTCTCTTGTTAGCAGTCATGTCTTAATTCATCTAGGTAGACTAAATTACACATAACCCGAAATGATTATTTATTACGGTTTCTAGTTGGATACATTTCTTGATAAATTTTACTTGAACATATTAGTTGACATAAATTTTTGTCTGTGTTTCACTTCACTCCAATCCGCGCTGGAGACTACATTAAAGAACGTTTAACAAACACAACAGTCTGACAAGGATTTAAAATGCTTCATCTGTTGATTTATTTGCAAGAACTTGAACTTGTATATGGAGTTGTAAACAGAAGCATACGAGGGGAAAAGACTCACTAGAAGACCCGGCTTCAATTTGAGTCATTTATTGTGTATTTTTTTTATTGACAAATGTTAATGATTAATGATTAGTTTTTTTTTTTTTTTTAGCCGGAAGAATTGTACTGTTACCTTTCCCTTCCTCTTTTCTTTTTTTACCACTCACTTAACTTTATAACTCCTTATTTATTGTGTATTATCACTATTAAGGCTCTAATAATGTAAAATGGTCCACGTTATTTAATTAGAATTCGATATTAAGCAGGTCTAAGATGTGGATCAATGAAACATTTTCAGCCTTAACGCGGGCATCAGGAATAAAGATAGCCATGGAGTGGGATAAAGCTTTTGTAAATTATTTTATTACTCTTTTACACGAAAGAATTGGTTTTACAAATATTGGAAGCTTAATTTGCTAATAAATTAAATATTTGTTTTTTATATATTGGCGGTAATATTTGCAAAATAACACTTATACCATTTTTTATTTAAAGGGAGGAGTTAAATTCTAATACTAACGAATGTACAGTACAATAACTTAGGTACAATGCTGGACAAATCCAAGTAAAATAGACCACTTGTTAAATAGTAGTACTTATATTTAGGGTTGATCTAAGGATAAAATAAAGTTTAATATTCATTAATAAAAAAATATTTGTTATTAATTTTTTAAAACAAAAAAGACCTCACATATCACTTTCATTCTTAAAATAAAATAAAAAATCTCTCAATTTTTGTTTTAGGTTTTCCTTTCTATTAGATCGGTTTTGAGGTATGCTGCTGATAATAAGTCAATTCCCTCGAAACAATCTGTTTTTTTTTTTTTTTTTCACGTACGTTATAATAATAATTATTATGATCATCATTGAGAATAGCTTTCCCGAGTCCCAGTATCCCATTCCGCAATTATTAATTGGGAAATCAAGGTGAACAATCCCACTGATTTAGGCTTTCCATATCCAGCATTTTTGGTGGTAGATCTCAAATTAGAATTTTAGATTATTTTTTGGTAGATCTTATAGTGTCAAATAGGATTAAAGATCTCTTTCTTTTTTTCTTTAATAGTATATCTCATTTTGAAATCTTAAAGAGAAAAAAAAAAGGAAAAACATTTTTTTTTTTTTGAAAAATGTGCAGATCTTAAGAGATCTTCTACAAGAACTCATTCTCCATGTTAGAGATTTCCTTGACTCCTTTATTGGAAAATATAGTGAAGATCAGATCTTGAACTCAAGATCTGAATATCATTTTAATCTAGGAAAGTACGGAAGCAAGTAACTTTTAAAACGAAAGAAAATGTTTCTCACGTGCGATAATACCGTTCTAGTAAAAAATTATCTTATAATACAAATATTTTGAGCATTCTGTAAAATTCAAGCAAGGGAAGGTAGAAATGATAAGATAAACTTAAAGGGCAAGTAAAGTAGCACAAATATAAGAAGCAAAAAGGGTTGAATCCTGAATCTTTATATCATTATTCACATAATGATAGATATTCAATGATTTAACGTGTTGCTAGAGTTTTAAGTCTAAAAATAAAATCCAATCTCAGCCACAGACTTGTGGGGATTCTGGCATCATTAGGAAAGGAGATTTGGTGACGACCTATATAATCTGGATTTGAAAATTTGGAGTTTTAAAATCTCAAAAACAAGTCCCTGCATTTTGGACATATGTAACCCTCTCGTTCTTCTCTGACTTCGGTGAGGAAAACAACAACTTTAGGAAATTAGAGAGGTCATATATTGTGCATGCCTCATATTTTGCTTTTGCTAACTTGTCACACACATATATGTTTGTGCATGGCCGGGAAAAGGTTTACTGCTATCTCATATTAAGAGACCAAAATATTACATTTAACTATAAGATATAACTCGTTAAGGATGGGTCGGGTGAGAAATTTGGATAGTTTACATAAGATTTTATGATCAAATCTCATTCCTATTGTTTGCAGTACACGAAATTGACTTGTGTGTAGGAAGATTTGGATCGACCATTTAAATTGATAAACAATTTATCCCCTCTATATGCGATAAAGGGACTTAACGACCGAACAACCCTATTCTCGCGGAATTTTAAAAAAAATAGAAACTTGGGTTTTAATAGTTGATTATCGAGTGAAATTCAGTCATTCAACTAAATATAACTCAGGCTATGTTTTTTTATTAGTTAATATTAGTATATAATTTTATGTAACAATAAAAAATAATGTTAAACAACATGATATAGTATGTTGCATTAGATAGATTTGACAGGTTGGAATGTGTTACAGGACAGTACTTGTTGGAGGATCTATCATGGATCATATAAGTCTCCTTGGTAAGGAAACACGTAACCATATTATATGTGCCATGCATATTGCGATTAATATTAAATAAGTTGGAGGCAATCCGACATCATGATCCTCTTTCGTAAGGAATTGAATCACACCCAATATAATAATATATTTCAAACATATTAATTATCAAAATCTGAAAATTTCACGTGTGGACTTGATGTGGCCTTGATGGATTCCAAATTCTGTGGCGCCGGAGTATGGGTAGGTTTTGCTTAGAGGAGGGACCTATAAAACACTCCAACGCTCAAGTAAGTACATTAAATTTGTAAGGATGACCAAGTGTGAGGACTCGACTTAAAGTATAAAGAATGAGAGATTTGAGTAATGCATTCAAGTATAAGAGATAAGAGTGTGAATGAACGTTGAGTTTGAAGTAAGTAGAGAGAACTGAAGGGTTGTATTTATAGTGTGGAGTGGGCCTTGAACCATTGCTTATAATAATATGTTGATAAGATAATAATAACAGATCATAGCAAACATTTAACTTAATTTAAATAAGAGATAATGTGTACCTTATTGATATATTGTTACTTAAAGATAACTTGTTGAGATATTATAGGATAAGGTGGTTTCACCTATTTGAATATCTTTGCATATAGGCAGTTAAGGAGGAGAGAGAATATTGTGGATGTCCGTGCTCTTGTTGAGAGTGGACATAGTGGTGTTGACAAGGAATCCGGATACCATGTCCGGGTTGACACCTCGAGGCTGTGTAAGCACCTATTAATGAGACAATGCTGATATGGAAGGTGATCACATGTACATTGACATTTATGAGATAGACACGCGTCATTTTTACTATTTTGAACTGTACAATTAATATATTTATTAAAAATAAATTGGAGGCAATCCCACATTTGGAAATAAAGTAGGCTTGGCAGGACTCAAGAATTGAACCTGCCATTATTGTAAGTAAGAATTTGGAAAGCAAGGAGAAGGAGATGAATCTCCCTATCATAGATCTGTCCTCACCTGATCCTCTTTCCACTGCCATTTCCATCCGTCAGGTCAGGTTCTTCCATCCTCAACTTAATTTTCTGTTTCTTATTATTCATTTCATCATCATCAATTAAGTAAATGTCATATATAATACACTGTATTGTTGGCATTGTTGGAACTGTTTTTATATATAATAGGCGTGCATTGAGTATGGTTTCTTTTACCTTGTGAACCATGGCGTGGAGAATGACTTGGTCAAAGCCTTTGATGAGAGTAAGAGGTTCTTCTCACTTCCACTAGGAGAGAAAATGAAGTTGGCCCGCAAGGAATTTAGAGGTTATACTCCTCAGGATCCTACTTTAGGCCTCCATGGTATTTTTCTTTTTCTTGCTAACTAATTTCAGACACTATATATGGCTATGTCCTTTAATTTGAAAAGGTTCATTTTCTAGAACTAGAAAGAAGGCAAATTAACTTCTCATCATTGCTAATATAATTAAGGTGATTCAAAAGAGAGCTATTATATTGGTCCTATGGCGGATTCAGCAAGTGTTAAGCTGAATCAATGGCCTTCAGAAGGTATCATTCTCTCCCAAACTAATATGCCTATCCTAAATTGTATTGGTTTCGTTATATATGAACCATATTTGTGGCTGCGTATGAGCTTTATTTGACATATTTGTCTTGCGAGAAAAACTTCAGAATTACTTGGAAATTGGAGACCATCAATAGAAGCCATCTACTGGAAACTCTTGTAAGTTGTTGGTTTTCCTTTCCCCGGCCCCTCAAATATGCATTGCGTTGGGGTATTAATGATTTGGTTTGAAGTAATTTTTTTAACCATCATAATTAAAATGTTCAGTTTTTTAACTATCAAATCTGCATGTGTATGGTGATTCTATGTGCCAGGGGAAGAGTGATCGAGCATTAATGTACAAACTTTTGTGTTGTTCTTTCTTATTAATTTAGAAGTTATTGTTGTTTTTGTCTGTCACAGTGAAACTGGAAAAAAATTGTATTCTCTAATTGCACTTTCCTTGAATATGGATGAAGATTTCTTTCATAAAATAGGTGCCGTGGACAAACCATCAGCTTTTCTTCGCCTTTTGCGTTATCCAGGTTTTCAAGCATTGACTTTGCCAAACACTCTTAGTTAGACTTACATCATAATCATAGATATCATAGCATTATATATGCTTGTAAATGTGCTTCTTCATTTGTATTTTTTTTTACTATTATTCTGTTCCTAGGCATAATTTTAAACCAATTATAATCCAAATCCAATGAGATCTTATTGGTAATATATAATTCTAACTTGTTATGTTAGGTGAAATGGGACCTCACCAAGAGATATGCTCTGCTCATTCAGATACTGGCGCACTCACCCTCCTAATGACTGACGGAGTCCCAGGACTACAGGTTTTCTAACTTCCCTTTTGGTGCAACTTTAAAAACTCATTCATGGGACTTTTGACCTTTTGCACCTATAAATTTTGATATCATTTTTTAAATAACATTATTTATTTTTACCTTTTCTTTAAAACTGTAATTTTTATTTGAATAGTTATGCTTGTTCTGTTATTAACATTAACATTATAAGATAAGAATATCTTTTTTACTTTTTTATATTTGAGACTAAAAAGAGTATATAACTAATAGAAAAGTAGTTACCGTCCTTGATGCTCTACTACATTTTTATTCTTTTATTCTTTGAAATTAAAGTTGATAAATATGTAGGGCGTAAGTTTCAAAAGAAAATATAAGATGTGTTTGATTTTAGGCTTGTACCTTTTTGGTCAGAGCCAACGAGAAAAACTTGTTTAGATAGCAGAAATATCATGAAAAAGAAAACAGTGCATAGGAGCACATGACGTGTGGTTAGTGCGCCTAGGGCATGTTTAGAAATTACTAATACTTGAAAACCTTTGAGATAAAAATAATCTTATTAAAAGATCAACATTTTTTATTTATTTTATTAAACTTATATTGAAATATGTGTACAATATTTCAAATTTCAATCTAAACATAGCTCTCTTTTCATTTTTTATAGTTCTATCATCTTCTACGATCCAATTCCATACCGAGAGTTAATAAAATATGTTCAAAAAGTTCAATCCTATAAACTCATACGACTTAAACCCGAAAAAAGAAAAGAAAAAAAAAAGCAAAACAAGAAAGAAGTTGTACGACTTCTAAGTCGTAAATATACGAATGACTTCTATGTAATGCAGCAAAAAAATCGTATGATTTTGAAGTCGTAAATCGAAAAAAAAAAACAATGAAGTCGTAAAGAAATTTACGACTTCAGTTAAAAAAAAGTTGTAACGGGTTTTACGACTTTTGAATTAGAAGTCGTACCGCACGTTACAACTTATCACCATTTGATAATTTTTAATTTTTTTAAAAATTATCCCTAAATGATAATTAATTTTTTTTGCCCCCATTCGATCAAAAAGCTCCTATAAATGCTCAACCACCTATTCATAATAACTGCTCTCCCAAAATTGTTAAACATGAACACTTCAAGAGCTGCTCCACTGAACAGGTGTTGCAGCTCAGATGGTTACTCAACTATCACAGGAGTCAAACGACCCGTTTTTGATTCTCGGTGGTATCACTGGTAGTAGTTTTTACCAACAATTAGGGCTTTGCAAAAAAAAATTATATCCATAAAATAATCTATATCCAATCCAATATAATCCACTTTAAATCCATTTAAATAGATTAGTTTCATATTCAAATCCAGTTTTTGGATTTTAAATCAATCCAATTAATTGGATATCAATTGGATATTTGTTTGGATTTTTAAATCCAATACAATTTTTTGGACAATGACGACTATGTATTTTGGCCAACGTTGTTAAGAGCCATTTTTTGGTCGATGTCGTCAAGAGTTATTTTGGTCGACGACAACTAATGATGATTTTAAGCAGTTGTCGGTTGATCCTATTTTTCGGTTAATGTTGGTAAGGATTTTTTTAGCAATTGAGACTAATTTTTTGCCGATGACATCCAAAGTCTTTTTGGCCGACATTAGTCGATACTATTTTTTGGGCGATGTCAGCTAGGTTTTTTTTGTCAATGTTTGTCGAGATTATTTTTTATCGACATCAAGTAGGTTTTTCGCTCGATGTCAGCTAGGTTTTTTTTGTCAACATCAAACGAGACTATTTTTTGGCCGACATCGGCTGAAAAACATCATCAATCGATGTCGGCCAAAATATTCCCCCAATTAACGCTGATAAAAAAAATTCTAGTTGATGTCAACAAAAAAATCTCTAACTAACAATAGGCAAAAGAAATAATCATGATTAATGTTGGCCAACAAATCCTAGTTGTTGCTAACAAAAATATAGTTTCAACCAGCGTCAGCAAAAAAACTTAGCTAACGTCAACCAAAAAATAGTCCCGATGAATGTTGGCAAAAAAAATATCAACTACTGACATCGACAAAAAAACAATCTTATCGATGTTAGCCACAAAAACCCTAACCAACATTGGCCAAAAACTAGTCATGATCAATGTTGGTCAAAAATTTCCTAGTCAATGTCAGCCAAAAAATATCACTAACCAACATTGACTAAAAATCCTAACTGACCTCAACCAAAAAGTAACCCTACCTAAGATTGACCAAAAACATCCTTGACCAATGTCGATCAAAATTGCGCTGGTTGAGATAGACCAAAAATACAATAACCAAGATCGATCGAAAATAGTCTTGACCAAGGTCGATTGAAAATCGCCCTTAAATTGATAGGTACGAAGTTTTCACTTTTTAGCATTTAATAACTAAAATTTGTATTAAAAATCCTTATAACATTTAAGTGGATATAAATTAGATATAAACAAATCCATATTCATTTAAATGAATTGGATCTTGAATCTAAACTATTTTAAAAAAAAATATGAATATAAATTTAAAATTCAATCTATTTAAATAAATATGGATTGAATTCTTAAAAATCAAATTCATACTCACCCCTATCAACAATGGTTGACATGATAGTTAAGAATGAAAATAAACAAAATCAAGTCAAACTTTATATAAATAAGTTCAACTTGCTTTATGAAAGTAAAGTCTAAGTCTGAAAAATGCAATTTATTCTATATTATAAAATTTTAGGATTTTTTATATACAAAGATTCATTCATTAAAAAATACTTAAATTAGACACAAAATGCTCTAATTCAAGACAAGTTAGTGTTACATATGTTCATGATATTTATCCAGATAAATATATTATGATATTTATCCAGATAAATATATTATAAAAGATATATCTATACTAGCTACACAACATATACAAACATGACCTATCCAAATGCCCAAAAAACCCACCAAACAGAATCATTCACGGCCACAAGTACTTGGCTTGTTGCAAATATATATACCAATTACCAAATCATGATTACCCCAATATCTGTTATCGCTGCACCTTGTTAATATATATCCACCACGCCTTTCTTTAAAAGACTTCTCACCAAATCCAATTAATAATTAATAAGTATTCCATAATAAAATGAACCAAGTAACTATACTTAAACAAAATAATCATAGAAAAGGGTTTTCATATTTGTCACTCGATACAAAATTACATATTCGCATTGTACATAAACATCAGAAAAAAATAATTACAATAATACATTCTAAGATCGAACCTTTTTGAAAAAACATGCATGTAATTAACAAATTAGCATACAATCCAAAATGATTCAACCTTTTTATTTGATGTTAGTCTTATAAATTTATTTTATTATTAATATTAGTATAATATGTATTTTTATTTTTATTATATTATATAAATATAGATAAACAAGTTGACTTACTAGGCCTAATAAACTTTTTTACAAACTTAAGTATGACCTATTTAAATAAATATGTTTTTTAAAATCTAAATCTTTTTTATTTAACAGGTCACACTAGATGATCTATTCGTATTCCTAATGATAACAACTTATATTATTTAATCATTATTTCTAACGAAACATAGAAAAAATACCAACCACAAACCCGATAACTAAAAACAATAACTTGGCCAGACCCTCCATGATCCAATAAAAATCAAACTAACAACCAAATTCAGCATATTCCCTCCATGAACATCAGAGTGCTTGATACCTGATTTACAGAGCTTTCGAACACAACGAAGGATTAAAGATTTAACATAAAATGCACACCAAATTTAAAATCGAAATATCCCCTTTTTATTCTATAGATCATAGATGATAAGTTCTCATCTTCCATCTCGGAAAGGTTTCAAGGATAATCAAGTCCGGCGAATAGATTTGTCCAAAAAAAATCCATCCACAAGACCCAATCCAGGTCCTATAATTAAGATGTAATTTCTTCAATTTATAATTCTTGTAACCAAAGACTTTAAAATTTCATTATCAGATCTGTCGGGACAAGTTAAAGGAACCACAGGTCTGGGAGGATGTGTCTTACATGGAGGGGTGAGTTTGTGTAGAATTTTTTGAAACCAATTTGAGTCTCACTGAAATATTTCATCTATTCTAGAGTATCAAGTTACATTAAAATGTACATTTTATCTGCTCGGCCTTGCTAGGGCTAATGTTTTAAGTTTGCATGTTCAGGGCCTTTATTGTGAACATCGGAGACTTGATGGAGAGGTGGACTAATTGTTTATACCGGTAAATCTCATTATCAATCACCCTAAACAAAACTATTTATTTCTTTCTTTTATAAATAATAGTATATTGTCATTGTCAACTTATCTGCCATTAATTTGGTAGGTCAACAATGCACCGGGTTAAACGAACTGGAAAAGAACGCTATTCGGTAATCATAAGCTACCTTCCTCCGTTGTTTTATTTTGTTATACTTGTTCCATTATCACTTCAAGAATCAATTTTCAAATAATTCATTCGATTGATATTGATAAATCCAATATTAACATTAATAAACTATTTTTTATTAAAAAAAACTGGGTAAATCAATTTTTTTTGTTAAGTCCTACAAATTTGATCCTGTAGAATCTGACCCATTTTAATGGCACTTTGACGAGGTCTTTGGTTAATTAGCATGATTATTTGCTGATGTGTTAGAAATTTCTATTTTACAGATGGCATTCTTCTTAGACCCTCATCCAGACTGTGTGGTGGAATGCCTCAAAAGTTGTTGTAGCGAATCATGTCCTCCAAGGTAGAAACAAGTTTGTTCTCTTATTAGGATTCATATATCTTAATTAATCTAGGTAGACTAATTAAAATACACATGACCCAAAAAGCTAAGATTGTTTATTACTGTCCCTAGTTAATATAAACTTTTGTTCGTGTTTCACTGTAGATTCACTCCAATCCGAAGTGGAGACTACATGGATGAAATTTTAAGTAACACACCAGTCTGACAAGGATTTAAAATGCTCCATCCTTTCATTTATTTAAAGAACTTAAACTTGTATGTGGCTGTAAACAGAAGAAGGATGTGAGACTCACTACAAGACCTTGCTTCATTTTGAGTCATTTCTTGTGCATTATGGTTGTGGCCATGTAAAACGGACACGTTAATAATGTTTGTGCTGTTTTATTTACTGACTACTTGATACAAAACACTTATAAAGATCCTTTGGAATGGGATAAAGCTTTTATAAATTATTATAACGCTCTTATCAGAATTTTAATTGGTGAAGTATATAATATTATTTGCTTTACAGTCAAATTAAGGTTTTTAATTTATTTTTAGCAAGTCTTACTATATTATATCAAATTTATGTATACATCTTTTTCCAAAAATATTTATGTACGTATATGTTTAGGTGCAATTTTATAAAATTGATTTCAATGAAATTAATTTTGAAGCATATGTGATTTATGTTAAGATGTTTTTTTAAAATGTTAATAATAAAATTAATATAATTTTTATCTAATGCAAAAACTATTTAAATTATTTCAATTCAAACTCAATTCTAGATCCAAAATTAATTTCTCAATATGAAACCAGATGAACATTTATCTTTTTTTTTTTACAGATAATCAATTAATTAAACATGTATCTAATAACCAAATTAATTAATATTTTAACATGATTTTAGATGATCTAACGAGAATCCAAAAGATACTAATTAATAACTTTAACATTTTTCTGTTCTAAATTGTGCAATTAGTTTAAGAAGGTAAAACATGTTCTACATATTATCTCACAATTTTATTTTATCATAAGAATCAGTTGTTTATACGAGACTTTATTTTTAGAGCTGGAAGTCATATTAATTAGGCTTCACCAGTGATAATATATCCCGAATAAGAATCGATTATTAAACTTAAAAACATGACAAGAATGATTATGGGAGATGCTCTAATAGTTTTGTTTATTGATTGAATCATTGATAGGCAGTCGATAATGTTTGTTTGCTGGATTGGAAGATGCCTCTGGTCAGTGAGATTAATTAATGGATTGCATTTACTACCGGATGGTCGTGCAAGCTTTTCAACTCAACCGGAGTTCAGAGAGTTTAATAATTTTACAAATGAGACAAAAAATGTGTTTTGGCCAAGATAAAAAATTAATTTTTCTTAATAAATTAAAAAATATTTTAAATATATATAAATTTTAAAATAATTATTATAAAATTTACCAACAAACTTTTAAATTATATAATAATGAAAAATTACATTGTCCATATATTCTAATTAACTTAAAAAATAAAATAAAATTATGCATTGAAATATATTTTTTTTGACAAATGCATTGAAATATTTTTAGGAAGGATATATATTAATTGCACCATATAAAACTTATTAAGATAAAACAGTTTGTTAACATGCTTTTTCAAATTTTCAATAGTTTCCATTATGACAATAGTTAAGAAAATGATAATTATTTTTTATTATTAAAAATCAAGTTATAAATATATTAGAAATCATGGTAAAATAAATTCATGATATTTTTAATATAGACACTTTTTATTTTAACAGTGTGATATTTTTTTTATCAACTTTTAATAGTCTAAGATAAAGATTTGGACTTAGACTCATTTTTGTAAGGTTGATTGTTTTTATGGGTAAAGGACTTGGACTCTGATTTCAGACTTTGATTTCATATTACATAACCTGTCATTGTACAACTTTGATTCTTTTAAACTTTGATTCTCCGATTTCCTTACGAAAGAGTATTAAAAAAAGTAAACTTTGAATATCCAATTATAAATACAGAACTAGAGGTAGAAAATCGGATAATCTATGGCATCTTGGTATTTTGATGAGGTCATTAACCATATAATCAAAAGCCAATAAAAAGACAATTTCACCTAGACACTAGGCAAGCCGCTATTAAATATTAAATATTTTATTTATTTGTTTGGAGGAAAATTGAGAAGGAGAAGTAAAAATATGTGGATATCACTGCGTTATGTTTCCTCCCAAGGTAACTATAATTTTGGACGAAAAAGGAAAGCAGTGCACATGAGGTGTTGCTTTTAACATCAAACAAGTGATTATGATTTGGACGGAAAAGAAGAGTACAAACAAATTATTTTATAATGATAAATGATTATATCAAGAAAAATTAATAGAGTAAAAATTATTTTGTAATTAGTATCAAAATATTTTTATATAAGTTATATTTATATTTCCACCTGTTTTGCTCATTTAAATAAATGGAAAGAATTTTTTTCTTTTATACTTTAATTCATATAATAACATTTTTTTCAATTTATTTATTTATTATTTTATCATTTTTATTTCTAGTTTTCTTTATTTCACTCTTAATTCAAATAACATATGAAGAAAAAAAAGAGAGAAAAGAAAAATTATATAAATGAATGTGAAAGGAAAAGTAGTGACAAATGAATCACGTGTGGAAAATGAGAGGATGAAAAGAAAATAAGAAAGAAATATCCAGCTCCAATTCCAATGTGCGTGTTGGCCAATAGAAAGCTCTGGTAAAAGAGACAACGTTATCACGTTTTCTTCTTTGCTTTTTCTTCTTTTGCCACGTTGAAAACATAAACCAAAGGGAATATCCGCTATTCTAATTGCTGCTTCTCTGTGTAACACAACACAACACAACACAACACAATCATCATTCATCACATCACTGAAACCAAAGCCACAAGCTGCAACATGAGAAGAATGGAAGACGGTGTTGACCACTTGGCTTTCGAGAGGAACAAGGCGCAGTTCGATGTTGACGACATGAAAATCGTTTGGGCGGGTTCTCGTCAAGACTTTGAGCTTTCCGATCGAATTTCTCGCCTTGTTGCCAGCGATCCGGTGAATTTTCCTCTTTCCTTGTTCAATTTCACAATCCATTTTCTCAACTTTGTTGAAGTGATCTTAGTCTTATGTTACTCTGAATCTGAATTTATCTATATAAAAAAACAAGATTTTTTAAGTAGGCTCTGTTTGAATAAATTTCTCAATAAACACTAATAGAAGAAGAAGAAGAAATAATAAAATGAATTAACCTTCTCCAATAAGTTAAAAAAAATGATTTTTTTTACATAGGCACTGTCAGCAGGTAGTAAATGTTTCACAAATAACTGTTCCACACTTCAACTCTAGCATGTGAAGTAGCTCGCTTTCCGTTTCCTTCACCTTTTCTATTAGTTTGGTGATACATGATGATTATTAGCTTCTTTGAAAATCTGAAACCTTGACTGGTTTGTTGACTATCATTTGTAGGTGTTCAGAAAGGATGACAGAACCACGCTTGATAGGAAGGAGTTGTTTAAAAACACCTTGAGAAAAGCAGCTTATGCATGGAAAAGGATCAACGAGCTCCGTCTTAATGGTGAGTTTTCTGTTGCTCTTGGTATTCTTTGCATTTGTTTTCAGATCTTTTTTTTTCCCTATGGACGCATTTAGTTGTCTATTACATTAATATTTATTGTTCTCTATTATTCTTACAGAACAGGAAGCTTATAAGCTCAGATCTTTTGTGGATCAACCTTCATTTACGGATCTTCATTGGGTATAATTCAATTACTTGTCCTGATTGCATTCTTATCTTCCATGTCTTACTTATCTATACAGAAGAAATATATTGATAACAGAAAAAAAAAAAAAATGGATGAATGTGAATGTGAATGTGTGTGTATTTGTGTTAGATCAGAGAAATATAATATTGACCGGTTGTTTTCACTTTCCTTGGAAAATATATATTTTGGGTAGCATTGCTTTGTGTACTAAATTTTAGTTATTTATATTCTTTTGCAGGGTATGTTTGTGCCTGCTATCCAAGGACAAGGCACTGACGAACAGCAGCAGAAGTGGTTGCCTCTAGCTTATAGGATGCAAATAATTGGTTGCTATGCCCAAACTGAACTGGGTCATGGGTCCAATGTTCAAGGGCTAGAAACAACTGCAACATTTGATCCCAAAACAGACGAATTTGTTATCCATAGCCCCACATTGACTTCCAGCAAAGTGAGTGAAATGGGTTATCACTCCTGTGAGCCTTTACTTGTCTTTTTTTAACCGTTTAATATTCTACATCTTGCAATGTCACCTAGTGCTTTAACAAGTAACATTTAGGGAAAACAATTGTACCTTTCTTATGCATTCACTGGTTGTAAGATTTTGGATTTATATCATGCTTTTGACATTGATTTAAACAGTGGTGGCCTGGTGGATTGGGTAAAATATCCACCCATGCCGTTGCTTATGCCCGTCTAATTATTGGTGGTCAAGACCATGGAGTGCATGGTAATTGTCAAATTTAGTCATCGAAGTTTCTGGTGTTAGATTGAGAGGCAAATTAACTAATTATTTGTACAATTTGAAGGTTTCATCGTCCAGCTGCGGAGCTTGGATGATCACTTGCCTCTTCCAGGCATAACTATTGGTGATATTGGGATGAAATTTGGAAATGCAGCATATAACACAATGGACAATGGAGTTCTAAGATTTGACCATGTACGAATTCCAAGGAATCAAATGTTAATGAGGTATTTCTATTTTTGATATTGTCCCTTCTCTAGCCTCACCATAACGGATTTTATGGTTCTAATAATGCATAATACATGAATGATCTGTGGGGGTAAAATGACAAAAAATTAGAGCATGGGGCAGCACATTAAAATTGGGTGAGGTGAATTCATAGGGGTAAACTCAATCTAACTCTAATAATAATAAAAACTGAACAAAAAAATCTTAGTATCATTATCTTCAGTGAATTTTTAAAGTTATTTTCTCCATGAATTGAGAGCATTGTTCTACCACCTGCATTTTAGTTTTAAGCAGAAACAAACTGTTAAATGCTCAAGAATAAAAAACCATAACAATCAAATCTTGAAACTGCAACATCTTTGTTTGCCATATTTCCTGCTAAATGTTTCCTTTTATATTTTTAAGAATAGCTAACTGCCATTAACAAAATAGAAACAGGAATAAAGGGTTGTGCTCATCCGGTGTTGAACTCATCAGTACTTGTTGAGGGTGAGGGAAAGAGGAGGATCTGTGATAAAATGAGCATATAGTATCATGACTTTTTATAATAATTTTTAAATGTCTCAATGAGCTTGTTAGTTTTTCCCAATGGAAAATACTAGCAACTAACCCTTTGACACACTTTTTTCGGGCACTGCATTAATTGGGTGAATTTCATTTTAGCCCCACTAAAGAGAGTGGGCCTAGGATTTTGGTGCGACTCACATGAAATTTATCCCATAATAGAGATAAAGAATGTGTTGAAGTGAATGTGTCAACGGGAGTGTTTCTAGCATTGCTCATTTGCCAATAGATTCATGGGGTGACTGCTCTGTTCTTTTAATCTACCAGGGTTTCACAGGTTACCAGAGAAGGAAAATATGTACACTCAAATGTTCCAAGACAATTAGTTTATGGTACTATGGTAAATGTGAGACAAAAAATTGTAGCTGATGCATCGGTTGCTTTGTCTCGAGCAGTTTGCATTGCTACAAGATATAGTGCTGTTAGAAGACAGTTTGGATCACATAATGGAGGTCCAGAAACACAGGTAATGGGAGGTGTGATAAGATTCCTCCTCATCTGGTGTATTAAATATAATTGTATGATGTTGAATTCTGTATTTAGATCTATTGACTGGTCAAAATAAAAAATGTGGTTTGAATTAGTTTCATTCCAAGTGTAGTGTGCTTATTGGACGGTTTTGCTTTTCCATTTAGGTGATTGATTACAAAACACAGCAGGCTAGGCTCTTTCCTTTGCTGGCTTCTGCTTATGCTTTCAGATTTGTGGGTGAGTGGCTGAAATGGCTTTATATGGATGTGACAGAAAGATTGCAAGCTAATGATTTTTCAACATTGCCTGAGGCTCATGCATGCACTGCTGGATTGAAATCCTTGACTACTTCGGCAACTGCTGTATGTTATTACTTCTTTTCATTTCTCTACCGATTGGTCTTAGATTTAATTTAATTTAATTAATTATTTAGCTGCTTTAGATAGCATTTAAAATATGGTTTTTGCCATGGTTTCATCTGGGGGATTTTTTCAATCTTTATATTCTCTCCATGTGTTGAAACCCATTTTCTCTCATTTCTTTGGTGTACGTCTTATACATTTCATTTTGTTGTTTGAAATATGTCATTATTATGAAGACATTGATGGGTGCGACTGAACATCAATGCTAAAACCTTTGCAATGAACTGGGTGCAGATTTTAGAGTGCATTTGCATTAAGTCTTGAAAAAATAGCTTGTTTTCCTTAAATCTACATTTTTAGTTAAAAGTACTAGAATTTTTTTAAAAAAAATTAATCTAATTGTTGAAAAAAAATATATTTTTTAAATTTTTAAAAAGTGCTCTATTATAACACAAACAAACAGGTCATCACAATTGTGACTCTTCAAGCATTACAACATCCTGCTAGTTGTCAGTTTAAATGAAAAATAACACTAGAGCAGCACGTTAAGGTTTATATATTTTGCAAGCTCAATTATACATCATATTTATTTTAAATTTCCGGCTTCAAATCGAAAAAAGAGCTTAAAATTCGTGAATTGCAGTACTGTAATATATTGCCATTAATTTATTGTCCATGTCATCAATATGTGTGTGTGTGTGGGGGGGGGGAATAATTGACTGGATGAGTAATCCTTGCATTTAAATGGATGAAGTGTTTCTGTTGTCGTTGTGTTATTATCCTTTGTAACTCTGAATTTTGATGTTCAATTAAATTTAAATTAACTTCAATTTCCAGGATGGAATTGAAGAGTGCCGTAAACTATGTGGTGGTCATGGTTACCTTTGTAGCAGTGGTCTCCCTGAGTTATTTGCTGTTTATGTTCCTGCCTGCACGTATGAAGGAGACAATATTGTGCTTCTTTTACAGGTTTGTTAAAAGATAAAAATCTTATACAATCATTTTGTTAATCATTATTTAATTAAGTCTTCACTAAGTCCTTCCACAGCTGTTAACAGGATTTAATGTGCAGCATGACAACTAACCTACCTTTTTTTGTTGAGAGCTAGGTTTTTGTTTGTATTTGACATGCTTTTGGTAAAGCCCTCATGCTTGTTGGTGTTGGAAGCTTTAAAATACGAAGTGATACTTTTTTTTTTCTCAAACAAAAAAAAGAAGAAGATTTTGGGATTGTCAAATTTGTAGCCTGTTAGAAAATTAAGAATGTTCTGAAAGGATGAAATGCTTGAAAATTGTGATTCTTAATTTTCATATCCACCTCTATGTGGCTGTGTCTTAACTTCATGCATAACATATGTCTACTCATGTTCTTTCTACATTTTATGTGTCTCATATTACATCCCTGTGCATTCTGCTTTAGGAGGCTTTTTTTTAGGAATAATTAGGTTGTTTTGACAACTTAGAGAAAAACTGACGTAGGTGGCAAGGCATCTCATGAAGACTGTTTCTCAGCTGGGCTCTGGAAATAAGCCTGTTGGTACTACAGCTTATATGGCTCGACTGGAACAACTGATGCAATATCACTCTGATGTTAAAAAGGGTATAGTGAAATTGGAGACTATGCCAACTCTAATCACATTAGTTTCACGATATCCAAATCAAATATGGTTTCAGTTAATACTGCTAGTACTAACCATGCCTGTGTCCTTTATGAGTTGTAATACTATACTTGTTTTTATTCCCTGCAGCTGAGGATTGGTTGAAGCCTAATGTAGTGTTGGGAGCATTTGAAGCTAGGGGTGCTAGGATGTCAGTTGCTTGTGCTCAAAATCTTAGCAAGTTCGCTAATCCTGAAGAGGGTAAATGCTTCAATCTTCTTTAGGTCACAAGCTATATGCAATTGTCCTTTGTGGTTGATTTTGTTTTCTTGGCATGTGATGGTGGAGAGTGGAGGTGGGGAGTGGTTTGTGTTGACTGATCTATATGATGTTTTTGTTAGAAATCACCTGACTATAGATATGATGCTGGCTTCTTACATGTTAGAAGAATAGATTGAAGATGCAGTTCTATTAAAAATTGCATCTTTTTTGTTCATTTTGTTTGTATAGATGATAGGAGAATGTAAAAGTTATACGAACACTGGTAATAAATGATACATTTTAAACTTGCAATTGCAAGTTATTTTAAAGGCTCGAAAATTTTAAAAAATTGAAGTCGTTATCATAAAAAATATACATAGATCACCTCAAGATGTAAAAATTCATATAACTGAATGTTGATTTGTTATTGTAATTTGTGCAACATGGTTGGATAGTCCTGGCACAACAGTAAAGTTGTGTCTTGGTAACTTGTTGGTCATGGATTCGAATTCGGAAATAGTCTCTTTGTATATACAAGGGTAAGGAGATATTAATTCGAAATTTTCTAATGGCTTTTCTGGCAGCAGGTTTTCAAGAACTAGCTGCTGATTTAGTTGATGCGGCGGTTGCTCATTGCCAGTTAATTGTTGTTTCCAAGTAAGCTTCTTCCATATTTTACATGTTGGTTGTTTTCTTATAAATTTCATGATTAATTGCATATCTAGATTTACAATAATATTGCATTGTATCAGGAAAGAGTGAGTTGAATATATCCTAGAGATACACATAAATAATAAGATAATAGTAGTCCCCCTTCCTCCAATACTTTTTTATATGTTAATCTTCATACTGGAAATATAGTGTGATGGACTTTCTTTCAGGTGAAGAGACTGAAAGGAGTCCAAACAAAATATACAATTTTTTTGTTATTTTAAAAGATTAGAATTCTTTACTTGAAACTAGGATTTGCTTGAATATTCTACACTTAAGTTGATCAAACTCTTTGTTTTTTAGATTTATTGAGAAGTTGCAACAAGATATACCTGGAAAGGGAGTGAAAAGGCAATTAGAAGTTCTTTGCAGCATTTATGCTTTGTTTCTACTTCATAAGCATCTGGGTGATTTTCTTTCCACTGGCTGCATTAACCCAAAACAAGGATCACTTGCAAGTGAGCAGCTGAGAAACTTATATTCACAGGTTTGTCCTAAACGATTCCAAGTCAATAGCATCTTCTGGTGTTTATATTTTATTTTAGTCCATTAATATGAAGGCTAATGATTTTATGTGTGGTTAGGTCCGTCCTAATGCAATTGGGCTTGTTGATGCATTTAACTACACTGATCACTACCTTGGTTCAATTCTTGGACGTTACGATGGAAATGTGTATCCGAAATTGTACGAGGAGGCATGGAAGGATCCTTTGAATGATTCAGTTGTTCCTGATGGCTTTAAAGAGTATATTCAACCGATGCTTAAGCAACAACTACGTAATGCTAGGCTCTAGTTCATTTTGTGGCTTTGATGCTCTCCTTGCATCTAAGAAATTTATCCACACTATTCTGATTTGCAACTGTTAATAAAGTTGTGTGGAACGATAAATAAAATTGCTGGAGTACATAAGAATGGAAATTTGTTAGCCAGCTAATTTCCATCGCAATTAGGTGTATCTGGAACCGGAAAAACTCATATTTATTACATAAACGATTCTTGATGTCTAATTTCTTGTCTATCCTTTTTCTTGCGACGTGCATTTCTAGGCATTACTAATCTTTAATGTGGATTTTCTTCACACTAACTCTTATTTCCCATTTTCCAACATGGTGCTATGAAAATTCCTGACTTCTAGTTTTAAGATTATTTGATTAAAATTACTAGTTTAAGTGAAAAAAAATAAAATGAAAATTCAGCTAATACAATGATGAACTACGCTTAAATATCCAAAATCTGATCAGTTGTCCTCATCAATGATTATTACTGCATTTTTATTTACTTATTTACATACTTTACCTCAAAAAGCAATTTTCTGTATAAAAAAAACAAAAAAAAAAAAACATCTCTCATTTAATCTTACCAGGTTCTTTTTTATATATTAACTTTTTGTTTTTTATTTTGTGACTTTTTAGATGTTTCTCAGCAGACAATAAGAAAGGTTGTTATAGTGGCTCCGCATAATAAAATTTGAGCATACTCAATCACTGGTCACCCGCTACGCCTGTAGAAGAACAATTATATCTAATTAAGCATAGAGATGTTGCGATGTAGGGGAATGACTAAATGGGGCAACCCCCAACGAATAATACACCTAGCCAACTAATTTGGGTAATGTTATAACTAATTCAAACAAAAATAATACATTGTAGGAATACTTTTGTCAGGAAATGATAATTATATTAAATGTTAAGTTTTTATACTTACATTATTTAATGACTATTTTAAAAATCCATAAGAAAATAACTTTTTTAAAATATAAAATTAACTAATTTAATTGTTGAATTAATTTTTTATTAAGTATATCAAAGTTATAAAATTTCACATAAAGTAAAACTTAATTATTACTTTATCACACTACTTTATTTGGACAAGTTATATATTATTTAAAATATAAGTAAAAATGATTGAGTTTAATTTTTATGCAATATTAATGTAGAAAAAAATGCGTAACTAATTAATAAAAAATTTATTGATATAATTTTTTAAAATAAATTATTATAAAAATTAACAAACTTTGCAGTTTGTAATAAGAAGACATTGGAAAACCTTAGACAGTGTACTATTGGCTTCTTAACATCTTGTGCTTAGGCTTATCTTATTATGAATAAATTACATTCGTATTTTTTAAAAAAAATTCAAATTATATATATAACATTCTTCGTTTTTCTATTCCTGTGTTAACTCTTTTTTAAAATAAAAAAAACGTTATATAAACATGTTAATTATATTTTATACTAATACTCTTTTTATAAAATATTACACTAACATTCTTTATATATTATACTAACACTTTTATAAGAAAGATTAATGTATTAGTTAAAAATAATGAATTATATTTTTAGTTTCTTAACTTTTTTTTCATTTTTAATTAAAAAGAAATTGACCAATATTGATGCATGATGTTTACTTCCGTTTCCGTTTTTCGCCCCCGCCGTTTAAATCTCTGTAATCTGCTGAGGTGGCAATTAATTTTTTATTTTTTCAAAATGTTTTGTGGCCGGTTTTATTTTTTGCAATCAAAATCCGCAAAATAAAAGGTTAGCGAGAAGGAAGGGACCGATGTATGGTTCTGGGAGGGATTCTCAGATCTGTGGGCGTTTGTCAGATCCGGTCCTCCTCCTAGCTGGGAACGGGTCACCGTCAGATCCGGTCACGGAAGGTCCAAGTTCTCCGACGCCTGGCGATTCTACGTGCTTCTGATGTCGTACTCCCGACGCTTTCCGCCCTCCTCATCTGCGACTTCCTCCCCGTTGCTGCGTTTCAAGTACCTATCAGGCTACCACGCACTTCCAACTTCTATTTCGAGTTTCAACAAAATAGAAACAGTTTCATAGCAAAAAAAAAACAAAAAAAAAACAAAAAAAAAAAAAAACAAAATCGATCAAAACACAAATATAAATCCAATCCATCTCATCTCAGTTCTCCCTTTTTCAGATTCAAACACGGATCAAGAAATGATAAAACAATCCATTGACAGCGGAGGATACTGGAAGATGCGGAGAGCGGAAGATTCGTAGGATTCGAAAGCGGTGTAAACCTTAATCTGGATGAGATTAAGCCTTAATCTTGCTACAATTCAAAATGGTTGGTAGTAGTTTTGTGTGCCAGCAGAATTTGT
This sequence comes from Glycine tomentella, assembly GCA_007407185.1. Classification (NCBI taxonomy): domain Eukaryota; kingdom Viridiplantae; phylum Streptophyta; class Magnoliopsida; order Fabales; family Fabaceae; genus Glycine; species Glycine tomentella. The sequence goes on along the minus strand of PYAF01000142.1, from coordinate 6,717,070 downwards.
GTGTTATGAGTTTATATGAAATCCCACTATTTTGTCGATGGATTTGTTGAACCCGTAGGTGGGGGTGGTGGATGATTAAACTCTTTTATTACTTACAAAGTTTTTATTTTTTGTTGATGGATTTTTTCGATTTGTGTTAGATTCACTAGGGTAATAAATTCTTAGTGAAACAGTTTTGAATCGAAAATATTAATGTGCTTAGTGAAACAATTTCTGGTGGATTAAAATAGTAAGAAATTGTTTAATAACTATTACTTACTTCAATCAAACAATTATAAAATTATCAGGAAATAAAATTGATCAATTTTTTAAAAGAATTAAAAGTAAAAACTCAAAAAAAAAATAGAGAAAAAAAACACAGTTCACTTTTAAAAAATGTGCCTATATAATTTCACAAAACTTTGCAATAATTAGAGTAATTTACTCTATTATTATTATTGTATACATTATTTACTTAATTATTGGATTGATTAATTATGTATTGTACACAAAGTTATTATGTGATGTAAGTGAAAAAGTTTCACAACATCAATTAATTTGTTCCTTTTTTGTTACAAAGTGAAAAACTTTAATGATATTTAGTCATAATTCCTAATATGGCTATTAATTTTTTGATTTGGTTAAGCTTTTTTTTTAGGAAAAAAAAAACACTTATTTTATAATAAAAGAATATTTATTATAAAACTTTAGATGTTTGTATAAACTTATTTGAAAAAGTAAAAGTTGAAAATAAGCTAGTTCAAAAATAAGAATTGGAAAAAACATAGAGGTAGGTTAATCAAAATTTTGGACAAGACTACCCCTCATTTAAGAGAGGAAGCTTAGTTTACAATTGAGTATGATGACCATCCTTGTCCTCGCCCTTGCCTTCGAGTGGAGGCGCTCCTGTGAAGCTTCCAACACTGCTCAAATCTAGCACGACGAGGTGGATCTGCACTAGTGGACATGCTAACCAATGGCTCTGGCTGCGACAACGACACTGAGAAGAAAACAAAATTTTATTTCAAATTCATTTGCATTTAGTCCCAAATTTTGGAGATTGCAAATTGTCCTCGTCGTCGTAGAGCATTGAAAGCCCTCACTCGTCGAAATCCCTCATTTCATGACCTTCCTCATTCTCATCATGACCTAACTCTAGACTTCCCTCCACAAAAGTGTTGTTCTTTAAATGAGGTTTATGTTGTATCAAGTGATGGTAATTTCTCCTCTCCTTTCAATTTCAGTTGTATGATCATGGGGCTTTGAGTTTATGTGTAAGGCTTTAATTGGAGACTATTTGGGATTTTAGTTAGAAGGAAAGTACTGGAGATTGTGAGATGTTGTTTCTTGCTTAATTAAATTGCCTTGTGAGACATTGTTGTATGGATTTTAATCAAATTATTGTGTGTCTCTGCTTTTAGGTGGTTTGGGGTAAGGCACAACTTGTGCTTCATTCCTAACTAATGATTTTTAATAAATTTCATTTTGGCTTCTCAAGTAAAAATTAAAAATTCAAGATTCTATGACGGAAATTGGAATTGAAAACAAAAAGGGATGGATGATTGATGTGAACTATAGAACACTCCATCCAACCACCCACATTGATGCAGTCATATGTATCTTTTGTTGTGCTAATTTGATCTAATAGTGTTTTTGCTCTCAATGAAGTATCGTTAAAGACTCAACGGTGAGGATGACTTCTTTGTAAGCTTTCCACTGTTAGCTAAATTGAATTGTAAATATGAATTCATTGTGTTGACATTTTTGTGTGAATGTTACTTAAGCAAGAGAGAATGACGGTCTAGATGTGCTTCCAATATGTCATTTTTGGAATTGACAATTTGCACGTGTTCAATGAATGGAATTAAAGAGTTGGGAGTGTTGCACGTGTATACATCAAATGCTTGTTGGAAGATTGCAAAGCTCAATGCCGATTTTTTGTAGATAGTCAAGTAACTTTTACCAAAAGAGTTAGGAACATAATAGCAGATTAGCTAAGCATGCTTTTATTTCTAAAGAAATGTATTAGATGAAAGGTTATCTGATCGAATTGAATATTCTATTCTTTTGGATGAACGATGTATTAGATGTTTATAAGGTCTTTTTATGTGAATTTGCGATGAAAAAATAACTTATATAATTGTCATACACAAGCAAGTTAAAAATCAATTTAATTTAAAAAAATACTTTTATAATAGTAACCAAACATGAAACAATTTGTGCCTATATAATAAATTTCACTTAAAAGTAAATCACTTTTTTTTAATCTTAAACAAATTTACCTTTTCTTTCTATTTTAAAATAATTATCACTTTAGCTTGTTTTAAATAATTTTCA
>PYAF01000142.1:6682015-6707584 GCA_007407185.1 Glycine tomentella | reverse complement strand
ACATTTTTGGTTACTTTAAAATAACTTTCAGTTTTGCGGAAAAAATAAAAAATCTAATATATTTTTAATATAAAATATAGTATATTTTGTTGTTAAATTTGAGTAAGATTTAAAAAATTAAGTGATATCTTAAATTGATTTTTTTCCCACAAATACCGTATCATTAAAAATTAAAGATTGTGTAATTTTCAAAATTTAAAGGATTTGTAAAATTATTCGGACTTATTATTAAAAATTAATTAATATTAATTAAATGGTCAGAAATTAAGGATAAATTAATTAATTTGATTATAATTTTAAAAATCATTCCGTTGGTTAATGTTTGTACTTTATTCCTTAAAAATGTTTGTATTTTATTATAATTATAATATTATAATAATAAGGGAAAACGCCCCCAAATTTTGATCACGCAAATTAGATTTACCTGGGCTGGACCAATTAAAGAAACGGAAATTAATGTACAACCAATTATCATTTTTGAAATTTGAAAATTTTGGAGGAAACTGTAAAAAATCAATATTTATTTCTTATCGTTCAGAAAGTATAAAATCGATAATGAGAAGCTCTTAGAAGAAAAATAAAAGTAATGAGAATTACGGGGTATGTAAGAGACTAAATATTTGCTGAATCATGGTATTTCTTAATTCAGTATGTAGTTAGCTCAGGCCAGAAGGTGAATAAGGAGAAGACTCGAATTTACTTGTCTAAGCATGTGAATTGGAATGTGAAGGAGGACATTGTTGGAAAATGTGGACTCCAATGTACGGAGGATTCAGGAAGGGAAATGAAGAACGCGTTTCTTATGAAGGCTGGGTGGAGGTTATGTTCGCGTAAACATGCTCTCTGGGATTCTAATATATTCTCTTTAGGGGCTGGTTACCCCTCTATTGCACCAAAATAAATTACTATTTGCATATAAAAATTTGTGTGCCTACATATATTAAAATTATATCAAATAAATCTATTATTATTTCACATCCTTATTAAAACTTCCGTGAATAAAAAAAATTATTCAGTATATATTATTAACATATATATTATTCAGCATATATTTATATATGTGTGTTTTCCTGAAAGTGATGAGAAAATAAAAAGAAAAGAGAAGTGTATTAATAAAGAGGGTGAGTGAAAATAGAAATTGCCAAAAGGTTTTAACCAAATGCCTAAATCAGCGATTCAGCGTAACAGGCCTGGCCCAAAGCACTTAAGAATAAAAGCCCAAATGTGAAACCTGGAGGCCCATAATAGAAGCGATGCCTCTATAAGATATTTTCACTCATTGAGAAACCCTAGCTTTCAGTTGGCGCGGGTGAGGTAGAACCCTTCCACTGTGGTGACTGCGCGATGGGTACTGTCTCTATCTCCTTTGCTGTTCGGCTTAAGATTTGTGTTTGTTTGCTTATATTTTTGTTTTGGTTAGATCTGATGCCTGAATGTGAACGATTGTTTGGTTTAATTGTTTTGTTGGAGCTTCCTTAAGAGGGTTTAGGGTTTTAATGCAAAAGCTAAAACAAGAGAATGAACATCGTCATCATGGATGTTTGTGCTACTGTGCCCCGTTTTTTGTTTGCTTTTTACTTGATGGCTCCATAGATTGGAATCAAGGCTTTATTTCTTCCGCGGGCACTTTTACCTGGTCCATGATCTCGTGTTTTTGCTTGCCATTTGTCTTTTAAATATTGGCCTTTGTTTCTTATCAATATTTACCTTATTCGTTCTAAGTCTTGTATATGGTTTGCTGCCCGTAAATGTTTTTGGTTACATCTTTTTTGCTTGTTTAGTTAGTTTTGTAGGATATGAGAGCATGCTTACATTGATCCCATATGATTTTTGAAGTTGATGGTCAGATCTAAGGGATTTAAATAGAGTTGGTCTTTTGGATCGAAAGTGACTTGTTTTGGCAAGCTGCGTGCATTCGATTTCATAATTGGTTTTTGTAGTGTAATCCAATTGTGTTATCTTCCTTGCACCAACAAGATATTAATTAAATTAAATAATGTACAGTCTTAGCCTCTTGGTGTTTATCGTCAAATTAGGTCTAACAACTCATTGGTGTCAATTAATATCAAATCATTAGTCATCATGTTGGGCAAGTTGATATATATAGATTTTGGTCATTCTGATGGAATTATTTGTGGTACCTGTGTCGGAAGTGTAATTCATAAAATGTGTTGTTTTTGTTGTTGTGATTGGCAATAGGTGCCTACAAGTATGTTTCAGAGCTATGGCGCAAGAAGCAGTCTGATGTCATGCGCTTCTTGCAGCGGGTGAGGTGCTGGGAGTATAGGCAGCAACCTTCCATTGTTCGTTTGACAAGGTCGACCCGCCCTGACAAGGCTCGTCGCTTGGGCTTCAAGGCTAAGCAGGTTAATAATTTTCTAGTGTTCATTTTTTCCCAACTTACTGTATACCTTTTTTTGTGAAAAAATTGCCGTATACTTTGTGACTTGTGAAAATGCTGCAATAATTGTTTCATTTCATTCACATAATTCCATTTGGTAAATGCATTAATATATTCATTTACTCAGTATTGGATTGTTGTGCCAGGTGTGCATGTCCTTGTAAAGCTGTTGCACATTCCCTTGTTTGTTTCAGTTAAGTGATGATTGTGATTATGTTAATGCAGGGCTATGTGATATACCGAGTTCGTGTTAGGAGGGGTGGCCGAAAGAGGCCAGTTCCCAAAGGTATTGTTTATGGGAAGCCCACAAACCAGGGTGTTACCCAACTGAAATTTCAGCGTAGCAAGAGGTCAGTTGCCGAGGAGCGAGCTGGACGGAAGCTGGGTGGACTTAGGGTCCTTAATTCTTACTGGGTGAATGAGGTTTGTTATTGTATTACTTTTGTTGAAATTGAATTTTTTTTGAATCATGTGTTGGTTTAGTAAAAACTTGTTATTGTGTTTCAGGACTCTACTTATAAATACTTTGAGGTGATTCTGGTGGATGTGGCTCATGCTGCTATTAGAAATGATCCCAGAATCAATTGGCTCGCCAATCCAGTGCACAAGCACAGAGAGCTGCGTGGGCTCACATCTGCTGGGAAAAGCAACAGGGGTTTGCGGGGCAGAGGACATCTGTACCACAAAGCACGTCCATCCCGCAGGGCAACCTGGAAGAGAAACAACACCCTGTCTCTCCGCCGATACCGCTAATTCTGCTGTTATCATCATATTTTTGCTTCATCTTCTGAAATACTATTTTGAGAACACAGATTTGGTGTTTTGACTTTGATATTCGAGTTTTGAACGCTTTAATCATATCTTTTTCTATAAATTCACGAGTTTTGTTGTTAAATTGAAAGTTTATACTTGATGTTTGTTATCCTACCTCATGGAATTTAATAGGTGGGCCTGCCAGTTTATTTCACTGGTCGAAAACTTTGTTTCAACTTTTGTCAATTTGATTAAATTACACGTTTTGAATTAACATCTATCAAAATAAAGGTTCTTAATGAAAAAGTTGAGGTAGTCGAGTTCGTTTCTGATTGCTCTTTCATTGTAATTTTTCTAAATATTTCTTGTAAAATATTTTTTTAGAAAATATTTTAATTATATGACAACGCAAGATCTCAGTTAAGCTCTTAGTATATATATAATTTGAATGCCTTGAATTTTTATTTATCATGTTCAGATAGATTTTTAATGTGCAATTCAAAATTGTATATTTTTAAGTTTTAGACCTTGTTAAATAGTGATGGGATTCATAACACTATTTCCAAAAAAAAAAATCACCCAATGTTATATGCATAAGAATTGTGAATTTTGTAGAATGAAATTCAAATGGCCGTTTCGTGCCTTTGTCAACTTAAATTTTTTCCTTTATGCAGCTTTCCTTAAGATTACGCAAAGCTTGCCGAATCGTATCCTCATCTTGATTGCAGTATTTCAGGCATAGCAAGCGCTGTGCAACATGATATGCCTTTTGTATTGAATGATGCTGTAAACAGTTGACTTCCGTCCTCTTAACTTCCTAATGACACCAGCAAGTGCACATAAGATGTTAGTACTGGTTTGTGTTTGACAAATTTGTCTACAAAAACACTATTATTATCAATGGATATAAAATAACAAGCATCAAACAAACTCTAACGTCCTGAGATGGATTTCACAATATCGGTATGTATAGATGGTAATCTTACTGTTCACAGCTTAATAAAAATTCAGAGCTAATCAACCTGTTCGGGCAACTGTTCATAATGAACTAGAAGTGGGCACGTTACTTAGGAATGACTTTTTCCGGTGCGGCTGACGAAGTATTTAGATTATGTATAATTATGTAAAAAAACAGGTATTGAATAATCAAACCCCTTCAAATGAAGTGATATTTGAAATTTCCACCAAGAGTATTTATAATTTTCCGAATCAAGCTTGATTATCTTCCTTAGTATAGAGAGTTGAGATGGACAAAATTAAAAAATTAAAACCCTTTTTAAGTTGTGTGGATACCTTTTCTGAGATCCTAGACGTGATCATTCTGGCAGTCTCAACAACCGAACTTGGTAATCCTGCCACTTCTGCTAAGAGAAGGCCATAATGGGGGATCCGTTTCGATCCTTCCTTTAGTTGAAACTAAATAAAGCAGAATTTCAGCTCGCAGATAGCCATCCCAACACGAAGAAAAAAACTAAAAAAGGGTAGAGATACCACCTTGAAGTCCAAGTGGTTGTTTTTTAAGTCGACATCAAAGTGAAGAATTTTCACGTTGGGATACATTGTTAGTAATTCCGATATGTTTTCCATATGAGTGGCAAATACGGTATACCTGAAGAAGGATAAAAAAATATGGCTCAGGGGAGAGAGATCCTAAGATCAATTACAACAATATGTTCTTTTGATGGTTGATGAAAACTATCAGTTTTCCTACAGTAAACAATTCAACACCAAATCATTAGTAAAGCAAATTTATTTTCCACTTAATTATTAGGAATCCGAAGAGCTACCCAAGACTACCAATTTATTATTAGCAGAAATCCATGCAACAAAAGTTGCTATAAATGCTTACTGATAATCGATAATCAAGAAACAATTACGTTTTAAGTGACAAAAGATGCTCGCAGCAACTCCACGCAATTGCATATCCATCAGATGATGAAGTAGCCCTCCCAAGTTCATCCATAACAATCAGACTCCTGCATCCAACAAAATATTTATAGAAAAAAAACATTGTCGTGTGTACCTAGAGTGAATATCATAAGGTGCAGCATTACCTTTGTGAGACATTCTGCATGATAAAAGCTGTTTCTTTCATCTCCGTCATGAACTACACATCCAGATAACTTCATCTATAATTCTAAACCACTTAATCAGGATAAAATAGTCTCAAAACGCAGGTGTTTGGAAATTGTACCGTGCTAGAGTTGGATTCCAGATTATCAACTGCGCCCATCCTTGTAAACATACGATCGACTACCCTCACAGTTGAGAAACGAGCAGGAACATAACACCCAACTTGAGCAAGAATAACTATGAGACACACTTGTTGAAGGTAAGTACTCTTTCCACTCCTGGGGGAACGGAATATCGAAAATAAATCTCAAATTTGATATTCTTCATTTAAACAGATATACATCCAAAAAGAAAGTAAGCTTTGCTATAGTTCGTAAATAATTCACCTCTATAAACTTTATGTGAGAAAGACCTAATAATTATAATATTGATGCCATGCCAGCTACTTACGGCATTGTTTAAAGGAAAATACACCTGACATGCTTTTGTCACATAAGTCCGTCTAGCTTCAGCTTTTATAGTTCGCCAGATTTTTCAAAGTGACAAAGTCATTAAGTAAAACCGTTTGGAATCCGTTTTGCTTTTGGTTCATAATTGTGAGATTTACATTTGCACATCACTAGTATGTCTAAAATTGTTTCCTTATTCTTGCTAGAAGCATTTGGTCATGATTCATCAATAGATCGTCTTATAGGCTAGGTAAGCTCTTAAGGAATTTTATCGTCCCCGCTCTTCCTTTATTTAACAGTACACCTTAGACATGCAACAGAAATTCCTTACATATTGGGGCCCATCACAATCGCCATATTCGAGGCTTCAGACAGAAATATATTATTGGCCTGCAATGCATAAGATTAATTACTGCCAAAAAATAATTGCCGAATCCTTCTAGGTGAGAAGAGTGTCAACGGGTGGGGGTATGTTATAATGACTACTGGATATACTCATTACTTACAACGAAGTCATTGTGTATGCTCTCCAGAATTGGGTGTCTACCAGAATCAATTGCCAACGGCCCATTCTCTATCAAATAAAAAAATATCAATAAAGAAATTTCTTACTGATATACAATTTTTTTTATAGAAATGATCAATTTCCTTACCTGTAAATTCTGGTCTTGTATATCGATCAACAGGCTTAGTTGATATCGTATGAGCAAATGAATTTACAATCATATCCAGCAAGCACAAGACCTCAGCAAGCAGTGTCAACACAGAGACGTTCTCACGAATGTCATCCATAAGTTCTGTAATTTTTTTTCTTCTATTACAATAGATATAAATGCAATAGCTGAAAATATGAGATAGTGCAAGTCCAAGGAACTAAGTAGATAGGACCGTTATCTAGATATCAATTTGTTCCAATTAGTTTTACATTTTTAACATTTGCTAAAGACAATCCAATTCAATTGAATAACAATAGTTACATGCTAAACTAGATCAATTTAATCATGTAAAGCTTGCATTAAGTAGTTCCATTGAAAATTATTTTAAGATAATGCTAACAGAACATTGTGATAACTAATCCTACTGTAATTTTACCAAAAATAATACATTTTGCACATGTTTATATGCTTTTACATGCAAACAAAAATTACTCCACCCTCCCCCAAAAACATAACCATGCATGGACGAGTCCACACTCTAGTTTTACCAAATAAATACATAAATGCTGAAAAAATATTTAGTTCACAAACAATGACAAAAAAAAAAAAAGAACCAAGTAGAAAAGGGAAGGAGAAGAAAAGAAAATGGTGGATCGAATTTTAGTATTTTCTCTTGCAATTTTTTGTTTGTTGAAATTAATGCCAGTTCACACAACCAATATTCCTTTAAATTATGCCAATTCTCTTTCTAAAATACTTATAGCAAACACTAGAGCTAAATCCATAATATAATCCTTCCCAGGAAAATAGCAAGTTAAATATATTGTGAGACTGTTTAGATCATGTTAATTAGTTATACGATAGGACTGTGTTCTCTTTTTAAAATACTGACACCAAATACTAGGGCTAAATCCATAATATAATCCTTTCCATGAAAGTAACTTGTCAAACAAATAGATTGAGAGACAGTAGATCATGTTAACTGAGACATGCAATAGTGATATGATAGGACTGTGATTTTGATAACTTGAGTCTCTTATTACTTCTCACAAAACCTACATGATATTTCCTGTCTAATTCCGACAAATAAATATAGATTATTTTAAGAGTTTGTTGCTGACATGCAATGCAACAACCAGAATTTTCCAATTAATGAAGTAATCTTTCAGCAGTTTCCTTTCTTTTCACTTGCCAAAGTCAACAAGAGTTGTTTAATACATGCACAAATAAACAAAAAAGAGCAAACATGTCAAGCCTGTTAAGGTTTGTACTGGCAAATGGCAGTGCATCAAGTACTACCTTCCAGACAAACCTCTGTTCTTGTATAGCATTCTACAGCTGCAGATTTATTCCTAGCATTCAACTGAAAATTTCATTAAATAAATGAAAAACGGAGACTTTTCAAGAGCCTAAACAAGCGTCTGAACAAAGTAACATCTTATAGTGTGGTAACATAAATGCAACAGCATTTCATGTGTCATAATTATAGTCAGAAGCTTGAATAATGTTTAGTTTGAGAATCAAAAAGCATTTTGGGGCCAACCAAAAAAAAAAATATGAAGATACTTTCACCAATGAAAAGCCAAAATGCCTAATCAATGTGACAACTTACAAGTGTCCTTAGCATATGAGCCATCTTATATAATAAAAGAATCTCCATAAACTAGTAGGAGGCATATGGAACAGAAATGGTTTCTCATGTAAAATAGTGAAAAACTTGTGAATAACTCTCTCTTCACAGACATTTACAAATTTTGATTCCACCTATTTAATTTATGAAGAGAGAGATACACACAAACTTTTAACATGACCTTGTCATGAGAAAATATCACATGATATAATCCATTCTTGATCAGAGTAATCATTTTCTTCATGGGATAACGGAGTTAGCTTGACCATGATCTCATCAAACTTAATGCACACACAGTAAAGGCGTTACGTAAGTAATACATATATATAGTCAACAAGCACAATTTGTCAATTTCAGTTCATGTACATAAATATATTGCAAGGTGAATAGAGTTCATATGTTCATGAAATCCAAATGATCAAACTACTCACAGATGCTAGTTCCAAACTTGAGCAACGAATGTTGTTCCCATGTTTTACAACCTAATATAAACCAAAAGAACAGTAGGTTCAGGGAAAACCGAGCTTTTAAAAGGACATTCTTAAAAATATAGCAACAAAAATCCAATCCTTAACCTGAATGAACTTGCTTGGAAGCTTTCCTTGAATATTCTTCTGCGGTATAACAAAGTGGAATCCCTGCCTGTTTTTATAGGTAAGCTTTAAATTGGGCAACTTAAAATCTTCTCGATAATTGTTTGCAAGATTGTGGATGGCTGTGAAAGTAACACCAAATGCTTTGAGAACACAGATATGATATGCTGCATTCCAAGAAAGATTACACTGTTGACAAAAAAGAAAACTCAACCAAGCAGATTATAAAACCTTCACTGGTTTCACAAAATGATCTTCGTGAAATATCCAAGAGGCCATCAATTCCAGCCTTAACAGCAAAGCATTGTTGAGTGCAGGCAACAAAAGGAACACGTGCATGAAGTACATCTTCATCAATAACCTCCCCTATCCTGTAACAAAAATAACTCCTAAAGGCATGACTTGATTGGTCCTTGTGTCTTGGTTGGAATTAAATGCAATTACAAGCATACAACCTATAATTTTTTTTTTAATCAATTAGAATATTACTAAGCAAATATTTTTGCCAATGGGATGTGACCATATAGAGTATAAAGCTTTTCTATTAAAATATTCTTGATTCAAAAGTAATGTGTTCGTACAATGAATATGATGGAGCAATTTGTATTAGTAAAAAAATATACCACAGAGGAAGCAAATTTAGGTTAATATAAACTGACACTGCGTTTGCGGTATGGAAAACAAATAATTGTTGATTATTTGATTACATAATATTTACTCTGAATATTCTGGTCATTTTTTCCCATTATTATAGCTTGAGATTATACAAAGTACTAAATGGATTTACAGGCAACATATTCATCATCTAACATGTAACCATTGCACATACTCATGCAGAAGAAAATCTTAGCATACCTTTTCCTAATAAGATCATATTTCTCATTTTCACAAACTGACTTGTAGATATTTGAAAGAAGGGAACTTTTCACGTCCTTAAGTACCTGATATTTTTAGCAGAAGAAAGGATCATTTGTAACCTCTTTTTATTCGATTACTTCAGGAATACCTTCCTGATTATAGTGTGTGAGAGAGAGAGAGAGAGAGAGGAACCTTAGATAGTAAAGGAAGGGCATCCAAAGCAGTCTTAAGGAGGATTACACTAGAAACTAGCACTTGACTCTTTTTAGCTCGATCAACTGCCAAGGCTTCAGCTGTAACTTTCTTTGCCTTAAAGCAGAAGTGACATAATACTCTATCTGAAAACATACAGTTCTGAATCACTACTAAAGATGTATAAACTTCTTAAAAACCGATATCTGTTCAACTACTGCTCTTAATTACCAGTCTCTTTTGGAAATTTACGCAAAATCTGACAGAGGCCAAAAAATAGTTGTTCGTTGCTCATCAATTCATCCTAAAATGAAATATTAGAGAACATGTTTTAAATAATAAATACAAAGGAATTCAGTCCAAATCTCTGTCAGGTGGTTTTCAAGCTTTAAAATTAAAATAAGAATATAAACATGAGTGAAAATACAGCATCTATAATTATAAACACCTGAGCAAGTTTCAGATTAGAGCACTTAAGGTTAAAGAAGAATAACATCTGGACTGAAATCTATTTTGTTGGATATTTGTTGAATCCTTTATGTATAAAAAGATTTATAAAGTCTTGATGAAAAAAATAATGAATGTCATATTATTAGATTAATTGCATTGATAATAATTATTTGATATTTTGAAGTTACTGATATTTTGGATTTGATATTTTGAAGTTATTGATATTTTGGATTTATGAAAATCAGCATAATTGATGAGATTATTTAAAGAATCCTGAGATGACATGGAATTAAGAAGATTTGTTTCTATTTATTTTTTAGATTTTATGTAAGGAGATGAAAAGATTGATCTTGCCAAGATATTTATCTTTAAGATTACATTCAAAGATAAGATAAAATATTTTTAATATTGTATTCAAAAATAGGATATAATATCTTTAAGATTGCGTTGCATATAAGATAAAATATCTTTAAGTTAAGATTGAATATCTTTTAGGATTTCATTGAATAAAATCATATCTTTAAATTAGTATAAATAGAAACATAGTTTTGTGTTTAGAGTATGCATTCCATTCCAAATAATATTAGAGCTGAAGAGAGTTTATGTTTGCATCATTGAGAGAGTTATTGTGAGATCATATAGAAGTGTTTGACAAATCTGATTCTTCAACTCTCCATCAGGATTTAAAGGTACATATTTGCTTAAGGAATAGAAGCGTAAAGGTAACTATTTTATTGTATTCTTCTTCTTAACTTTGGAAGAGGTCGCAACTGGGAAATTAGGATATCAATTCTGTCTTTGTTCTTAGTGAATTGAGACGTGCGACTTTTGGCTGGGAAACTAGGATACCACTCTGACTGAGAAACTAGGATACCAGTCTGTCTCTATTCTTGGTGAATTGAGACAAGAGTTTTTTGCTGGGAAACAAGGATACCAGCTGAGATAATTGTTGTGTAAGGGTAGACTAGGAAACTAGGATACTAGGAACTCTTGTACACAAAATTATCATAGTGGAGTTGTCCATTGGATTGGTTATCCAATTTGGACGTCGTGGTTTTTTACCCAATTGGGTTTTCCACGTTAAAATTGATCGTGTTCTCTTTATCTCTTATCTCCATATTATTACTTTGAGTTTGATTTTAAATTGTGAATTATTTTATAAAACTCAATTCACCCCTCTCTTGAGTTCATCGGGGACCAACATATTGGGTAGACTTGTAAAAATGGTAGAAAATATAAAGAGAATTGTAAGGCTGGAAAATAAAGGAACACATCTACTTCTTAACTAATAAGGAGCATATGGTATTGCACAAAAAGAGAAAGTTGAAAATATGATTGAGACTGACTAGGCAATCAAGACGAGCATTGATTGTCTCAATGTCCTTTAGAGGCTGCAACAGATTGGCACGGAGTAGTCTACTCCTGAAGGAAACAAATACAATGTCAAACAATTAAAGCTGCATCAAGAAACTTATGTGAATCATCACATACCCTCCAATAGTTTTTGTTGTCTTGAGCATGTGAAACAGGCTTCTCTTTTTGTTGCTTGTTCCGAGTAGGGTAGAATGAAATGGCTCAATAATTTCCAAATTTTGGACGCTGCCATTAAATTTTAATCACAAAAATCATAAGCATAGACTAAACAGATACTCATTTAGTCCATATACCTGTCTAAGTTTTACTGTTTTGACCGTACATGTAAAAATTGTATGTTTTAGTCCCTAGACAGGCAAATTTAATGTATTTTGATCCCTACCACTACAAATTTTTTGTAGCAATGTTATAGTATAGCCAAAGTTAACGGAGTTAGAAAACAATTGACAGTAGAGACCAAAACACATTAAATTGATGATCTAATCTATTATAAGATCTACAAGACCAAGATATTTCATAACAAACCATAAAAGTTTTACATCAGTCCCTTAGGGAAAGCCAATGCAATTTGTATTCACACGCCACCCAGACTCCATTTTGATTTTTACTTTCTTCTCCATTTGAGGTTGTGACTTCTATCTATGAATCTGAATTTTAATGTATCATTATTCATTAGTAAAGGACAGCTATTAGCACAAAAAAGCAAGCAGTCTCACCTTGTTGCATCAATATTCATGTGATCAAATGATCCATTGAAGGTGACCTAAAATATTGAAAGGCACAAAAAAAGGATATATAATAATCTTCCATACACTAAGTGCTGATTAAAATTCATATATAAACAGATACGGGATTTTTGCAGCTAAAGACTTAAAGTATAAGACTTCCGAGATTGACCAGAGTCCAAAAGAAGAAGAATGGCAGATAATGGTTGGGAGTTTACGATGCAAAATCTTGTGGCAGGGCTTCATGTCTTCACGGGTGTAAAAATATCACAAGGAATGATTGTGCATGAAAACTAAATATATATGAAGCACAGTAATGGGAAATTTAAATTTGAAATGCCTAACACAGGAATAACAGAGGATTCTATCATGTGAATATTGTTTGTATACTATTTAGTTCCTAAAGCTTATTAATTTGTCATGATGAATTAAACAAATGATAGATTCTTAACTCCCTTTTCAATTTGAGATTTATTTACCTGAGAAAAAAAATTGAACTTTTATATCTTGCATCTTGGCTTTTTTTTACTATTTTAAAACTGTTTTTGCTTGTCATGAGTCAAGACATCTTAGTGGATGTGCAAATATGTGAAAATATGCACAATCCTTGCACTCACAAATTAGCAAATTATGCACAAATGAAGCCACATGTAAAGTTGTGAAGAGTTGTAAATAAAGTTGTGTAGGTAGCATTCAGGTATGTACAACCTTATTTCCATTAAGGTACGAGGAATGCTAGGGATAAGATAAACAAAGCAATATGGATTTAAATTAGTAAATAATTAATTAAACTTTAAAAAAAAATCAATCCAGAAACAATTGTGCCTAACACAACACATACCGACAATGAGTGATTGGTAACAACAACCCCTTTTTCTGCTTCGGTCCTGAGCAAGCACAATCAAAACTTAATTGCAGGAAAATGAAAGAAGGATTTTTTACATACATATATACATGTAAGCACTCACCAAAAATGTATATATACACACACATAACGCATGTTACTATGTTAGTCTTCATACCTTAAATCTAATATAAGGATATGGAGCAGTAAAAACTTGGAAAGCGAGAATGAGCGGAGCATAAAAATTTTAGCACTAGAAGTTCCTCCTCTAGCACAATATGAAAAACACAAGAATATATGTGTGTAGTCAAAGTCATAGTCAAAGTTCAGAATCCCTGATAATTCAATCAAGTAAGGGATTTGCCAAAAATGTATTTTTTCACTTTGGCCCTCAAGTGAATTAAGTCTTATGCCAAAAGTTGAGAATTACTTCACATTATCACATAAAGAGACAGGTTTATATATAATATTAATACTTAAAGAATAATACCATAGCAAGCCTTAGAGAATAATTTATTTCTCTTTGTTGTGTTGAGTGATAATCAAAGATACAGTCAACTATTAATTGTATCAAATACTGTACAGCAATAAATCAAACTATCAAAGTTCAACATTCAAGATAATCTTTATGCATATTTGAGTAACGGAAATACCACTTTAAAGTGGCAGCAGCAGCAGCCAGGCAGAGATAGTACTGTTTATAATAAGTGTCCAAACCTAGTGCTGAAGGTTCCTTGGTAGCAAGGTTTTTTATTAAGATGGCACCCTAAAGCACAAAACTATGCATGAGGGGGAAAATTGTCACAACTTCTTAAAACCTGAAATCAACTGAAAAGGTATGTAATGAAACCTTTGTGTCATCAAAACAACCCCGGGCCAGCACTACCTGCATAAATAAGGACTCCAAGTAAAAGGAACTTTGCAGACAGACATCATGCACGAAAGTTTTTCATTTAAAGCATATGGGAAAGGATGTAGGGGCAAAGAGAGATGGTGATATTACCTGCTTCACCGAACCATAAAATCTATCAACCAATTCTGTAACTCCAGCCGTGGAATTGGATGCTAACTTGTTTGGAGGAATAATGATCACAATGGGATCGTAGAAATGCAGTAGCGTCTTTGTGTTTTGATATGAGCTGCTAGTTTCAATATATTGAGAAAGATGCAGTGAAGCTGACCTCAAATCAAAAGCAGCTAATCCAACCTGTTAGATAATTGATTGATTTGATTTCAGTTAGGCATTATAAATTTCATTTATTTGTCTGAAACCCATTCCTTAATCTATTAGAAAAGATCATTAAAAAAACATGCATTCAAACTCCCTCAGAATTGTTTTAATCTATTATTTACCCCTTACAAAAATAGCGTTAGATTCGTGATAGAATTAAAATAGCGCTTAGCTTAATAGCTTTAGTTACAAAAAAAATTGAAATCCAAATGCTGCATACAATCTTGGCTGTTTACAGATAGTCCAGAACAAGAAGTAAGAATTAGGGATTAAAAATTAAACAGTTTCAGAATATATAAGCTTTGATACAATTAAAACTAACCTCCGTATACATCTCTCCATCACGAAACAAATAAATACGTGGATATGAAACTAATTTGCAGCTCCTATGCAGCACTCAGTGGCATTGTAATTTGAAGATCATATCTATTCTTGTGTTTCTTAAGCTCGATTGAAATTCCTAACGCGTATAGGTTAATAAGCACAATTAAAAGTTTAAAACGATTAGTCGTTGAAGTTATATCATTATATGAGTTTCGAGCAATCAACTTAACTACCAGAACTAGAAGTATACAGAATTGAAAACGAAACAATAAGCGACTAGGAGAAATGCCTCGACAGCTTACAAGATAACAGAAAAGTGAAGCAAAAGTAAACGAGAAAAGAGGAGCTGAACCAAAAAGGAAAACGTGCAATTGAAATTTCCTTCATTATATGGAAAGGATGTTTATCAGAGAATGGAAGTTGCAAAACCTCTTTGGCTCTGTTTTCGATGATACCGACCACGAAGCTCGAACTCTCTCCACCGTCGTCTTCCATTGTTGCCTGCGTTCAATTTTCATAAAATTTTGCTTTTCGCGCCAGAATGACGTATTTATAGGGGCGTCAATTTATGATGCTATGTTGCACTTGAACACTAGGCTCTGCAATTAGCTCGGCGGAATATAGCGGGAACTTCAACTCAATTCTCCGTTTGGTTCCTCCTATAGGAAAATTAATTCTAGTATTATTTTTAATACATTCTTTTTCTTAAAGCAAATTTACGATTGTCGTTAATTTTTTTTAGTAGAAAAAAAATGGTCATATTCATATGTAATAATTTAAAATTAATTTATCAATTATTAAAATAAATAAATAAAACTTTGTTGGCTAAAAAAAATAAAACTTAAATTATTTATTTATAACTTTTTCATCAATATTATTAGGATCAATAATTTTTCAAATTCACTGATTTTTAAATTTGTCTCATACCATGTTTGATGTCTTGTTTATTATTTTGTTGCTTTCATGGAACATTTTCAAATCCATTACTTTATATAAAAGGTTATTGCTTAATTAAGTAAGTTTTGAAATTTAAGTAAATTTAAATTTTATATGGCATAGTATCCATGGAGAAAAAAAGTTTGCAATGGAGGATTGAAAATGATAATTCTATTCATGTTTGGACCCAACCTTGGCTTAGGAGTGATAATCATCTCTATGTCTCATATACTCTTTCTCATGATAATTATGATGTGAAAGTGAGTGATCTAATTCACCATGACGTGTGCGTTTGGAAAAGGGATATGGTGGAGGAAAACTTTAATTCTATTGATGCAGCAAAAATCCTAAATATCCCACGTGTTTGAGAATGACAAAGTTCTTCGGAAATTCTCTTCTTCTGGTGATTACACCATTCGAAGTCCTTACCACAATATTATGGAGACTGTCATTGATAGTAGTCATCTAAGATGTGAAGGAGTTTGGATGATCATTTGGAAACTACAAGCACCACCAAAGATAACACTTTCTCCGGAGGTTACTTAGGGGCTGCCTACCAACTCGTTCTAATCTTAGAACAAAACATATATTCCTTGTCCTCTGAATTGTGTTTTTTGCGAATGAAATATTGAAAATGAATGGCACTTGTTCTTATCTTATCATGTGAATTTGCACAGAGCATTTGGGTGGAAGCTGACTTATGGAACTTTATTGAACAAAAATGGTCAAATACTATAGACTTCCATTCTTTCTTTTTTGATCTTATGCAGGACTCCTCCTCACATGTTCGAGCAAAAATAGGAGTAATTCTATGGTGCATATGGAAGAACAGAAATTCCAAACTTTGGGAAGGAAACATAATGCCTCCACGAGTAGCTCTATCCGTGGCCATGCAGCACCACTCTCAATGGGTGCAAGCACGCACATCAATAACACGTCAAGCTCCCAGCTATCATCTTATATAGCGACACCACATGGTCCCCTCCTCAACAAGGATACTCCAAATGCAACCTCGATGCGGCGATTTTTGCGGAAACGAATAGCTTTGGAGCTGGTTTATGTCTGAGAGATCCACATGGGAACTTCATCATGGCCAAAACAATAACTGCAACAGGACTTCCATCTCCAAAAGAATTGAAGCCGAGGCATGGGCACTATCCAAAGCCATACACTGGATACGACAACTCAATTTACACAATGTCATTTTTTAGCTCGATTGCAAAATGGTTTCCGGCACTTACAAGAAATGCTCTAAAGGTGCTTCAGTAAATAGCGTTTAAAATAAAAGCATGAATAATTTTTTTAAAAAAAAAACTTCAATTGACCCTCTAAAGAACAACCGAACTTGAAAAGAACATCAATAACAATGATTGCCTTCACGAAAGATGTGTGACATTGTGACCAAACAAAATCACCACCAGACCTTCTAAACCCTTCAATCCTATATAAATTTCATTAAAAAAATTAAATTATAAGATCTATTTAAAACTAAGTAAAATAGTTTAATATGTTCCCCTTCAAAAAAAAATAGTAAGACTAAAACATAAGTAAAAAATTAAAATGTACTAACTCACCCTCCGTGGACCAACCTTGCGGAGGAACCCTTGGATTTTCGAGGCATTGGATTCTCACCAACGTTTGCGTTACTCAAGCCGACATTCTCGCTTTCGCTTCGTCCAGCACTGCTCGTGCGAGTCCTTCCCTCTAAGGCGGAACGCTCCCCTACCGATTCATTTTTACATCCCACAACTTCGGCTAATTAATCTAGGTTAAATCAAACTTAAATCTTTTAAACTCAAATAGTTGATACAGTGGTGTAAGATTCTTATGTATTCACATGAATGAGAGAACGATCTATTTAGCGACCATATGCAAAATTTTCTTGAACCAGTGATAACCAGTGGTGGACACATGAATTTTATTGAGAGAGGGCGAACATAAAAAAAACTATATTATAAATAAAAGTACTCCAAATACAATACAAATCTAATATAAAAAAATCTATTACAGAAATTAATATCACTTCACTTGAATTTTACTTTAAGTGCTTTCATATTGTTAAAATAATCTATAATTAAATCTGTGCTAAAACTCAACAACTTCTTTTTCAATGTATGTAATCAAAGAATTATAAAAAAATTGGTTTTCCATTTTATTTCGAAGTCTAATCTTGATTATCTTCACATACAAACAAATTGCAAATAGGGTAGGTTGATGAACAAGCTGACAAAATTTAATAAGTCTTAATAAAATAATTCACAATTTAAAATCAAACTCAAAGCAATAATATGTAGATAATAGATAAAGAAGATACAATCAATTTTAACGTGGAAAACCCAATTGGATAAAAAATTGTGACGTTCAAATTGGATAATCAATCCAATGTACAACTCCACTATGATAATTTAGTATACAAGAGTTCCTAGTATCCTAATTTTCTAGTCTATCCTTATATAACAATTATCCCAACTAGTATCCTTGTTTCCCAACAAAAAGTTATAGTCTCAATGCACCAAGAACAGAGACAAAACTAGTATCCTAGTTTCCCAAGTGTGACCTCTTCCAAAGTCAAGAAGAATAATACAATAAATTGGCTATCTTTACGCTTCTATTCCTTAAGTAAATAGGTACCTTTAAATCTTGATGGAGAGTTGAAGAATCAGACTTGCCGCTTGTATATGATCTCATAACAATTCTCTTAATGATGCAAACATAAACTCTCTAAAACTCCAATATTATTTTGGAATGAAATGTATATTATAAACACAAAAATATGTTTCTATTCATACTAATTTAAGCATATGATTTTAACAAATTTTTGAATGCAATCCTAACATATTCTATCATATTATACAATGAAATCTTAAAGATATTTTATATTATGCAGTACAATTTAAAAAATATTTTATATTATGCAATGCAATCTTAAAGATATTCTTTATTATGCAATTCAATCTTAAAAATATTTTATATTATGCAATGCAATCTTAAAAATATTCTATCATATTTTTTTATACAATATTAAAAAAATTCTATCCTATTTTTGAATGCAATCTTAAAAAATATTTTATCTTATTATGCAATATAATCTTAAAAATATTTTATTATATTATGCAATGCAATCTTATAAATATTTTATTTTATTTTTTAATGTAATATTAAAAAATATTATATCTTATTTTTGAACATTAAAGATAAGATGAGATGAGATGATTATGGACTGACTTTCATTCAACCCATACATTTATAATACCACACCTTTTTTATTGTTAAATTATTTTTAATTTTTAATTTTAATATATATAAATAATAAAATTTATATTAATAAAATTTTAGGGGGTGATGACCCACCTAGCCCCCTCCATCCGCCTATGGTGATAACCACGTATCGCTAAGAAGATTAATATCTAATCAAATAGTTGGAAAATAGTCGTGATCTCTTAAGACAAAAAAAAACTTTAAATCTTTAAATATTATTTAATAATGATTAATAAAATTGATAAAAAAAAAATTTTTATCTATAAGAATTAAACAAATTATTAGATATGATAGACTCCAAGACTCTGAACAACAAATCAAGTTAGACCCTATGCTAACTTACTGATAAATACTTTACACTAATTAATAATAAAACATATATAATATGTGATAATGTTTTTTATTTGCAATTTTGTAAAGAATTAATTTTTTTAATGTGATTACAATTAGAATCATCAAAGCGTTTCAGAGATAAATTAAACAAATAAAAAAGTGGTTCGGATTAATGAGCAGATAGGAGAACTGTTTGTGTATTTGTGACAAAGTGGAGGCTGTGGAGCGCCGCATGATATTCATAGCTGTTGTGTTCTCTCCCGGTGTGTTCAAATCAAAATAAAATGTGAGCATTGCAATTTGCAAGTATTCTGAAAAACACTACACTAGTCTACGCCTCTTGACTTGTCGGATTGCGAAAATGAAATATAGGGTTTCGCACAAGTTCCCTGTACTTCCTCACCACACTCGTGGTCACTTTAACCACGCTCGCTACTTCACTTCCTTCGCCAAGAAGTTCCAAACACCCCAACCTCGGGCTTCTATCAATGGCGGAGGCGGTGGAAATTCTCAAGGTCAGCTCAGTTGCTTCTCCACTAACAACTCAACTCCACGTCCCTGCTTGCCTAACCAAGCCAGCGTTTTTTTTTTTTTTTTTTAAAAAAATCCATACACACGATGAATAAATTTCCGTTTTGTCAAAGGGTTCTTTGATGAAAGCTGGAATGCTGAACTATGATTAGTTACATGAGTAGTTTTTTTTCTCTCAAGAGAATGCTTTGCTGTGATAGCCATAATCTTCACAACGAAACTAGTTTTGAAATTGTTTTGGATCTTCAAATATTGAACATAGTCTGAATATATTGCGATTGAGACTATGTATTATCCATGTTCTGAAGCGTTGAGCTTATTGCTATGAGAGTGTGCAGGGAATTCTTTTGTTGTACCTGGAGCAACAGTTGCTACCATACTTATGCTTGGTGTTCTCCATGCTCGCCGACTCTACGACGACAAGAAGGTATATTTTTTGTAACTTGTAATGCATATACATATACTCTGTTAGACTAATTGGCAATGGCATGTTTTGGTTGCACCACTGATTCTTTTGGCAACATCAGTAGCCACATTGTCTTTTTCTCCACTTGCCTATATTGGCTCTGATAGATCTGCAGCTCCCCCAAAATCTCCTTTTCCTGCTTAACCCTGCCTCACGTGCTTGGTGTCTGTTTCCGGTTTACCAACTTGTAGAGTCCAATTGCTTCTTATTTGCCATTAGAGATTTCCACTTGTCATGTGTGAGCTCTTCTGTTTGTTCCACACTGTTTTCAGTTATGATACTGGAAATTTTTTCACACCATTTATAGGATTTGCTGTTTATGTTTTATGTTTGCTCATTTGGAATTGAAGCTTTATATGATTTGTGGTTTACATAGTGACTACAGAATAAATTTGTTTACCCTTGTGACAGACTGAACAGATGAAGGAGAAGGGAATTGAAATAGAATTCCAACCTGATGCAAAGGTTAAACTTTTACATCAGTTCACAAAAGAATATTTGAATTGTTGTGTTGTGTGTATCAGTACACGTATTCATTTTAATTCTGAGACATGTGCCTTGGTTTTGTCAACACTAGGCTACATTTTTGAGATTACTGCCTCTGCGTTCAATTTCTAGATGTTGGGGATACTTGACAAGCATGGTAAGAAGTCAATATAATATTTGAATATCCTTTTTTTTAATATATATAATTTATTTTTTTATGTTTGCAATTTTGTTTCCCCCTCTGTTTCTATTGTAGTAAGAACGGAGAGAGAAACAATAATCCGAGTAATTTAAGTATAAGAGACCTAGTGAAGAAATAAAAAGTTGAGTTTTAATAGGTGAAAAATAGCAATATTATTAGAAGGAAAGAAGGTAAAGTACATAATAAAGGAGGGCAAGTAGAGCAGCACTCCTAATCAGAAAAAGAAAGTACAAGATAAAAATAATGCAGCATATTTTTAAAGTATATTTTAAAATATGTTTTTCTATAATACATTTCTCTCTCCTTGTATCAATTTAAATCTAACTCTATAATTTGAAAATGATTCAGCATGTTATATATTATTTATATGATTTTATCTATTCATGAAAAAATTCAGGAAATACCAGTTTGGCTAAGACCTCATATCTACAAAGCGTGGGCTCGAGCATTCCATTCAAGTATGATGTATTTTTGTTTTATGTTAACATTATCATCATTTCATTGTAATTTGCTCCTATAAACATCATCCTATGAAACTGACAGAATTTGTTCATGATAAACTATGATCTATAATTTTGTGTAAATATGATCCTAATTCTTATAATCTTATTAACATCTCAGATTTAGAAGAAGCTGCTTTACCTCTAGACAAATATGCCTCCTTAAGGGATTTTTTTGTTCGCACTTTGAAAGAAGGTTCCAGGCCTATTGATGTTGATCCACAGTGTCTGGTAACTGGTAACAGCTATTTGGAAATCTCAAATGTCTTTTGTCCCATTTTAAGTTGATACATAACCTATTTGACCATATTTGTTTTCTGCAGGTTAGTCCTGTGGACGGTACAGTTTTAAGATTTGGGGAGTTGAAGGGAGCAGGGGCAATGATTGAACAAGTTAAAGGGTTTTCATATTCTGTTTTTTCTCTTATTGGTGCAAGCCCTTTCCTTCCAACAACAACAGATGGTGGTGATGTGCAAGAGGAGCATAGTGAATCAATTACCACTACCGAGAAGAGCAAGAAGTCATGGTGGAGAGTTTCATTGGTTTCACCAAAAGTTTGGGACCCAACATCATCACGGTAATGTGATGATGTATTTCTATTTGCCTTCTGCTACCAATGTCTTACTGCATCTGATTGTAAGCATCTGTGTTTAAGAAGGATCTGATCAATGAAGAAAATCACAGATTCATATATCAATATGCTAATCCTCTCAAATTAATACCTAAATCTTCATCATGCATCTGCTGTTGATTTTTTTCATGATGCATATTATCATGGATATTTGTAATCTTCATTTGGGTACTTCAGGTAGGTTTTAAAGTTATTAGAGTTTCCATCATACAATGCTTATTGGCTTCAAATAATGGAGCCTTCTAATTTAGCCAGCCTTCTGCAGGTGTAGCTGCAATCGAAACCTGGATTGTTTGACTTTATAGGATAAGGAGCCTGAGGGTTCTGTGAAATCTTTATAATGAGAAAATTCATTTTCTTTTTAATTGAAAAAACAATTTTTTGGGTTGTCTTTCCAAGAAATGAACCCTGTTTCTCTTTCAGTATGATTCTTATTATTTTTTTATTGTTATAAAGCAAACTTAAGAGTAATTGAACTACATAACAAGCAAATTTTATATTTCAATACTTCTAATACTTGCATGGTTCAGAAGCATGCATTTCAATATTGATATATTTTATGTTTATTACCAAAATTGTAACCTTTTCACTATAAATGCAAATGATTTTTTTATATTGATCTCTGGCCCACCAAAGCTGAATGTAATTCCTGACAATCCATGCATCTTTGAAATTTTTCATTTCAGCCCAAAGAAAGGCCTTTTTTACTGTGTGGTTTACTTGAATCCTGGAGATTACCATCGAATACACTCCCCAGCTGATTGGAACATTCTTGTACGCAGGCATTTTTCTGGTAAACCATCTCATGCAGGCCTTAACAGACTAACAAATTGAGAAGTTAACCTTGGGTTAATCTGTTTTAACTGTGTTTATAACTATATCACTTAACCTGTGATTTATTGTTATGAGCAAATAAAAATTGATATGTTCATTGTTGAGCAAAGATAAAGGCTCAGTACTTGAGCCTTGAGGCTCACGGAAATACACAATTTTTTTGGGGATGGGCTTGAATTATTGTAATTGGTGCTTTCATTGAGAGCTAGCCTGTACAAAGGGAGCTACATGGGAAGGAGTGGAAGCCACCCTAAATGGATGCTTAACTTGTAGAACTTCAAGGGTTAGCACCTCCCAATGCGGCAAGGCCCAAAGGTCCCAATTCTCTCACAAATGACAAGATACTCCTCTCTTTCGACCCCCTTCTCTTATTTACAGCAATCAGCCTTAATTCTTTTCTATCTTAGTCCAGCAAACTAACAAATACCAACACTTAAGTATCAAATTAACTCTCTAATTACTAACAGGTTGACAACTAAGAACTATCTAAGAGAATCATAAAAGAAACCCTTTCCTGAAGGAACATGGGTGAAAATTCTTTTCCGTATTAGTTCACCATATATGATATTGTCTGTGTTTGTTAGTACTTGAGTTAAAAAAAAATCTAATTCATTATTTGTTGTGCTCTCTTCTGTTTATCCAAAAGGGCCAACTAATTTCTACCAGTGTTCATAAGGAATATAAATTGCAAGGAAAAAATGAAAAGCTTCACCATAAATTGCTTATATAGCTTCTTCATTTCAAATTGTTTTTCCTTCTTTCTTCCTTTTTTACTTTTCCTCTTCTTGGGCAACTTTTACAATTGATTGCAGCAGGGTACAGGTGCAGCTTTTAGATTTAGGATGGATAATTGTTTTATAATTTTATAAAGCTCTGCATATCTACCTCTTCATTATACATATTATCATGTAAATAGTTGTTCAATTGGGTTGGAGAAAATAATTAAGTAGAAGTGTAGATTTTCTTGTTTTGCATATATTGGTTATCATGCAGCACATTAATTAATTTCTAATTAGTTTTACTATATTACTATCTGTTTGGTTTATTGTTTATATTGCAGGCCGTCTTTATCCCTTGAATGAACGTGCTACAAGAACAATTAGAAACCTCTATATTGAGAACGAGAGGGTAATTTATATCTGATTGTCATGGTCAATGTCATTGTGTTGTGCCTTTCATTTAGCTTTCCTTTCAATGCCTCATGTTTCAATTTATCTATTTATTTTTGGCAATTTAAATAAAGATTGAACATCAAGACCATTGAGAATTGCTAACTGGCACTGCTTGAGTTATGCTAACTGGCACCATCAAACCTTAATTCTACCCGACTTTCACTGGTTGAGTTATGCTAACTGGCACATATTGATCTATACTTAACATTCGAAATGAATTTATTTCTTCAAATAAACTAGAAGCTGTTCTACTAATTGCAAAGGGCTCTTTCTCTGAATTTACCTATTCTTCTCATTTGAATATTTTTCTAGGGAAATAGTTAGATTATTTTGAATTTTAGTTCTTGTTTGGAGTGGCATTTTATCTAGGTGTACTCAGTACTCCATAAAAACTCGGAAATGTCCTAATCTTCTCTTCTGCCAGTCTTGCTCTTATGTTGGAGAGAATTTCTATTTGTTGATGAACTTATTTAGGATGAACCCATTATCCTAGTGGTGAATCCCATCATAAAACCATTATCATTCACCACTTTATAACTGGATTGATATCTCTAGTTAATGGTTCCTTCTTCATAATTCATAAATAAGTTCATCACACTTGTCTTTTAGAATTATAGCCTTAATTTCGCCTTGGATGTTACTTTTACAATTCTCAATGGATTTGATTTATGACACTCTGATTAAATTCTTTCACTCTTCAATTTATGATTACTTACGACTATTGATTCTATAAATTGTTCAGGTTATTCTTGAAGGTCTATGGCAAGAAGGGTTTATGGCACTTGCTGCAATTGGTGCCACAAATATTGGGTCAATTGAGGTTTGTTCATTGATTGTTCTTAAGGATGTTATTATAGTACTCTAATGTCCATTGTAAAAACAAGGGATATCAAGTGTTAGCAAATAGCAACTCTAGGAAAAGACTAAAATATTTGTTAATTTTGCAAATCTTACGTTTCTTTCCCAATAAGTTCACTAAACATGCTATAACGTGTAATTATGCCTGTCTATATCAGCTTTTGTGGATCAACAGCAGGTTTACTTTTTGAAAGGAAGGTTACCAGAATTGAAAAATTAAAGCTATCAGACCCGATATTTAAAGATAACCCATTGGCTTGGGAGGGCTTCTTTGTATTTACATTTTACACTTTACACTTTACAGTTGCTAATGTCCTGTCATTGACTGGAAGTTTCATTAATGGCTCAGTTTAAACTCTAACATGGCAGCTTTTCATTGAGCCCGAACTTCATACAAACAGGCCAAGGAAGAAGTTTCTACATTCAGAGCCTCCTGAAGAACGGATTTATGAATGTGAAGGTTTAGGTAGAATGCTCAAGAAAGGGGATGAGGTTAGAACTTGGAAGTGTGTTTTTTCTTGTTGGAACTTCTGTGGTCAATTCTCTGTTACAAATTAAAGTAAACACCAAGTACAAAATATACATAACTATCTAAGAGGAACATAATATTTGAATCAGCATACATGGGAAGATGTGTCAATTCTTTTTCCTTTTAAGAATTAGTAGATAGACTGTAGAGAGGTGCGGTTGAATATGGGTTCTGTTTTGTTCATTGTACTTAAATTACTTCTGAACTAAGTGCTAACAAAATAGGTTTGGCCTAATGTAGTTCCTTTTTTTTTTTTTTTTTTTTTTTTTTTTTTCCTTTT
>PYAF01000142.1:6653827-6677639 GCA_007407185.1 Glycine tomentella | reverse complement strand
TTGTGCTTTAGGACATTGTCACATGAATTATGTATTTGTGTGCCTAACTTGCACGATATAACCTCTCTAATAACATGACACATTCTTGTTCTACCAATGCCTCAACATCACCTTGTGATCACTACCTTTCACAATGGCCCATTGAAAGCGAGTGCCTGCTGTTGCCACCAAAACTGTTCGTTCAAAGTGACCTTTACATATACTTTTTCCTTATTAAAGGAATTAATGAAAAGACGCGTAATTTGAAGTAATACCTTATTTCAGGAAACAAAAAATGTTTGAAGAAACTCTTTACCTTACTTGAGATTATTGATATTTAGTATTACGGAACAAGTAGTGTTTCGATAAGATCGATGGAGGATAATACTATACACTATAGAATTAGTACAAAATTTTAGGTAAGGTTTACTAAGATTCCTTCGCATTTACTGAATAAAATAAAATAGTATGTTTTATTGTAGGAATTTTAAATATAATAAGGTGAACATGAAATATCAGGATCATGAAAGATAACCAATTAACTTGCCTATTCCGAGTAATAATTCAGGAACTGAAAATAAGTAAAAGACACTTGAGCTAATTCTCGCTAAACCAGATTATTCTCTCATTCTTCATGTTATGACAAAAGTAAAAGTTTTTGGAATTTAACTAAGAGTTTAAAGATCATGCACACTAATAATATAAAACACTTTTATATTATCGTTTAATAACAATTTATCGATAATATAATTTTTAAAATAATTATCATAAAAATTAATAAATTTATCATATATAATAAATTATGATTCAATGACAGTCAAAGGATATTTTTTTCTCTTTAATTAAATGCTTATATAGTCTAAATAATTTTCGGTTATCCAGTCATAAATTTTTATGTATACTAACATTGATAGCTTTTTTATAATAATTCATTTTAAACTTATATTTAAGATATTTTTTAAAAAATTACATGCATAAAGGATATTTTTAATTAATTAAAAATATATAAATATTTATATAAATAGTATATAAATTAAATTCAAGTTTATATAACCTTTCATTCATATATATACTGGTATAATCAGGGGACATATATAATTAACACAGTTCTTATTTTTTTAAAAAAATATGTAAGAACTATAAATCTAAACTATAAAATCCATATTGATATGGATAGGTTATCTTATTAAACAAGGTTTAAACAATATAGTATTATTTACATACACATCTTAAGATGTTCAATTGCATCAAAGAATGAAGAGTTAAAAATATTTCACATTATTAATTATTAAATGTCGTATATTATATATAATTAACTATTATTTATCACTAAATATGTTAATCAATTAACGTAAAATGATTTTTAACTTAATTATTAGTCTCGAATTTAAGTACTAAGTATATATTATTAAATACTCGGACAGAGAAGAGCTTCATTGCATGTGCAAAATATGACTAATAAATATTATTTAAGTATTGATTTTTCCTTTTCCAGTTTTTCACATTTGTTTAGCATGCTTCTCTCTATTTCTCTCTCATAATCCGATACGATACTGGCGTAACTCGAAATTAAGCAATGATATTTCAACTCATGATATTAATATTACAATTGGGAGGCTGACTTATTAGCACACAGCATTTGACCGTCACAGAAATCCAAGTTTATACATAACACAGACAGCACGTGGATATTGGGTAGTATAATCATAATATAGTTGAACTGTGCTTTTCTCGAGACCTGCAAAATACAAATACACTTCTTATGTGTGGTATTCTGTTTCTGCGTACGTTAATTAGATCCGTGTGTGGAGTCCTAGGTTTTAAATAGTATTACCCAGTTGAATGATAGCAACAGGTCGAAGCAAAAACCAAGTGTTGCTATTGTGTTTAAAAAAATTGCTGTTATTTTCATTCAAATTATCACAAAATTGGACTGGTGTGCAAACGTATCAATGTTGTTAGTATTGGATTGTACACTCTGGAGACACACTTATGTTTAGTTATTTATGTTTGCATTCGAACCTTATCAGTACTTCCAAAACTCCATTTGATTGGAGTAGTGTTATCCCTATCGCATATCAATAGTTCAAAACTTCAAACTTGTGGTCATTCCTTTGAAAATGAAATTGTTGGGTCGTACTACGCTCGTTTTGCATGGCCTCCTAACCAATGCATATGCCAAATTAAAAATACCAAAACATGTGTTGTAATGTAGAAAGCTGAAACTTAATGGCAATTTGCGAAACTAGACTTGTTTGTTTTTGGCGCATTAATTAGTACCATTATAATAAAGACGTACAAGGAATTAAAAAAGATTGCGTTGTGATTTTTGCCCCTCCCTTATAATTGCAACTTAATATTAAATTCTCAAATACAGTCATCACTTGGTAGCCAAAGATAGCAAGTGAGGCATCACCGACCTGCACCGTCATTGACTAGCCACTACTACTAGTCTTGCACAAAACTCATTTATATTCCAATCTCCAAGGACCGAAAGTACGTACACGTAGCTAGCGCGTCAATTATATTAAATGATTTAAATCCACGTTGTAAAATGACACATCTATGTGTATTCTATTTTCTTCACCATTACTACTTCTCACTCTATCTCCGCACTTTTTCCTAAATTATCAATAATATTTCTGTTATCGACAACAGTGCTAGCTGTGCAGGGTGGACCTACCAATACCCGCTTCTCCAGGATTCTGTTTTCTTAATGTTTACAGCAAACGTGTTTTTTTCGAGCTTAGTAAATATTGGAAATTGTTCAATTAACTTCAACCTGAATTTGTGGTGGCATGGTTTAGAGCACAACACTTCGATTGTAATCCCTTTTTTGCTTCGTCGCTTCCAAGTCCTGTCTTGTTTATATTTGAGACTCAAGCTAGTGGCAAAACAGGTTAATTTCTTACTTTCCTCTCTCCATATCTTTCTCTTGGGACTAGAAGATAGAAATTGTGTTATCAAATTATCTATCTAGTTTTGATGTACGTTGTTGAGGTTGTAATTGAGTTAATTGCCTCATTTATTGTTTTAGATTATCAAAATCAAAAAATGGAGGGTGGTTTTTTTCCACCTTGGAAAAACGGGTCTTGGCAGGAGTTAGGTTCAGAGGATGTGCAGGAAAGTGAGAATTTCAAATCTTTTCCACCGTTGGCTGAGCCACCGACACCCCGTGAACCTATGGAGTTCTTATCCAGGTCATGGAGTCTCTCTGCCTCCGAAATCTCAAAGGCTCTCTCAGAGAAACAAAAACAAACTTTCCTCGATAATAAGACCTCAGACACATTGGCAGAACCTATTTCCGCACCTCAATTAGCAGTAAGTACACACTATAAACAAAACACTGATCAAATTTAAATTCAAAGATAGCACTATATTGTGTCTCACATTTTTTTTTTTTTTGAATTAGTTAAATAAACTTTTATAACAATATATGATTGAATGTGGGAATCAACTCACATAAGGTTTGTTTTAGTTTCACTAGTGACATGATTTTAAATTGGGGCTGTAATAGATATGGTTTTAAATTGTGAGCCGTAATGTGTATTTATCCTTTACAATTGTATCACGATCGCAATTGCCATGATGTCTAGATATTTTAGCTCACCACAACCATAATTTAAAATCATAACTAATGATTTTAAGTTCAAGTCATGAATATGGTTCCACTAATTTACATCCATAAATATTTGACCTGACTGGAGTAAAATGATTTCCTATATGAATGATAATATTATGTTTGATGCATAATTTGTACAAGTTGTGAGTGTTATAGTTGTGTTTTGCAGGGAGGGAAGATGATAGTATCTGGAAATTGTCGAAGGATGGGTGCGATTGGGAAATGGTTACATCAGAAGCAGTACGGCAATACGAACGTCTACGTTAAGAAGAAAGACCGGGCGCGCGTGGAAAACGCGCGTGTGCATTCTGCCCTGTCCATTGCGGGGTTAGCCTCTGCGGTGGCTGCTGTGGCGGCAACAGAGGACCCTCGCGGTGGCTCTCGTTCTAAATTGGACGTTGCTCTCGCTTCGGCCACGCAACTCTTGGCCTCTTATTGCGTTGAAATGGCGGAGGTAGCTGGCGCAGATCGCGAGCGCGTGGCTTCCACCGTTAGGTCTGCGGTTGATATTCAAAAGCCAGGAGATCTAATGACACTCACCGCTGCGGCTGCAACAGGTACTTGCTCAATCAAATATTAATAATGACTCTGCTTAAAAAATGTTTGTGAATTTGTGAGATATGTGTGCTGTGGAATATGGAACAATTAATATATTGAACATTGATGATTCATCGCTACATTATAATATTATACCAGCTTTGCGAGGAGAAGCAGCTTTGACAGCGAGAATGCCAAAAGAAGCAAAGAAGAATGCGTCAATAAGTCCGTATGATAAAGTGATAGCCGAAACGCAATGGCTTCTTTCGTTTGACGGTCAGATGTTGGAACGTTATCCTCCGTGCCTGGGGGATTTGCTGCAGCTCACAGAAAAAGGTAGATTTTTAAGATCATCATGCTTAGTTCAGTTGGATCAACTTTCTCCATTAATCTTATTAGTTCATAACATTGGCTTTGACTTTATTTTAAATTTGTCTCGATTCGTTTCATAGGAGTGAAAGTAAGAGGAAAGAAAATAAGATTTACTGACTATTTTTTTCTCTTTGATTGAAAAATATGGAAGAAAAATGAAAAGATAAGTTTACTTCTAGAAATAAAAATTTAAATTTTTCTTTTTTTTCAATTTTCTTTTCAGTTTAAATTTTAAAATTTTCTTTTCTTTCTTATTTTTTTTCATCTAACCAAACAGACCATTAAATTATGAGCATTGGTTAATTTAGCTTTTAATACTATGAAAATATTTTAGTAATTTAATCCTGACATTACTAAGAGACGATCATTTCAGATATCTGATGAATCATAGGATTTGCATCCCTCAAATAGTTAATGCTGGATACTCAACATCAACATCAATAATAATTTTAATTTAAGTTAAATAGAGTGGATGACAGATAAATCAAATGTTAGATACTAGAATGTTGAAAAAAAATAAAAGAAAAGAAAAGAATGAAGGAGGAGATGAAGAGAAAAAAAAAACTAAAAATGAATCATATGAAACATAGAAATAACAATAGGTCTAATCCTCCACCAAGTTTATAGTTTTTCTCTATTCAGTCCTAAGATACACTGTTCGCCAATTTATATCTCACTCAATTAAGTCTTGTTTAACTATTTTTTCCCAGCTAAGTTTTGATTTACCTCTACCTCTCTTTGTGTCAAGCTTTTGGAAACAAACTTTTGTTTTTACTGGAGCATCCAATAATCGTCTCATTATGTGTTCAAACCACCTCAATCTATGTTTTCTCATCTTTTCACTTATCGGTGCTACTTTTACCTTTCTTCAATTACTTATCTTATTCATATATCTTTATATAATTACACATTCACCTTAACATCCTCATTTCTACTATTCATATTTTATGTTCATGTTACTTATTTATTTAGCTCCATATAATATTATAGGTCTTACAGTTGTTATATAAAAAATTTCTTTTAACTTGATAGTAAAATTTTAGAAAATTAAATAACATGTTTTAGTTTCAAGAATTAAATTCACGATATTATTAATTTTAAGGAGTAATTCAGTTTATTACTTAGTTGGTTCTCATTAATACTTTTTTTTTTCCAGGTGCTTTACGATGGCGACATGTCCATGTTTATATCAAGAAATGTCAGGTGCCATATTAAAACCTGACCTACAAACTAGTAAACTGGTAGTAGTATTTTTTCATGGGGACGCGAGTTCTTTCTTTTAGATAATAATCTCATTTATTTTATTTTTCAGGTTAAAGTTAAGATCAAAAGCAAGCACGTTGGAGGAGCCTTCTCCAAAAAGAACAAATGTAAGCGTTTTTAACGTTAAAAACTCTTAGCAACCCATGCACCTATCCTTTTGCAGTAATCTATTTCAATTATAAGAACAATGTGATGGAATATCATCTAATTATTTGTTTAATTATAAAAAATTATTGATTATTTTGATAATTACCTTAAAAGTGGTAGTTAAGATGCTATTTAATTTCCATAAAAAAGATGTTATTTAATTAGTTGATAGTGGAAGAATTTTTATTGTAGTAGCTTATGTCCCGTACTTTTCTCTTGGCTCTCAATTGTTGATAGTCATTCTCTAATTTCGGGTAACATATGTTGTAACAGGTGTGGTGTATGGAGTCTGTGATAAAGATAATGCATGGCCATATAGAAAAGAAAGGGAAGCATCAGAAGAACTTTATTTTGGCCTCAAAACTGCACAAGGTCTTCTAGAATTTAAGTGCCAGAACAAACTCCACAAGCAAAAATGGGTTGATGGAGTAGAGTTTTTACTTCGTAGGGTTAACTCTGTTGAAGCAACAGAGCATTCTCTAGAATTTTTAAGTATTAGTACTAGTACATGATTTGTTTGGATTGTATATGCCTAAAGGATTTAGAAGAGTGGAACATAAAAAATTTTGTCAAACAAATGCTACCCTCTACATTACATAAGCAAAGAAACAATACTGTTCACCGCAGGGGTTGCTTGTGACAATGCTTGTTAATAGTAATACCAATTGATAAGTGTTCAAACCCGTTTAACATATAAAAACTTTTCAAGTAGAATAGTTTTTTATTATAATTTAAAAAAAAAAGATAAAATAGAAACTATGTCCAAAACCACATCGTATAACTCTATGAAAGTAAAATCACTCAATCATCATTATTATATGGTCATAGTTTATGTAAATACAGATTTATTATGTCTAGAATGACAAATGCTTTCCCGTACCACATATTAAGTGCCAAAGGGAAGAATAGCCTCTATTGACTTTCTTTCTTTCTTTCTTTATAAGTCAAAGATTTTATTAGATGAGTAAGTGACAGCTCAATAACTATTCAGTTAACAGAAAATACAAGTTGCAAATTAAAGTAAAGAAATATAATTCCATATCACCATTAACTCAAATCCCTTCCCAAATAGCCTCGGGAGAGAGGAACCTATGGAGCAATGTCTTCTGCATTCATCTCCTATTTTAGAGAGCATTTATTTCTTATCTCAGAGAGTGTAAGTAAAATTGTTTAAATTACCTTAAATTTATGATTTTTTTTATAATACTACGTAATACCTTAAAAATCATATAAAAACTTTTTTTTTTGTTTTTATACTTAAAACAAAAAAAATACTAATAGTAGTGTCTATATATTTCTATTATCATTATTTTTTTAAAACCCTTCTTTTTATTTAATGATAATGATAACATGTTCGGATGTACATCACGATGACCAATAATCGGAGTCAAGAACTTCGGAAGTTGAGGAATTAGTGTCGCAGATTTGTTGACAATCCTTTCACAATTAAATGGGATTCAAGTCACTTGTCTGTATTGTAGTTTTCCTTTCAGGTTTCTCTGCTAAAAAAAGAAAAAAGAAATCTCAGCAAAAGAAAAGAAAACCTAATAAAAAAGAAAAAAAATAATATCTTCATAAAAATTAACCACGACACGAGTGTAACCAATGGTTAAGCTGGAACTGGAACGTATTTAATTTTAACTAATGAGAAAAACTTAATTTATTTTATCTTCTTGTTTTCTTTTAAATAATTATTGATAAGTTAATGGCAAACATAACCATAATGTGGGCTTTTAAAGTAAATAATCATATGCACTTATAGAGATATGCCCCCATTTGGTAAAGTGTATAATTGTTGCCTTGTTGGTTGTCCTCAGAATACGACAGTGTTCTTTTCTTCAAATGGCAACACTCGAAGCTCACAATAAGATCTGATAGCGCTTGTGAGGCATTGTTTCTCAAGGTTCTCTGATTTCTGCACAAAGCTCTGCAAGTTATCTCTATGGGAAACTCTTTCAACCTGCAATTCAGATTCAACCAGGTCACTTAAAAAAAAAAAAAAAAAAAAAAAAAAAAAAGAAGCCGAGTTAAACCTAAGGCATAATTTATGAATGTTTATTTTACTGCCTCTAAATAGTCAAATAAATTGTGCTATAGGTAGATTTTACGAAAGTAAAATCTTGCCGGTGACTTGTGGCAAAAAAGTTAATGGTATACAGATTCATGTACATCAGTATTTATTTTTGTTGTCAATGCACACCTAAGAATCTTAACGCATAGTAAATGTGAATGTCTTCTGTTTTTAGGATAAGAAAACACCAAATTCTATGAACATCTGTAAGGAAATTTACCCACAAAGAGCACGAGATTAAAACTGAAGTCAGCTTTGAGATTTAGCTAGTACAATTCAACCTAATAAAATCATAAAAAATGTTTACGCACAATAGGAAAAAAAAAATTGTAAAAGGAGACTCATAATGTGCAAGAATCAAATTCAACTAGCACACATCATATGTCACACCAGTGGCAGAAAATAATTTGCTGATTCCATCATATTGGCTGTCATAATTTCAAGGTAATGGCATGTATCAGAATTCAGAAGGCAGACCTAACAAACAGATCTTAAAAGGTAAATAAAACACCTTGTAAACAAATGAGATCAACCTTCAACATAATCATTCAATATTCAATAGAGGAAGCAACTACTAGATCAAAATGTAGACAAAAAAGATAAAGTAGTAGTTAACGTATATGTTCACCATTTGTTCAATAATAGGTCCAGCATCAAGTCCCTCGGTCACAAAGTGACTTGTTGCGCCAATTAATTTCACACCTGCATCAACGGCCTGTCAAGAAAACCAAATCATATTAAACACTTAACACGATTGGGAAGGAAGCATGTCGAGCACATAGCAAATTATTAGAATCAGCAATAAAAGGCCACCTGTTTAGATGGATTGCTACCGCTAAATGATGGTAACAAGCCATGGTGGATGTTAATTATATCCTTCCCATAACTCCTTAAAAAGAAGCTGGATAGTATCTGCACCAATAAATGAATAAAAAGGACAAGGAAACATAAACAACTGATGTTCCTATTCAATATAATACTCAGCACTAATACAATCAAACAGTAACATATACTGTAGATGATAATCACACAGGTAATACTCATATTTTCCCAACTTATAGGAGCAGAGAAGAGCTCTGAGAAAAAGCCTCCTAACTTCAAGAGTTGAAACCAATTACCACAATCTGTTATATATTGGAACAATAATAAACATAATGCCATCAAGTTATTTACCCGCGTATACCTCGCAAGTACTAAAAAATCAGTATTCTGAACCAGCTCCAAGATCTCCTCTTCCGGTTTATTCTCTGCTGTTGTTTCTAAGTAATGATAAGGAACACCGTGCATTTCAAGAAAACGAATCACCTCGTTTTCTGGACTTCGATAATGGTTACTGTTAAATATATCGCATAATCCAATAATTGCTAAACATTGAAATAGATTAAAAATCAATAAAAATATAAAGAGACATAAGTTAGTTTAGCAACATAGTTTCAGAAATTCCACCTAATTACACAAGTGATATCTACTGATAGTCTTCCATCCTGCCATCCATGTAACAAATCAATCAGACAGTGGTCCTGCAACGACATAAAGAAACCTTTACTTGAACTCAAACATTACATTACATAAAATATATTAAAAAGAGAACAACATCAATTAATGTATACCTGCTTTGCTGCGAGAATAGCAATCTTATATTTAGGATCCAGAGCTGGCACCCTTATAACAGATCTCATGGCATTGAATGTTTTAGAGATCCTTAGGAAATCCTCATCCATTTGCATTCGAGGCCACGTAACATGATCAAAAACAAAAACACTGCAAATGTTGAACAAGATAAATAAATTGGATTGTGTGCAATAATACACTAGATGCATATATAAAAGAGTATATTTAGAGTACTTTCTAGAGTAGAAGACTCGTTTATTTTGAGGAACAAAAACATCAGCAGAGAGAATGTTGCCACCCCGAGAGGCAATGCGATCCGATATCTTGGCTACAATTCCAACCGCATCCTATCATAAGATAAAACCAATTCAATTGGCATTGTATGGGGATATAATAGTATAAAAATTAACGTAGAAATATTAGAAACATGTGGAGAGTGTGGCTTACGGGGCATTGAAACACGTGGATTCCATGCGTGAGGAAGGAACTGGAACATGATGGGTTTGTGGGATCAACAGATTTATTAAAGGAACTGTAACTGTTCCTGTTGCCCAATCTGACAACGTTATTCCAACTAGAACACAGTCTTCGGACGATGCCCATTTTCATTTGGCTATCTCAAAATTAATCTATTTGGTTTGGTTTTGTACCAAAGAATATGGGAAAAGATATACGTGGTCTGAAACTAAGGAAAAGGACTTCAATAGGGGCTATATATACGTGGTCTAAAACAATTGAAATTTTACCTAAAGCTATACATATGTGGTCTAAAACAATGGGAGTATATATACGCACCCGACTTTATTTATCTATTTTTTATTTGTTGTGTGTATCCACTTGAACTTCTTTAGGGTAGACGCTCTCAACAAAATAAAAGCTAGAAGCTGATTCAAATAAACATTTCTATTTATTTTTAATCAGTAAGAAATTTAAACAAAAACACATAAAGGATTACAATCTTATCTTAATTAAAGAGGAAATACCGAAATAGGTAAGGGCATCCGCTAACTGAAGATGCTTAGAGCAGCTGGACATATCCTTAATTACTACTCTCCTATGTCATACGCAAAGATTAGAGGGAATTGTTATTCTCATCCCATATGCTTTTAAATTTTTACCGTCCCAAAATACCTTTTTAACGGAAAAAATTGCAATTAATTATAGTTATTAGTTACTTTTTCTAAAACGAATCAAATTAATGGTGACACGTTATTGTTTTTAATAGTAATATAAACAAATTATTTTGTTAATGAAATTAAAATTTGAATTATTGTCGATACAAGTTAATTTTTTTAATTGTAATCAAATCAATATGATGCAAATTAAAATCATAATTAATATGATTACTATTCATAAAGATAATTTGTATAATAATTAATTTGATTATTTTTATAAATGAAAACTTTGATTAAAATTAATTGAATTTCAATAAAAAAAAATGTATATGATACTGACTATCATTAAAGAAGAATTAATAATGTCTTAATTAATTAATTTGAATTTACAAAAAAAAAAAATTGAAGGGGAAAAATATAATTTATGTCACCATAAATTTGATTAGTTTGAAAAAGATAACTTATATCTACAATTAATTATATTTCTTTGGTAAAAAAATTAATAAAATAGAAACATAAGTCCAATAAAATAGAAATCCGTTGTATATTTAATATTTATACTACGGAAATGTATTTCAATTCAGGATTTTTTTACCTCCTCTTACATAACAGTATACCACGGAAACGTATATCCATGAAAGGGGTATTTTCGGAATAATATTTTATTTCACACTGCTGATGATAATAGCAACTTCCACAAACAGGCCGGTAAGCCCAGAGAAATGGGCTGATGAAGCCGACCCAAAAGGGACTACGCAAGCAAAACCCTTGCTCTTCATCTCTATCCTGCGCCTGCTTTCTTCCTCTGTATGTTGCTTTGTCGCACGCAGTCTCGCCTCGCGAACTCTCTTCTCCGTTTTCAAACTTCATTAGCACACAGACACAGGTATCACCCATCCATGTTCCTCTACTATTAAAGGCGATTCTTTCCATTTTTTTTGGTTTTCCAATCTGAAACCGGTGTTAATTACATTGCAGCTTCCGCCACCACTCGGACATGGCGAGCGAGGGCGGCAACAAGAGCTTCGCGCGGCGTGACCGTCTGCGCGAGATCGAATCGAAGGTCCAGAAATGGTGGGAAGAGAAAGATGTCTTCAGAGCCGAACCGGGCGAGAAGCCCCCTTCTTCGCCTGGCGAGAAATTCTTCGGCAACTTCCCTTTCCCTTACATGAACGGCTTCCTCCACCTCGGCCACGCCTTCTCCCTCTCCAAACTCGAGTTCGCCGCCGCCTACCACCGCCTCTGCGGCGCCAAAGTCCTCCTCCCCTTCGCATTCCACTGCACCGGCATGCCCATCAAGGCCTCCGCTGACAAACTCACCCGCGAGATCCAGCGATTCGGCGACCCGCCCGTCTTCCCCTCCGAAGTCGAAGAAGAAGAACAACAGCAGCAGCAGCAAGAACAAGAAGAACCACCTTCTGGCGACGGTGCTCCTCCTGATAAATTCAAAGGTAAAAAGTCAAAGGCTGCTGCCAAGGCAACGGGGCAGGTTTACCAGTGGGAGATTATGCGTAGTGTAGGGATTTCCGATGCTGAGATATCCAAATTTCAGGATCCTTATAAGTGGCTTTCGTATTTTCCACCTCTGGCTGTTGAGGACCTTAAGGCTTTTGGATTAGGTTGTGATTGGAGAAGGTCTTTTGTTACAACCGATATGAACCCTTATTTTGATTCGTTTGTGAGGTGGCAGATGAGGAAGTTGAAGTCCATGGGGAAGGTTGTGAAGGATGTCAGGTATACTATTTTTTCTCCATTGGATGGTCAACCTTGTGCTGATCATGATAGAGCTAGTGGTGAGGGAGTTCAGCCTCAAGAGTATACTATTATCAAGATGGAGTTGGTTGCTCCTTTTCCCGAAAAATTTAAGGCGTTGGAGGGAAAGAAGGTGTTTCTTGCTGCTGCAACTTTGAGACCTGAGACAATGTATGGTCAAACCAATGCTTGGGTGTTGCCGGATGGGAAGTATGGGGCTTTTGAAATCAATGACAGAGAGGTGTTTGTTCTTGCTCACCGAGCTGCGCTTAACCTTGCCTACCAGAACCACTCGCGGGTTCCGGAGAAACCCTCTTGCTTGCTTGAGCTGACTGGCCGTGACTTGATTGGACTTCCATTGAAGTCTCCACTTTCCTTCAATGAGGTCATTTATGCTCTACCCATGTTGTCTATTTTGATGGATAAGGGTACTGGGGTTGTCACCAGTGTGCCCAGTGATGCTCCCGATGACTACATGGCATTGCATGATTTGAAGGCGAAACCCGCACTCAGGGAGAAGTATGGGGTTAAGGATGAGTGGGTGCTGCCTTTTGAGATTGTGCCCATCATTGAGGTTCCCCAGTTTGGGAATAAATGTGCCGAGACTGTTTGCTTGCAGATGAAAATCGTAAGCCAGAATGATAAGGAAAAACTTGTAGAAGCCAAGAAGCAAACGTACTTGAAGGGTTTCACTGAAGGGACGATGATTGTTGGGGAATTTGCTGGGAGAAAAGTTCAGGAAGCTAAGCCCTTGATTAGGAACAAGCTTTTAGAAACAGGTCAGCATTCACTTTCTCACTATTTCTTTTTAAAATATTGTGTGCAATATTATTGTTCTTGTATATCTCAAAATTTATAAAGATTGGCTCCTGCTTCTTTCCTGCTTAATACAACAATGTTAGAGGTTAAATTCTTTCTGTATTATATATTAGAGGAAATTGCACTAACGTCCCCTGAGATTTGCCTAAATGATACAAACCAGTCCTCTAGATTCTTTTGGCTTACTGAATACAGTGAGCTGTATTTTATATTTTTTTAGAGTACTGAATACAGTGAGTTTTATGACTAATAGATTTATATCTTAAATTTGTAGTATATGAAATTTGAAAGTATAATTAAATTTGGATGGTGTCAAAAAAATATTTTACTTTGTTCTGTATTGGAAAAACATGTATTGAAACATTATTTACAAACACTGTATCATCTAGAAATCATTGCTGAGACTAATGACATTGATGTCTTTGGAATGGTGTTTGCCTCGAAATCAGATAATATTTTTTCCCTTACTAATTTTTTGATTTTTTTTAACATAAGTATCCACCTTATAGATTTTGGAAAATCATAAGATTGTGGCATTGTTGCCAAGTGTGTAATATAACATGATAATATAATAATAATGAAGTTTCACAGATTTATGGCTCTTTCCCCCCCATGCACAGCCTGTTTTTCTCTCAAAATGGCATAATAGCCTCATGAAGTTTTCAGGAAGTATGAGTTTTAACGTG
Organism: Glycine tomentella; assembly: GCA_007407185.1. Classification (NCBI taxonomy): domain Eukaryota; kingdom Viridiplantae; phylum Streptophyta; class Magnoliopsida; order Fabales; family Fabaceae; genus Glycine; species Glycine tomentella. The sequence goes on along the minus strand of PYAF01000142.1, from coordinate 6,663,665 downwards.
TAATTTATATGATGTTATGAAAGGGGTAGTATGTTTAAGTTACAGAATAAAATGAGGGAGGTAAGTGTGAGTGACATTTTGAAAGACCTCAAAGGAGGTTATACTGTTATAGCAATTTCCCCTATATATTAACATGTAATTTGATGATAGTAGAAATAATTTGCAATAATGATGAATCAAAGTTAAACTCATTATTTTATTGTATTTTTTATTCTTTTATATCTAATTGTAAATTTTTTATACTTTTTGTGTGCCTGCATTGACCTTAATCATCTTGCCACTATTACTAAATTTTTTGGTTCCACACTTTTCAGGACAGGCTATTATCTACAGTGAACCAGAGAAACGGGTGATGTCAAGATCTGGCGATGAGTGTGTTGTAGCCCTCACAGATCAGTGGTACATTACATATGGAGAATCAGAATGGAAGAAGCTAGCTGACGAGTGCCTTTCTAACATGAACCTGTATTCTGATGAGACACGACATGGATTTGAGCACACTTTAAGCTGGTTGAACCAGTGGGCTTGCTCACGATCGTTTGGTCTTGGGACTCGCATACCGTGGGATGAACAGTTCCTAGTTGAGTCTTTATCAGATTCCACCATTTACATGGCTTATTACACTGTTGCACACCATTTGCAGAACGGTGACATGTATGGATCCAGTGAGTCTGCCATCAAACCTCAACAACTGACTGATGATGTCTGGGATTATATTTTCTGTGGTGGGCCATATCCGAAGTCAACCAATATATCATCATCCCTTTTAGAAAGAATGAAGCGGGAGTTTGAATATTGGTATCCCTTTGATCTTCGAGTTTCTGGTAAGGATCTCATCCAGAATCATCTTACCTTCTGCATTTACAACCATACTGCAATTATGGCCAAGCATCACTGGCCTCGCGGGTTTAGATGCAACGGACACATTATGCTCAATTCTGAGAAAATGTCCAAGTCCACTGGAAATTTCAGGACATTGCGCCAGGCAATTGAGGAGTTTTCAGCCGATGCTACTCGGTTCTCTTTGGCTGATGCTGGTGATGGTGTTGATGATGCAAATTTTGTCTTTGAGACTGCAAATGCTGCAATTCTCCGGCTCACCAAAGAGATTGCATGGTATGAAGATAATCTGGCAGCAGAATCTTCCATGAGAACTGGTCCACCATCTACATATGCGGATCGTGTGTTTGCGAATGAGATTAACATTGCTGTCCAGTCAACTGAGCAAAGTTACACCAACTACATGTTTCGAGAAGCTCTCAAGACTGGCTTTTATGATCTTCAGGCTGCTAGGGATGAGTATAGATTCTCATGTGGGGTTGGAGGTTGCAATCGTGACTTGGTGTGGCGTTTTATGGATGTGCAGACACGTCTTATAGCACCCATCTGCCCACATTATGCAGAATTTATTTGGAGAGAGCTTTTGAAGAAGGATGGTTTTGTGGTAAATGCAGGCTGGCCGACAGCTGATGCTCCTGATCTCACACTGAAGAGTGCCAATAAATATTTGCAGGACTCAATTGTTTTGATGAGGAAGTTGCTTCAGAAGCAACTTTCAGGCTCAAAGAAAGGTAATAAGAAAGGTCCTCCAGCTGTATCACTGACAGATAGCAAGGTGACAGGCTTGATATATGTAAATGAACAGTTTGATAGTTGGGAAGCCGAGTGCCTGAGTATTCTTCAGAAAAAATTTAGCAGAGATACTCGAACTTTCGCTCCAGAGTCTGAGATATTGCAGGCTTTACAACAGAGTTCTGTAGGTCAATCTTCTAATTTTAAACAAGTCCAAAAACGTTGTATGCCTTTCCTGAGGTTTAAGAAAGAGGAAGCAATTGCACTTGGGGCTCAAGCCCTGGATTTGAGATTGCCATTTGGTGAAATTGAGGTTCTTAAGGAAAACTTGGAATTGATCAAGAGACAGATAGGTCTAGAAAATGTGGAAATTTTATCTGCAGCAGATGCTGATTCCTTGGCCAGAGCTGGACCACTAGCTTCTTTACTTAATCAAAATCCTCCATCTCCTGGAAAGCCAACTGCTCTCTTTGTAACTCAGTAGCTACCGTGTGAGTTTCTGGAAACTTTTCTTCTTAAACTAGTTCACAATTCCTACTACATTTTTTGGTTATCTAAACACGAATGTAATTTATTTTTATTTGTTATATATGTAGACATAGATGAGTTACTGAACCTTAGTGTTGTTAAAAAAAAAATTGGCTTGATTTGAGGTTTAAATATTTTTTCTATATTTTTTGTCCCTCTTGTTTGTTTCATGGATCATATCCTCATCCTATATATTTGTATAAGTTTACGGCCCAATTGAGTAAATTAAATTAACTTGGAAACGATCTATTCATGATGTATGCACACAAGAGTCCCTCTTTAGTATGTAGCTGCCAGAGATGATTTGTCAGCAATTTAGAAAGTTGGCATTCTCGTTATGGCTGAAAATATAACTGCTTCACTGATATTGCATATTGCATTAGTTTCCTGTTTGAGAAATTTTAGGCAAAGTGCGTTCTTAATAATATTATTGTCTGGGTGTAAAATTGCTCATTCATGTGATTGTCATTTATAGGTTGCAATAGTACTCCATTCCGCTGAGGAACGGGTATTATGATTATCCTGATCTGAATCATGCTTTGTTGGTGGTTCGGGAGCTTGAAATTTTTTGTGGATAACAGAAGATTTTGTCGGAAATTGCTGATGTAGATTTCTGGTTTGCTGACATTCTACTTTCTTGTGCCCCGAAAGAGATCTCTTCTTAGCTTTTAATTTTAGTACTCCTCAAGTTTCCTTCAATGTTTGCTCCACGTCTTCTTGGCCAAGTTGTCAGTTTTCTGACAATTGGGAAAATTACATTTTGTAGCTTATGATGAGTTATTTTATTTTAGAATGATATTAAATCATACTTAATGTTGATCAAATTTCTCAATTATAATTGTTTTCATGCTGGATCTGTCTTTATTTCCTAACTTTGACATGCAACTTAATTGAAGGCCATGGACTTGGATTAATAGCGAAGGATTTTTTTTTTTTAAAAAAAATATTAGGATAAAATATATTTTTGGTCCTTTAAAATCTTCAAAGTTAGCTTTCAGCCTTTTCAATATATTGTATGTTTTTCGTTCCTTTGAATGTTTATTTTTCAGTCTCAAGTACTATCTGAAACATTTTTTAACCTTTTATAAAGTACTATCTAAAAGTATCTAAAAGTACCTTAAGAAACAATAGTGATGCATTTAGAGAATGAAAATGGACAATTTTATAAAGGAACTAAAATTGAATTTTGAAAATTTTAGATAGACCAAATGTTGTAACTAATACATACTAAGCGCAATTGCAACCTTATGCGATGTGATATACCAAGCAAGGATTAGGACTTTCATTTCTTATATCTTGGCAAAACGGAAGATGGCATTACAATGCATAATCCCCCTTAAAAAAAATCTTTGAACTTGATTTTGCCTCCAGGTCTAAAAAGCTTAATAGTTAATTGTACAATGATAAATGATAATTACAGTTCCGAGGAAAAGTTTATATAGTAGTGATGTTTGAGATTGTAGTTGTAAAACTCGGATTCGGATCCCCTACAGTTAGGAAAATAACTGGACGAGATGCAGTTTCATCTTTAACCATACATTCTTTAATTATATTGTTCTTTTAAATATTGACTGAGATTCATTACAGTTAAAAAAGAACGGCATATCTGATCCGTAAAAACCACTAGCTCGCTGTCATTATTGGTAGGACGAAAACCGAAAAACAAGGGGGGGACCTTCCAACAATCCATGCATCAAGTTCGAATTATAATTTACATAATTATTACAAGCGGTGAATAATAGATAAAGGTACAGTTAAAAATGCAAAAGGCCATGAAGCTCAAGACATCAAACGGTGAACAAAGATGAAACTTGAAGAGACAGGACACACAAGTGAATAGAAGAAGAACTCATATTTTTCAAGTTGAAGCTCAAGGGTAGGTTTCAGAGGCTGGGACAGGGGCATAGGAACCAATGAAGACGTCTCCATAAATCAAGCCAGCCAAAGCTCCTCCAATCAATGGGCCAACCCAGTAGATCCAGTTAGCAGCGAAGTCTCCACTGACCACAGCTGGGCCGAATGAGCGAGCTGGGTTCATTGAACCACCGCTGAATGGGCCTGCTGCTAAGATGTTGGCACCCACAACGAACCCAATAGCAATTGGTGCAATGATACCCAATGAGCCCTTCTTTGGGTCTGCTGCACTTGCATACACAGTGTAAACCAACCCAAATGTTATTACAATCTCAAACACTACAGCTTGAAAATCGTTCACACCATAAGCCGGCGCGTGGGTTGGAATGCTCTGCCAATATCCAAAACAATATCACATCAGATTTTATTTGTTTGTAATTGAATTTGTTAGCGTGTAATAACTTACAGATTTAATTATATGCACTTATTTGTATAAATTTTAAGATAATTATTTTACATAAATTAATTTTTAAAATTTTATTACACTGTATATAGTCATTTTTCTGGTATCAACATATTTTGAAAAAAGAAATACCTTGGCGGTGATCAAACTGAGGAGGAGGCATGCCACAATGGAACCCAACAATTGGGCAATCCAGTACAAGAAACCAGTAATGAGGGTGATGTTGCCTCCAATGGCCAATCCAAAAGTAACAGCTGGGTTCAAATGGCCACCTGAGATGTTGGCTGCGACGGAGACACCTACAAACAGTGCAAATGCATGGGCCACAGCTACTGCCACCAGCCCCGTTGGATCCAAGGCTGCGTCTTTTGTAAGCTCGTCTATATAAAAACAACAACACAACCAACCACTCCATTATTCCATGTACGCTTGTGCCAATATTACAATACAATTTCTTTTTCTTCTTCTTTTTATAAAACAATACAATTTCTTTTTAATATATATGAAAGGATATTAACTTTACAGTTGTGAGATAGATAACTAACTATGAAAAAATATTATCACTCGTTCTTTTATGGGTACTTTCACCAACTCTATTAGTTATTTTATAGTAGTGAGATAGATAACTATGAAGCAATTACGGTTATTTAATTTGATCAGTCGTTATTTAATTTGATCAGTCGATTTCATTAGTTGCGTTAAATAAAACTTAATGAAGTCAAAATTTTAAGACAACATGCTTTTTGGTACGAAACTTAAGTTTATCAATTAAAAGCTAACGATAGAGAATAACCTGACTATGACTATTCAAAGGAGATGTTGAAATAAAATTATCTTCTAATATAAATAGAATAGTCAGTTTACTTCATTTTCACACAACTAATTTTTGAATCGTATATCTTTATTTAAAAAAAATTATATGAACTTATTATCAATTATTGGTTTGACTTTATAAAAAAGTATATTTCGGCCAGTTTGGGAGTTCATATACAATTTATTTGGATTTATCTTTTGATATATAAACCATTTATATATGTGTTTGAGAGAAGTTACGAAAATAGTTTAACTATGTCCATAAGTTGTTTTTAGCTCATTTTAATAAGTTCGTGATGATTTATGAAAACAATTTATAGCTTGCATAAAAAACAGAGTAATCTTATTTTCCTTTTAGTTATCAAAACAACTTATACATAAGTGCTTTTAAAATAAATATTTCTTATTTAGTAAGACTTTAATAAAGTTATTTATCCAAACAATCCAGGAGTGAGAAAGTAAATTTATAAAGTTAGTTAAGATTAAGAAGTACTTTAATTCGAATTAATGATATTTTCATTTTACAAATTTGTTCACTTTAGAGAGAAAGTTAATTCCATCAATTACATTGTTATTAGAAATTGTTAGTTTGAGACTTTAGATAATTAAAGTAAAAATTTATAGTGATAATTGTAACTGTTTTAAAATTCAAAGAGTAGCTAAGGATTTTTCTTATATACAATTTCACGTATTATCAGTTATCAGTCCATTTCTGTTGACTCATGTAAACCAACTTAATTAGTTCCCAAAATTCTCATGTTTAGAATGTCCATACGTACCATAAATGAATTAAAGTATGTGCCTACATTTACTGGATACAAGCTAGAAGTGCTTTTGAGAGTTTCTCTACTGGAAATATAATATTTTTTTTTTCAGTAGATAAGCTCCCAAAAACACTTCTAACCTTGTATCTAAACAGGCTCGTAGTCACCAACTAGTTCATTTTTTTCCATGCACATTAACAGATAGATACTGCCTGAACCTATATATTTTGATGTGGTTAATATATAGTTAAGAGTCTTGCTAACATCTATCTTTAGAGTATTGGTTAAGAAATTAAAAATATATATATATATATATATATATATATATATTTATGATGAAAATTATAAGAAAATATATATAAAAAAGTTATAAAAAGCATAATTTTGTGTATATTCATAAAAGAAATTATCCTTTTAATTCTTTCAGCAATGTCTTAAGGACTATGATTGGCATTTAGTTATAGGTAACACTTAACCGACATAAATTGATTTCTTTATAATTCAAATATCAAGTTAACTAATCAGGGTTGAGCACTTACTGTAAGCGATGGCTGAACCAACACCAGCGAACACGAAAATCAGAGTTGCATGGAACTCTGCGAAATAAGCCTTAAGAGAGGCAACACTAAAAGAGTCATCGAAAGTACCAAGATTTATCTTCACCATTTTGGCACCTCACCTCACTTACTACAAAACCAAACTATTTCCAACCTAGCTAGCTTGCTATATAAATTAGTGCTGCCTCATAAACCTTTGCTTAGGTTTATATAACAAGAAACTACATAAATATAATGGATTTGATTGTGAATGTACAGCCATTCTTGGTTGTCATGCACCGACCATGGACCCACAAGAGTGGTTGGATAACGCTTGATTAATAATCGAGGACCTATCTAACCCCTTAGCATACTCTTTTCTGTATTTTAAAAATCCTATGATTTGTGTTCATGTTTTATTTTCTTAGTCATGAGCTCAATAGTAATTAATCAATTGAACAATAAACGAGGAACTTAAAAAAAAAAAATGGGTGGATAAGCATCGTAAGCAAATATTATTATCATACTCAACGATCCACTTGCATTAAAAAAAAAAAAAATAAACACATGTGAAACCTGAGACGTCGTTTTCCATTTAGCCAAATTAACAAAAGGAGGCTAAAATTAATTGATGATGATAACAATGGTGGCAATAATATTGTTAACGGGCATTTTTTTTTCCACTATGACAGCCGACAGAGAGATATATGAATAAGACTCCTCATATTTGTGGCTCATAGACTCCGATGATTGTAAATCAGTATTACATGTGCTCACGTTTTTATTCATTGACTAATAATTAATAATGCCAGCATTTCTTTTTCCAGATCAATAAATAATGAAGCCAACATTTAAAATAGAATGTTTGGCAATTTGGAATTGTTTAATAATTAATACTACCATTGATCACTAGTGGTTGGGCGGCTTAGTGGAATAGTTCTTCTGTATGTTTTCTGTCTTTTTGCATTCCCTTTTTGTAGTCTTTTGTTAGGTGCAGAAGATTCTGGATGCCTATGTATATTACTTATAGTCAATACAGTAGCTTCTCTTAGTGGTACAACCCTCTGGTAGCAAATAGCATCAATAGATACCAGTAAAGATATATAGAATAATTGTGATATAGTTAATTTGCATAAAAAATTGATTGATAATTGATTCGACTGTTTAATTATTATTAGTTGTAATGTGAATATTAAGTATCGAGATGGGATCAACAAATATATTCTTATTTTAATAAATCTACACTTTTTGAAGCTTATTAGCAAATTCAAGTTGTAAATTATCAGCATGTTTCTTTTAAAAATAAGGGAAAGTTTATTAATAACATGTACCTTAAAAAAATGATACATACATCAACTTTTACACCAGCTTTATACAGAAAGTGTATTTTATCAATCAAATCATTGAATTATAACAATATAATACTTTAAATGTTTGTCAAATTTGAAAAATAATAAAAAGTAATTAAACTATTCATAGTTATGTGTATTTTAAAAATATATATTATGTCAACTTTTATGTATATGAATGAAATATCAAATAATTTTGAATTAGTATACCGTTATTTGTTTAGTTAAATTTTAGAGGTTCCAAAATTTATATTATGGTAACTGTAATTGATTTTGGGTTTTATACTCCAAAAAAGTAATTTTCTTTATCAACTTTATATAATAAATTTGTTTAACTCACTTATAGTACCATTCTAAAAAACTAGTAATTTTCTTAACACTGATTCTTCTAAAATAAATTCTATGAAAATGTAAATCAAGTCTTAGTTATTTAAGAGAGTTTTTAGGTGCTCCCAAATTTTAAAAGTTATAGTTAGATTTCACAATAATTTTGAAAGGCGGGCAAATGAAGGATATATAAGATATGTGACTCGCATATCCAATGTTTTATCATTAGCCCGTTAACTTGTTTAAATGCTCTTCATGCTCCCTAACATAGTGAGATAAAGTAATTATCTTCTTCATGATAGGGTCATTATCTTCTACAAAAATAGAAGGGGTCTTTGAATTTATTTCTTATTTGACAAGGAAAGCTACAGGTAATGTAATTGGAGGCTGGCTTAAGCCTTTGAAATTATTTTTTATTTGATAAGGAGAAGTACACTTTAATGTTGTTGCCTTTTTGGATTCTGGCTTGAGCCTTTATGGGCTATTCGTCCTGATTGGAGCAATTAGGCCTTGTCGGACCTGAGTCAAGCCTGATCCACAACAAGTCTCAACATGGTTTAAGGAAAAAAAAATTCTTTCTTGGGAACAGGAGGAAAATATCAATTCTCATAACTATTTTTACTTGACAATGGATGCACATATACATCCACACACGTAGAGAGGTTTCATAAAAAATAAAAAATAGATATTTTTTTTATGAATACAAATATGAGAAAAAAATTATAACCAATACTAATAGCAAATTTTCAGTAAATAAGAAACAGGGCGATTAAAACCTAAAAACTAAAATAATAAAGACTTTTAATTCTTATAATTTTATGGTTATACAAATTTTTATTGTATATTTAGTCATTGATGTTTTAAAAATTTACGTGAACAATTTTTATTAAAAAAATTGACGACAGATCAACGGTGAACTAAAATTGCTAAGATTTAAAAACATGAAGACCAATCTTATAATAAATAAAAAATTAAAGGACTAAAATTTTACGGTTGTGAAACTGTAGGAGAAAAATGAATTTAAACCCATTTGTAAACAGGGCCTAAAATATGTTTCTAAGGGTATTTAAAAATGAACATTTTAAGCTAGCATTGTAGCAATGGCGAGAAAGGAAAAAGTGGAAAACAGAATTTTAAAGGGGAAACAAATTGGCGGGTGAATGAATCTGACAAGCAGGATGCACCGAAACCAACACACATTTTTTTCAAATTCTGCGTTCCTCACAATACCACTTTCCATTTCCATCACCACCAACTTATCTTTCATTGTTTCAACTTTCATGTGTGTAAGAGAGAGTGAGAAGGAGTGGGTGCGGATCAGTACACGAATTAATTCTCAACATTGAATGCATCCAACCACTCAGTGCCCATCGAATTCAATTCCGATCAGTGCAGCCACTTTCTCTGATGATCGCAGTCTTTCCCTAGTAACTGTTGCTATAATGCTATTTATCTCACTTCAATTTCTCCTTTTTATTTATTTATTTTTCAATTCGATTCTTAGTGAAACCTTGCTTGCTTATGTTCAATTAATTATTCGAGGCCCACACACACTCTCCCTTCCATTTGAAACCCGGTCGGTCCCTGGTGTAGTAAATACTAGTATATGACTATGATAATGTTGATAGATAG
>PYAF01000142.1:6642023-6653727 GCA_007407185.1 Glycine tomentella | reverse complement strand
TTTTTTTTTTTTTTTTTTTTTTTTTTTTTTGTGCACTTCCTAGTGCTTCTGACAGGAACCTGAAATTCTCAAGGGGTAGAGTTTTCCATCCTATAGAGAAAGACAAGCATGAATCTCTTGTGAGTTGGAGACTGTTATATAAATTTGATCTTTTTACTTTTTAAGTCATATCTCGTAATTCTTTGGATAAAACAATTATTGCATTCAACATGCAACAAATGGGCCTTGACACCTTGTATTGTAATTTTGAATGTGAAAGTAAATTAATTCATTTGTTGTGACTTGAACAGGCTTCACCACCTTCAGTGAGGGCTTCTAGGTTGTCAAGTCCGTTACATGACAACCTCACCGGTAACAAGAAAACCTTTTCAAATCCTAGAGCATCCTTGGAAAAAGATGTAAGTTATCTTTTTGGTTTGGTGGAATTTATCTCTGGATATTTAGATCTTCAGTTAGGTATTTCTTGTGAACAATTCTGTTCCAGTTAACACAGTCTGAGGTGACTCAGAATGACACTATACTGCTTCTTGGTTTTCTGATCTTCCCCCAAAGTTTAATTTAGAAGTGGGGGGAAAAACCATAGGATTTCCAAGTTCCATCTACACAGGAGTATATACCTTGAAAGAGTCAAGAGACCTTTAAAAGGAAAGAAATTGATTATATGATCTTGGAACTAATTGATATAATGTATTTCATAGAACAATTTCGCATACTCTTTTTCACAGGATAATAAGTTTGAAAATACTTTATTGTGGAATCAGAGATGCAATTCCTGAAGACCAGAACTGACCTTTGTCAAGAATGCGTAATTTAGAATCATCTTAATAAGATCAAGAAATCACAATGGAAAAGAATGGTAGAAAATATTCATATGGATATAAGCAAAGCTTCAGAAATCATACTGTCTTTTTGGGAAATGCATCTTCTGTATTTTATCACTTTCATGAAAACACATTGGAAGAAACATGAAGGGCAAAAATTATGGAAAGACAAATCCAGACTGTGTAGGTTCTTATTTTTCCATAAGATGGTCATGGCTTAGTATTTGATTGATGCCCGGACCATATGATGTATTGATTTTCAGGTTGAACAGCTACAGTTACACCTACAGCAAGAAAAAGCTATGCGTATTCTGCTCGAGAGAGCAATGGGCCATGCCTCAAGTACTTTATCACCTGGACACAGACACTTTGCAGCTCAGGTAATTTGACATTTGCTGCTCGGGCAGTGGGCCTGTGCTCTGTCCACACTTTAAGCTGTTAAGATCGTAGTGGACATGGTAGAGATATAAACCATTCTTGGGCAGCCACCAAACAACTTAAGTTTTCAGGTTAATTTGGTTCTTGACTAATATCCTGTGCAATTCTTTGTATGTATAGTCTTGTGACAGAAATATTATTACATGTTACTTGACTCAACATAGAATAAGCCATTCAGGATTATAAATTACTAGAACCAGAGGAGTGGATTCTCAAGTAAAGGACTGTAGCTTGTGATAAGGATAAAGGGACACTTCACTTGGATTGTAAATTTTGATCAGACATGTATAATGCACAATGTGATCTTTCTCATTCAAGTTATATGTATTCGTTTTTTGTGTGGAAATTAACTACTTTTTCTTTTTCCCATTCTTAGACAAAAGATTTAATTGCTGAAATTGAGTTACTTGAAGAAGAAGTTACAAGCCGTGAGCAACATGTGCTTGCCATGTACAGAAGTACTTTTGAAAATTTTGTCAGCTGGCCACCTTCTGAACAAAATTCTGGTGTGGCTTCACCAGCTCATCCAAGGCATAAATCCAGGAAGCATCCAAGTATAATTTCAAGTGCTTTCTGTTCATCAAAAAAGTTTCCCTTGCGACCCTTGCAAGCTTTGATTTCGAATAATGAGTTGAAGAATAGAATTTTTGGATCAAGTTATGCTCCTTTATCATGTGGCAAGGGCAAAGTTTATTTTGGAAAGACTTGTCCTGATTCCACCAAGGTATAATATATTGCTATAGTTACGCGTTTCCTTTGTTTTTTCTGTGAATGGAAAAAATTTATATATAATAGTACCCTAAAGATGAAACTAATGTACTAAAGATCCCCTTCTAATGTTGGTCCCTACATTTTCACCTTAATCACACGTCAGGTTAATGAGAAGTTTTCCACAAAGGAGAAAACTCCAGTATTGCGAACTTTAAAATATCATCTAAACCAGTGCCCAAACAGGCTTTCTGAGGAGATGGTGAAGTGTATGGCAACTGTATATTGCTGGCTCCATAGTGCAACCTCTGTAAATACTGAAAAAAGTAGATCGCCTTTATTATCAAGGTCACCCACTCATGCAGTACAGCCAGGACATGGTGTTGGGAAGGATCAAGACTGTTCTTGCAAATCAGTAGTGGAGATATCTTGGATAGCTACACGTAAACGTCATTCTTCTCATGCTTCTTACGCCATTGACAACTACAGGTTGGCTCTTTAAATATGATAACTTCAAGATGATGTTAATAATAGTAATACCAAGAAGGTGCTTCTCATGCATTTTTAAAGAATCTTAAGGCGGTGTTTTACTTTGAAATTATTTCCTTGTTTGGAAAATTAGAAATTTGACAACAGTTTTGTGGTAATCTTAGCAAGAGTTATTTAAAATTACCCACTAACTATTTTATATTTACTGTGGTCTGTAAGATGATTTTCTAGACAATATTTATTATCTGACTGGCAATTCTTTTTCTAGACATCTTAAGTAGTAGTGTTAAATATCAGAAATGAATAAATCAGAAAGCAAATTAGAGCTACAATTATAAGAAAAAATGACAAAATCTTGCCTACATGATTTATATGAGAAGAAAACTAATAAAGGTCCTACTAAAAAGAGTTCATCATATGAAGGATCAGCCCATAAATAAAAATAGAAAAACATCAAGAACATCTCTAAAACAAACTATTAAAACCTTAATATAAATGGTATTTCTTATTTAATTTTTGAGAGAACACAACAATTTTGTTTAATCTACTTAACCAACTGTCTCTTAAGGGAAGGATTTCAATTCTAATTTTTTGTGTACTTGCTTTTTTTGTCCAAGCACACCCTAGATTCTTATGATTAAATTGTGGACTTAACCTGTTCGTTTTCTCATTTCCTTCAGAGTACTAATGGAACAACTTGAAAGGGTGAATATCAGTCAAATGGAAAATGATGGACAAATTGCGTTTTGGATCAATGTGCATAATGCTCTTGTGATGCATGTGATATTCACACCAACATGATTATGATTTTTATTTTGCCAACTTTCAGTACGTATAACTTTCTTTTACTGTTAACAGGCATATTTAGCATATGGAATTCCCCAGGGCTCTCTCAAGAGGCTGGTCTTGTTTCACAAGGTAGTCTATTTCTTTATTCGATTGGATATAGTCCTTAGGCAGCAGAAAATTATCCAAGGTTTTCAATGTTCTGGAAAGTTTTTGATGCAGAGATTATGTAACACTTTAAGAATGTTATTAAAACTTTAGAAGGATTTTACATTCCTTGAAGCGCTCTTCCCCAGCCAACCTTAGTTTAGTTCGATGCCTAGGCCAGGAACCATCAACCATATCCAAATAATGTTTATTTCATTGTTTTTTTAAATCCAATAAATTACATAGAAACACTCACATTTACAGGAACATCAACTAAAATCTTCCATTGTAGGGGGGGAAAAACACTCATGAACCCTTCTCTCAATTACTTGTTAGTATTTACATGGCTTAAGTCACCAAAAGGCATGTATCTAAAGTTGCTATGCTATTTGGAGGGCATTTAGATGCCATTGAGAAGTAACTTATTTTAACCTGTGATGTCATAATCATATACTTTTAGCAATTCTGTTTTTCTCATTGGTACTATCTTATTCTTAATTCATTTCTTTTATTGATACATCATGGAAAATATGAAATAATGAGTACCACTGTGTAGTGCAGGCAGCTTACAACATTGGCGGTCATATCATAAGTGCAAATGCAATAGAACAAGCGATATTTTGCTTCCAAACACCCCGCATTGGCCGGGTACGCATCTGACCCTAAAGTAAACACATGGCCACCTCTAGATACATGAGAAGTGTTGCCAGTTTTATGGATGCATTTTAATGATGGAATATTTTGATTGTTCCGAATAGTGCAACTCTATATTTTTTCTGTTTTGACCTGAGGGTTACAAATTACAGATTCTTCCCATGATTTGCATCTGCTGCTTGCAAGCCTATATTGCTTTAGAAAAACATTAATGTATCCATTTGACTGTGTTATCATTAAATTGGCATTGCTATTTTAACAATCACCAATGATCTTGTAAACTTATAGGGCTGTTTAATGGTAAGGATAAAAGGGTGGATAATAAAGCTCTATCAAAGTAGGCAAAGATATAAGCTTGATAAGCTTTTGTATTATCTAGTGTTTGGTATACGTCATATAACATAGTAGGTAAGAATGTAAATTGGATACAAATAAATTACCCTTATGAAAGGAGGGGTTATGGGGATGGCAGTAACCAGGGCAAGGGTGCCAGGGGTGGTAGTGGAGGTAACAGAAGTATTAGTGGCAGTGATGGTAATGGCAGCATCAGAAAAGGAAGAATAATTGTGCGACAGTTAAATCCTGATAGTTAGTTTTTTTTCTCAAGTGTTATTTTTTTTGTGTGGGAAAGAGAATGGGTCATGTGATTTGGTTCTGCGGAGATGAGGGTAAAAGGGAAAATATTGTTTATCCATAATTCTTCCTAACCCAACTCCTCTTTCTGTATACATTTAACCTACTGAACGGCATAGGATGGGCTTATCCTGTTTGATTAGCTCACTAATCGATGGATCACAACAGAATTGATGAAAGGTCCATTTGAGTTTGCTTCTCAACTTGAAAGAGTAGTCCACGACTCTACAAGAAGTTTTAACATAATTATTTTCTGTGAGTGAGATGGTTAGAACTCCATTAGGACCTTATTTCTTTTCCTGATATTATAGTGCAATTTTTTTAACAGAATTTGAAGGATGGCATCTCATGTTTCATCTGATTATTATTTTTGTTTGTCAAACAGTGGGTTGAAAACTTTATGTCTGCTGCCCTGAGAAAGACAAATGGTGAAGAAAAACAGCTTATCAGCTCAAAATTGTGTATTACTGATTTCCAACCCCTTGTTTGCTTTGCTCTTTGCACTGGGGCATTGTCAGATCCTGTGGTAATTCTTCTTTCATGTACTTTTTTCCAAGGAATTGCAGTTTGAATATCATTGGGAAATGTGATGTTAGTTGTGTAGGACTTTGCTCTTCTTGAGTATGCATCTTGATCAATTTTGATGCATTGATGAAGAAGCACAGTAGGAAGTAAATAAGAAAAATTCTAAAAATATAGGGTATGATATTCTGTATTCACATTTGCTTCCATATTACTGGCTGATCTCTGATACCCTGATTTTGAAAAGTTGATCAATACTTTTTTTGTTACTTTGCTGCAGCTAAAAGTCTACACGTCATCAAATATAAGAGAACAGCTGAATATTGCCAAGAGAGGGTTTCTGCAAGCAAATGTAATTGTGAAGAAGTCAAGCAAAGTTTTTCTCCCTAAATTGGTGGAAAGATTTTCTAGAGAAGCGTCAATCAGTTTACATGATCTCCTCGGATGGGTCATGGAAAGTGTTGACAAGAAACTGCATGATTCAATACAGAAGTGCCTCGATCGTAAATCTAATAAAAAATCATCTCAGATCATAGAATGGCTGCCTTACAGTTCTAAGTTCAGGTACATGTTCTCGAAGGATCTAATAGACAAACCATGGTGGGAATAACAATATAACATCTTAATGCATTGAAGAGGTTCTTTTTAGGTTTGACTGTATGCGGGAAACGAGGAATTTAGTTATAGACGTTCATAGAAATTTCGTGTACATTTTAACATCATGTAATTTTTGCTTGTTAGATTTCGTACTCTTACTATATAAATATTTTGATATAATGTAGCCGCACGCCTAACCATTTGTATCGACAAACTCTCCTTTAACTTGAAAGTTGCAGAATAGAATAATAAACGGTAATTTCATGTTGGATAGGTGAGCAGAAGTATATATAACAATATAAGCCACTACCACAGGTAATTCATAAATATATGAAGAATTCGAATCGATTACATGATATATTATATAGGCCCAATCTAGATAAACTTTTTTTATAAATACTTTTTACAAGAAAAAAAAATATAAGATAAAATGAATTGAGCTTCACTTCTAAGTTAAAATCAATTTATGAATCTCAACTTTAAAAGTTGAGAGAATTTTTATAAAAGTTAAGTGAATAAGTTTATTTTAATTTTATGATATAAGTTCAATTGATAACTTGAGGGTGATAATTTTAAAACTTCTATTTATCCATTTATATTACTTCGTAAGTACTTATAATTTCGTTTACTGAAACTGTCCTCGTTAGCTTGTCATTATCAAATATTTTTAGTGCCTATACTTATCTATTTGCGTATATAAATATTTATGCTTTGGAAGGCTGCAGAAGAAGGGGGGGAAGGAACATATTATACGAGTAACGAAAGGTGTATAAGAAGCCGTCACAACTACTTTGAAATACATCGTGGGATCATAGTAAATTTTCCTATAATTATAGGACAACATCAGGGGTTAACCCACCCACCCACCCCGGGGTCTTTATACCTTAGTTTAGAATGTACTAATTGACCATATCGAAGAGTCTGTCACTACTCAATATGCATGCTTTTTTAAGCTGATATAATCCTAGTTCAAGAGTCAAACAAGATAAGGAAAAGTTAGATATCTTGTATTGAATGCAAGTTTAGCAGAAGACGTATCAATCTTTGCTTTGAGGTCAAAATTGGAGACTATATCTTATCATGTGATTCATGTCACACGATTTAAGCATCTTCAGTTTATTATATATATATATATATATTGGAAGAGAAATACAGGGCAACATAAATTGTAGGATTCAATTAAAATGGAGTATCACTAGTGTTATCTGTAACAAAAAAGGTACAGCTCAAACTTGAGAAAACTCCCTAAAAGTTTCTGACTAACAACAATGGAGTGACCACCATGTCAAACAAGGCGTTACACCACACAAGTCATCAACGGTGTTGAATGGAAACAACTCAGCTTCTATGCAATGCCTCTCACATACACCATGCAAAACAAGGCGTTAAAACCACACAAGTCATCAACAATATTGATTGGAAACAACTCAGCATCTATGAAATGCCTCTCACATACTGGTCCAACGTTGTATTGAACAGCTCACACCTATGAAAAACCCATCAAAAGTTTATCAAGTCAAAAAACTTTCTTGACTACAAGAAAATCAACGAAAACACATACAATATAATCCCTGAAATCATAGAGGCAAGAGGGAAAATAGTTAATTACCAACAAATTAACTTAGATCAATAATATATAATTGGACACCAGGATGGAGACAGAAATTGTTAGCAACAAAATTAGCAACAAAAATAGATCAGGTGATAAATAAAAAGCAATTGTTACATTTATGGATAAAATATGAAAAACAAATTAGAAATAATTTAGATATAGATCTACTCCTCGTTCTGAGGTTATGTGATGTAGCAGCAAATAAAATCACAAAATCAAGCATATAAAACATAGCAAAATGTGTAAGTGAATAGGATGCTAGCCGAAAATCTACATGGATGAACACACTGCTCGCTAGCCAAAGGGCTGAACACAAAATGTTGTGGCCACAAGTAGCAGTGGCCTAGTTAGAAGACAGTAGTTACTGGTGAGTAGGGGTAGGCACTATTCTGATTTACTGTATCAATATAATTTGTCAATAATTTGTTTGGTTTTACTATATAGGAACTAGGGAAAGGTTATGACTTTGTGAAATTTATGGATTAAATATACTTAATTCCATTTTTTATACTGGGTGAGCTGACCTCTAAGCCGATAGCTCTGCACTGCTTAGAGTACTGGGAAGAATTATAAAGATTGAATGATGTTTGTCAGACGGCCTTCCTCTTTTTTTTTTAATGTCTAGTATTAAAATCAAGTGGTATCTAGGCCAGCTTACAAACAATTCAACTAATCTACCTCCTTACATGGCCACAAACAAACAATCCACATTAGATTCCTAGAGGCCTAACTCTAGAGAATAAGGAAAGTTAGGATTTGAACCTATGAACAGTGTGCCAAACCACATATCACATGCTCACCTTCATCACTATTGCACCTCATCGGGATTAAAGCAGTTATCATATGCATTGAAGACATAGAATGACGCCAGTTAATGATGGGAATGTCCATGGTGACACTATGAAACCACATTCAAAGGACAAGTATGTCGTTCTGCTTTTGGTAAAAGGACAAGTATGCCATTTACATGGAAAGTATAAATTCTGTTACCTAATAGGAGATCCAGGTGTATAGAGTGGATTCTTGACAACATATTCAACATACAAATTGTAGATATACTTTAAGGATTCCCGTAGATCACCAGTTCTAGGATGAGTCACCAAGATGATCTGCATAAAGCAAGAACAGGGTCACATTAGGAACAATATAACAACCACCTATATATGAAATTATGAATATTGCTACATGATTTATTTTCCAGCATGCATAATTTGATTAGATAAAATTTATGACTGATGTAATATATCTCTTTAATTGCTAAAAAGCTGACAGTGTTACCAGTATTAAGTAGTCCATCTTACTTTGCACAACCTTTAAGACAAAAACACTATAAAGGATAAATTTAGTGAAATCCACCAAACTCAAATTCACTACCATTTATACCTACAAACTAATGCAAGAGAGGTAATAGCATCATAAAAGCATGAATGTAACTATTCCAAATCAGAAGCTCTACTATATGCATAGTGGGCAATGAAAGAATGGCATTATAATTCATCCTTTAGCTTACTTGAGCTTTCCACAGAAATACCAAAGATTATAAGTTTGTACTCGCCATATTTCTTATGAAATATTAATGTTTCAGCTTCACTTCATAAAAACATTTTGCCTAAACATGTTTATAAGCTCCATTTTGTTATCTGTGCATCATGATAAACTCATCTATGGAGCTTACAAACATGTCCATTGTTCTTGAACCAACAAGCTTTACAAGCTCCGATGAAGTAGACAAAGCCAGAACATTTGGTTCAAATATACATGAATTTGTAAGTCACTCAAAAAACTGTATCAGGCCAAAACTCATAAATCCAAAAATAAGATCAGGCCAAAACTCATGAATTTATCTTTTTCTCTTTTTCTAGTTCTCTGCCACTTCAGTTTGTCATTTAAATTAGGTCAATAAACCTAGCATTTTTTGTCTGGCCAAAATGGGATTAATATTAATATATATAACAGACAAATATAGATTACATTTTAAATGTGAAATAGCTACAATTATCAATGAAGAAATGAGCAAAAGCCAAGGTGCAAAACATTTCAACACTAAACTTTATAATCAGCAGTGACTTGATCCATAAGGTTCTACAACAATAACATATAAGGGAGACACATATTATTGTAGCTGACCTTTATTCCAGAAGGACTTTCCATGAAACTAAGTTTGTACGTATTAGTGCGGAAACTGTGAAATGAACAACCTTGGCCAGGTAACTGAGGCATACCAAGGTTTCCTTTCTCAACAGCACTGCATAACAATTTGGAGTATAATGAATTAAAATTTCCATTGTAACATGCAACATATAAATTCCTTAAATAATTACACAAAAAGTCTATCATATAATCCGTAACATGTTGGTATTTATTGAGACAGTAATTCGGTGAACACATTAACATAATCAAGTGATAAGTATGCGTTTGATTTAGCTTATTTAGAAGTAATAATTGCTCATTTCTGCCGGCTTTTCCAGGAGAACTAAGGAAAACTAAGTGATTATTTCTCCAGAAAAATCAAACTAACTTGCTAGGCAATATGGCAGATTTTGCAATACTGTAACATAAATTTCCATTACAATTTCTTTCATTAAAGAATAAGAGCATAAGCAATCGTCAAATTACTTTTAAGGAGTAAAGTTACTTTGTGTATTCAGAAATTAATCATGGAAGTAAAATTAAACAGTACATTTGGGTGTAGAATAGCTGGAAAAATGATTAGGCACATATTCAAAATCCAAGAGACAAACATACCTAGTGGGGTCCATCTTGGCAGTTAATGACTTCAGAGAGAAAAGTAGACCAAACATTAACTTATGGTCTTGCTGGGCGTCTAATGTCCGCAAGGGACGATTCCACTCCCTATAGAGCAAGCACACACCATTCCTATTGAACACATACATCATATGGCCATTGTTTCCTGAAGCTGTGGGAGCAGGAGGTGAAGGACTAATCTCAGACCCCCCAAAGAATTGCATTCTTGATCAACAGGGATGAAGAATAGATTGATACTAGCGGAAAAACCAAAACCCTGACATATATGCTAGTCAAATTAACACAGTGCTTCGCATTGGCCAGTAATATGCGAAATCCAATAATGCAGCAATTTATTGATAATTGCAGAAGTTTTCCAAAGGGCTCAATCCAGTCCACAGACATGTAGACATAGGTTAGGCTTCATTTAGGTAACATGTATATCAGTGAAATGTTTACAATCAAAACGTCCAAAAATTATACCAGAAAATGCAACTGCAACTCAAAGTATGAGGAAAAATAGGATTCTTTAAGGAAACAAACTTCATTATGCAATAAGGCCCACTAGATATAGGGGTACTCACAAAATTAAGCCGATCTAACTAAGCAGAGTGGTTTACTGGTTAAACTTGAACTGATCCTCGCAACCCAGACACCTTCGAATTAATAAAACTTTTTTTTCTACCACACCCAAAAATAAAAAATAAACAGAACATAGAATAGCAGCAGATAACTAAAACTGCAATACATCTTGAGCTTGACATGGTGAAAACTGGGAGGATCTTAGCAGAAGAAAAGTGCGAAAACAAGAAGAAAATAATATCCAGTGAACAAAAATAAGCAAAAAAAAAAAATGAATGATGGTTAGAATTACACGAGTAGCACCTGTTAGTGGGATTGCGAAGCTCTCCTGGGTAATTCCCCTAACAAATCAAAAAATATTAAGGAAATAAATAACAAATTGAACAAATAAAATGAAGAATGAAAAATTAGACAAGAAATGAGCGAATTGCAGAGACATACCGTTTCAGTGTACGGTGAGAGGCAAGGGTGACACGGCGGTAATGCCCCCGGCGATATGGCCTGCGATTGGGAACGACGACAAAGTGTGGACGAGTCGAAGAGAGAAACCAGATCTAAGACAGCGCAAGAGTAAAGGAAAAATAAAGTTGGAGTTCAGTTTAAGGAGTGGTTCCATTCGTATTAATTAACGAGTAAAAGTATATTTTTCCTGCCTATACAATTTTCATTTTTAAAATAAAATAGTATTAATCGGTGATATAATTAATAGATAATTATATTTTTTAAGTTAAACATATAGTGATGTGATCAAATATATGAAAAGATATTTACTAAAAGAGAATCAACTTCTTAAATAAATATCAAATATTTACAAAGATTAGTCTTTAACTTTAAATTGAAAAAGACTATAATTAAAAAAAATGTACTATTTTTTTAGTATCTTAAAATTCAAAGAGTACTTTTGCATTTTGTTGTCAATTTTAATCACTGAAAAATGTAAATTAGTTTCAAAATTTTGTGAAGAATTAAT
>PYAF01000142.1:6592448-6641923 GCA_007407185.1 Glycine tomentella | reverse complement strand
TATCTCTTTTAATGAATGGTTGACACGACTAATGACATATTGGTTAGTTTGTTTTATAAAAAAAAAAAACATTTTTTTAATTTTTTAAGGTATTTGTCTAAATTATTTTTTCTTTAAAAATAATTTTTTAAAAAAAAGTTTAAGATCCTACATGTTTATTTCTTAAAAAAAATTAAAGAAAATAAATATTTTTTAAGTTATTTTTAAAATTAAAACAAATTGATTCATTATGTTAGTATTACGTTAAGATGACATTCAGGTGTTTACACATATCAGCTAGTCACTTATATGATTATCGCCTAATAAGCAATAAGTGAGTTTATTTTATTGCTAAAAAAGTTATGAGTTCAATTTTAATCTCTTTAAAACTAAAAAAAATATTCCAATTTTCATAAAATTTAAAGTTTGACTTTGATCTTCATATTCCCATAAAATTAAATAAAAGTTTGATATTAGTTTTCGTAAAATATTATATTTTCAATAATAAGCAACATTTTAAATATATAATTTTTTATATTATTTGGTAGAATGAACATGGGACAAGTTACGGTAGATTTATGATTTAAAAAAATGCTGTATCTTACAAAATAAATGGGACGAAATATTACACGAACATACATGGCTAATTTATATTTTATCTCATATTTACTATCAATTCCTTATTTTATTAAAAACCCAATCAAAACATTACCAGCCTGGATTTGTCAGTTTCGTGCATAAATAATTCATACCACATATCATTTCTCTTTACGTAATTTATTAATATTATAGAATTTGTTTAAATAAAAGTCAAAAAGTAATTTTGAAAATTTTTCTATTAAAAATATAATTTTTTAATAAAGAAATTCTCAAAAATTCTATAAAATATTTTTAATTTTGTATTCAAACATATCTCATTAATTATTAATAAAAATCTGTTACCAGAGGAAATTATTCTTCATTCCAATTTGATTTTTTTATAGATTTTAAAATCCAAGACAAAACCCATTCAATGTTACTTGTATGAAGTTTAAAATTTGAATGATTTTACCCGAAAACCAAATTGAAAACCGTCCCAACCCTAATAATTAAAACGAGGTGAATATTTCTAACAAAATTTATTACATATTCAATGATTAATAAGAGTCAAATTTTAAATGACAATTTGATCAAAAGATACAAATCATTACTATCACTCATATCAATCATTATTATGTATAATTTAACATTGGATGTTTCCCTTTCAAAATTTTCAATATATATAAAATATAAGATCAGTCCACATTTGTTATTTTCACATTATTTGGATTGCATTCTATACACAAGATTGTTTCACGCGTCACAAACAACATCACAAGTGCATGTGCGTTTATTCTTGGAATGATGATCTTTACAAGTGCAGTTCATAGGCATGGCACTTGCTCCCAGTCGTGCAAGGAATTCATGAAAACAGGTTTGTCCTAAACTCCCAAGTGGACATAAGCCATCTAGTGTCATCTTTTTGGGGCAAAAACTGATTTCCCCTGTTGCGTTACAACATTATAAACAAACAAACAAACAAAATATAGTTACTCACAATTAAATCTAATTACGATATGTATTGTAACATATATTCACTTTCGAAAATTCGTGAATCACAAGAATAAAAGGGGCAATTCTAATAAATAAAAAATATAAATCGTGTTAAAGGTTGTACCATAAGTGTGGCAGATAGCAAACAAGACGCACACAGAAAGGAGAATGCTTCGTAGCTTCATGATGATATTTGCTCCAATACAATTTTCTAACTTTAACTCTTACAATGGTCAGAGATTGTTGTACCCAAATGAAAGAATATATAACATGTACTGATGCATCTCTTGAGGCGTTATTGGAGGAAGTATTTATTATTTTATTTTCAAATTACGTTGAAAATCATATAATAAATACGCGCGTATATCATTCAATTATTAAATAAAAAGTTTACTAGCAAATAGAAAAGATCGCGTCCGGATCCTCTCCTTTTGTGAGAGAAATGGACATCACCGTTTCCTTGAACAAGCAAATGACACGTGGATTAAAAATCTTCAACGGCTTAGATTTAATTTTGATTTCAATTTTTCTTCTATAAAAAAAACGTTTCATACTTCATTTGTGGGAGAATGTTAAGAAGAAGGGCTCGTAATCCATGCTCATTAATTGTCATAGAAGCCCTTTGATGATGGGTACAAATAGATTGGACAATGCCAACGAGAATGATTCTCTTGAATTGCCCCCCACAAATTGTTAGGCTTAATGTTATTTTTATAAGTCACTTTTTAAATTTTGATAAATTTTTATTTCAATAAATTAATTTAACGTATTTTATTTAAACTTTGAAAAAATTGTCGATCTTATCCTTTATCATTTTATTTTTAATATAATTGTATTTTATTTTCAATTTTTTTTATTTTTAAGACAACTTTTATCCACAACTTTTTATTATTTGACAAATTTTATTCCAATTTTATTATTATTTTGACAAATTTTACCTTTAATTTTTATGCTTATTAATAAATAAATAGCTGGGATAAAATTTATAAATTTCTTAAAAAATTAGAATGAAATTTATCAAAAGTTAAAAGTAAAAAGTACAATTAAATCATATTGTTATTGTCATTCAATTCCTGATGTGCTTCTTATGCAACTTGGTTCCTTGGCTGTTGTTTCTTTGTTTGGCTTTAATTTTTCTTTCTTCTTCCTCTATGTGCTTATTACTGATTTGTCCAGTCCAAAAATTAAGAAAACCATTATAATGTTGATAGCAAATAAATAAAAAAGGAAAAGAGAAGAAAGAAAAAAATTACACTCACACTCTCTGAGGGTTAATGTTTATTATATTCAACCTCGCTCATTTTTTTATCATACACAAAATCCCCTTTTTTTTATCATTCATTACATTATGACTCCTGATTCACTAATACGGTCAAATATAACGAGAAAAAGAGAAAAGAAGCAAGGATCTAGTGACATCGTCGTCACGTTCTTGACCCAAATGAAAGTGATATTGTCGTACTTGGTGAAACAATTGTCAAGTTGCAATGAGGCATCGCAGGAGGTGAAGTTGAAGTTGCTAAGTTGAGTGACCGCATGCGACACGTAGCGAGAGCACTGGTCATTTGTGAAGTCGTCGCGACATTGGAAAAGGTCAAAAGACTGCATCGGAGGAGACGAGGGAGGTGAAGTTGTGGTGGTTGGCGAAGATAACGAAGTTTACAAGGGAGTTTACAGGGTTGGAAGCAAACTTGTAGAGTGATATAGATTTTTAGGACATTTCACAAAAAATTAACACTTAGTAAAAGTGATTGTTCAGGAAAGACAAAAAGAAATGCGATTCTAGGGAGGCACTATAAGTGTATGAACACTAACTTCAAGGGAATGAGTATAATTTGTTATTTTTTTATATTTCTATTTTCGCTGTCTAAAATAATTTTAAGAAGCTTAAGCCATGGACAGATTTAAGGGGGGCAGGTAGGGCCCTAACACCCTCCCCTGTTCTCTGTTATATATTATATAGATTCGTGATTGTTTAATTATAGGAAATTATGGTGTGATAGATGGCTAATTATAGAAAATTCTATTGTGTTAGATGGCTTAATTATAAGAATTTCTGTTATAATAGAGTAATAATAAATATTGCTTAATTATAGAATATTCTTTTCCTTGTTTTTTTTGCTATCATGTATATTGAATTTCCTTAATTAACTAGTGTTCTGCTATATATAAAATCATATTGTATCCTTGTACAAAATAAAAAAAATAATACATCTTTTACTCCAATCCTTATGTCTATTTTCTACTAATATTCCTATGCATATTTTCTGCTAATATGATATCCAAAAACTTATTTAGACATTGATTTCAAGATTTGAGATTTGACTATGTGAATATGAGTAGTTGTTAAGAAATATCAAATGATTGTGATAACATTATTTTTGTTTTATTTTTCTGCAATTGCATCACACAACAAACAAATCAATTAGATATTAATTCATAACGGAGAAAAAATTCTCCTAAGAAACGAACGTCTCTGATGATATAACAAAATAGCTTGAACTTAACATAACATATCAAAATTAGTTTCCTTTCTTTGAATGCTGGATCCGTCCCTGGCTCAGCCCCACAACATCGATAGAAAGAGAAAGAGTAGTGTGGCAAAGGGGCGTAATTCAGCGGCAACAATGAGAGAAAGAGAGAGGGGCTTAGCTGTCGAAGTTGAAGGGAGAGGTTTTCAGTTTTGGTTTTTTTCAAGAACTGAATCTCAGCCTTCAAAGTTTACAAGTGCCCTGTGTCGCATAAAGTTGAAAAGAAATGGAGATGTGCATATTTTATAAGAATATAAATTTCCACCCATTTATATGGGAATAGGAAGAAAAAAAATCATGTGTAATTTGAATTCATGTGAATAAATTATGTTTATAAATATTTTTTTCTAACTTATAACAAGCATGAAAATATTTCATTCCAAAACTCACATTCCTGAAAGTACATTTGCAATACTTTTTTTTTTATAATTACATTTGTAATACTTGAAACAAACACATTCCAACATATTTAATTAGGAACAATACAGTCTAATTTATTTAATTGGTCATTAACCCTTTAAAAAAATAATTGGTCACTCATATGAATATTTAACTTCTCTAATAATAACAATAATAATAATTTACTTGAAGTCCAAAAATAATTTTGTTTAAATTTATTGTTTTTTTCTAAAATTTAATAAATCAAATATTCTTGCGTTTGTTTATGTGGAGACAAATATACTTGCTAAAGTAGATAATATTGGTAATCTAAAAAAATTAGTTTTATTCATCACGATAAGAAATTTAAGAAAAAGGAAAAGATGTTGCGTTAAAGAAGAAAACTAACAATCGCTTTTATATACATTCAATTTTTTTATTCTGATTCATATATTCTCGCCTTCATAAAAATATGGGGCAAAAACTGACCACCAACTTTATATGCATTAACAAATTTTAACTCTAAAAAAAAAAAACTTACATTATAACTGTTGTAAAAAAAAAAAAACCTTATAACTTGAAGACTTGAACAATAGATATTGTCCTCTTAAATTCATAAGCAACACAACCATTACCAATTTTTGTAGTTTTTAGAAGCATGTTGAGAGAACAAAACACCTTTACTTGTTCCATTTGCACCTAACAACAGCTGATAAAAAAAACACAAAAAAAAATTTGCACCTAACAATAAAGTAGTTGAAAATCCAAAGTTTTTCGCGAAGGCAAAAAATGAGATGAAGTCTAACAGTGAAATAAGGAAGGAAAAAAAAAAACAAAAAATGTTACAAAATAGATTTTCTATGCGTTTTTTACACACTCCTTTTTAAACAAATTCACAATCGAATCAAGTAAACAAATTGTTCTTTATCGAAATTTTAAACAATCTGTTTATAAGTGGAAGTAGGGGGGGGTGTAAAATTTGATTTTCCAAAAGAACCCAATCGAATCAAAACTGTTTAAAACAGTTCGGTTCGTAATAAAAAAAATATGAAATGCTCTAGATAACCAATTCATAATCAAAATAGTTTAAAATAAACGATTATAAATCAAAATGGTTTTAAATTGATTTTAAGATCCAAACTGATTTTGAATTGGTTTTAAAAAATGATAGAAGCTATGATACTAAAAACATATTGGTTTTGTGCATTGAGCTATTTTATAAAAACATTTTTTTCAAACAGATAGGTTCTAAATTGGAATGGTAAGAGCTGATAAGCATGATAAAGTCGACGCTATGGTTTGATCTGGTTCTCCATAAATTCGGATTGAACCAATTTTTTTGAACACCCTAAGGGAAAGTTAAGCCAAGGGTGTTTGGTACAAGATTTATTTATTTATTTTTTAATTTTCTTATAATCTTAAGTTGAGAATATTTGTTTCCCATGTTTTGTTTTTTTAACAGATAACATTCCCATAAAACAATATTTTTTGGCTACTTTTCCCACAAAAATATTTTCATAAGAGGTGATAATTTAACTTTTCCAAATTATTTTTTATTATGATAAAAATATCATGTTACTCCTATTAAATATTTTAATATGATAAATAATCAAAGATTATGGTATAAATACTATGTTATTTTCTATTTCCATAAATCTTATATGAAAATATTTACGACTAACCAAATAAATTTATTCATTCTCAATCTCAATCATGGTTCTCAAGAATAATGATTATGATACTTAAAAAATCTTTCTTTGTATTAAACGTGCAAGGGGTTGTAAAAATAATTTAATAAAAATATATCCCCACAAATTCTTATTGGATAATAATATTTTGTTATAAGTACTTAAAA
The DNA here is from genome assembly GCA_007407185.1 of Glycine tomentella. NCBI lineage: Eukaryota > Viridiplantae > Streptophyta > Magnoliopsida > Fabales > Fabaceae > Glycine > Glycine tomentella. The sequence continues at coordinate 6,635,608 of PYAF01000142.1, read as the reverse complement.
TTCTTCTTAAATAAAGCAATTAATTAATCAAGTATATAATCCTCTTTTCTCTCACGATTCTTTCAAATTTCAACCAAGTATTGTTTCTTTATTTAAACAAAGTGTTAAATTTCATAAAAAAATTCACTAAACTTCCCAATTTTAAAATCATTTTATATTAAAAATTTATCATATACTCTTAAAAAATTTAGATGAAATAATAATTCGAAAATTTAAAATAAAATTATAAGAAGACAAAATTTCTTTGATTTTAAAAATAAAGAAAATTGATTAATTAATTCAAAAAATTAACAACCTAAAATCACGTGCAACGCAAAATTTTTAAAAATACAAATAGGATTTTTTTTATTGTTTTTCATTCGCCTTTTTTTATGGTACAGCCATTCGCCTTTAATTAAATTTATTATTTTTTTGGTGAATAATTTACTAATTTAATAACACGATGAAAATATTTATATTTTTTTGAAAAACCTATGTAGGTGGCTACACTACACGCTCCCGGTTCCTGATTCATTTATGGAAGCCTCTGTGAACCGTTGGATTCGAGCATCTGAGTTTTGACGAGACACTTACATGACTCAGCTAACCAATCAACCGTGCATACGTGACACTGTTTCCCACGGATAGCGGTTTCCTGCTTAACCCTAGAACTATAAAGTAGATACTTTCCACACGCGAATTGGGACCATACACGTGTCACCCCTGGCCATCTTCGCCCGTCGGATCTTGGCTATTTACGAACAAACCCACTTTTTTCAATTTCAATTCCCATCACTTACACTCATTCTCTCTTCCTTTGGAAAAAAACAAAATTCTTTCCCCACTCACTGCTTTTTTCTACAGCCACACCCAAACCCAACGAACAACAAAACAAATCCACTCACTCCACACATCTTTTTCAGTTTCGTTCGTACTTCTCGTAACTCTCACCGTCATCACCGCAACCCTAGTTCGATCCGCTGGAACACGAATCCACCGGTGAGGTTCAACTCGCTCTCTCGCTGTTTCGTTTCTTTACTTTTTTCTGCACTGACGGTGAGATTTTTTGTGTTGGAGACAGTAGATGACTGTACGATTGGGGAATAGGTGAGATCAAAAGGGTTGGATTTCCTCGCCGGATGGAGGGAGGTAGCGTCTCTAGACTTACTTGTTCTGGTACTGTTCATGTCCAACTTTGGGTTCTTAATCTTTTCCTCTTCTGTGGTTAGGTTAAGACTTTTTCTTCCTTTGCTTAGAAATGGTGAGTTTTGTTTGAAAAATGGTTACTTTCTACTTAACCGCTCTAACCGGCTAATTCAGGCAGAGAAAATTTCTTCTCGAAACACTTTTTTTTTTTTTTTTTTTTTTTGGTTTTCTCTTACTTGAGTCAGAACAACGGCACACTTCAATTGGTTCTGGATTTCAATTTGTATTTATCCGTTGTTGAATATAGTTTGCTTGATGTATCCATTTTCAACTCCGCCATATTTTTAACAAGGTTATCAAAGAGGTTGCTGAATGTTACTATGGCCCTATGCCTAAGAAGCTAACCTGTTTGAATAAATTTACGGATTGGATTCTTCAAATTACTGAGGCTTATCTTATGTGCTGTTTTCTCCCTCGTGGTATTCTAAAAACAACTCTGCATAACACTAGACACAGCCCATAAACCCCAGGGATTGTTCTCTTCTCCCTCACCCTTCAAAGAGCATCTGTTGTTGTTGATTGGATAAATGTACCATGGCAGATCCTAAATTATTGGTGCCATGATATTTGGTTTTTCTTTTAATGGGCTATACTAGGTAGTGGCCGTGAGAATTTGAATTATGGGGTAAGTGGGTAACAGTTAGTATATGTTATTTGCTCTATTGAATTGAGTTTCTACATTTACCTGCTTTAATATGTGGCTTGTAATTTGTTTGCAACAAGCCAACGGACTTTTTAATTTATTTGAATTTCTATGTTTTTGTGATTCTGTTTGTATGCATATCGAGTATATGCTGATACTTGGATGATGGATGCATGCCTTATGTGCATCTGGTGGATCTTACATGTACCTCTCTCTGCTTTTCTATTTGTCTCTATGCATGTCATTCTGTTTATGTTTGCATACATTTGTGTCAGGTTTAAGCTTACGATTATTGTTGTTTCTCTTATTCCAATGTACTTATTTGTTTTAGGGATTCACCCATGGATTATGATGACAATGATTTTCAAAACCAGAATCTCCATTTAGCTGGGGAAGGGAGCGCCAAATTTCCTCCAGTATTAAGGCCATATGCACTCCCAAAGTTTGATTTTGATGAAAGCCTTCAAGCGAATTTAAGATTTGATAGTTTAGTAGAAACTGAAGTTTTTCTTGGCATTGAAAGTAACGAAGATAACCAGTGGATTGACGCATTCTCCCGAGGGGGTAGTGGCATAGAGTTCAGTTCAACTGCAGCCGAGTCTTGCTCTATATCAAGGCATGGCAATGTTTGGTCTGAGGCAACTTCCTCAGAATCTGTTGAAATGCTTTTAAAATCTGTTGGACAGGAGGACTATATTCCTAGACAAACAGTTATTCAGGAATCAGATGCCTGTGATGAACTGGCCTGCTTAGCTAAGCAAATGGACACCAATCCAAAATTTGATGATAAAAATGAATTTAAAAGTAGTGTTTCAGATTTACATCCACCTGGTGGTACCCATACTGTTTTTTCTGGATTGAAAGAGGATGTAGGAATGGAGAAGCCTCATGGTGGAGTCTCCCAAGGTCATGAAGGGGAATCATCCATTGATGGAACCTCAAGTAACCCCGAACTAAGTGATATCTGCAGAAATATTGACTTGCCTGTGTCTGAGGGGAGTCTGACTCTTGATACCAATGACAAAAATAACAATACAAACCAAAGAGAAGTTGAGACTGTTGATGATGACTCACATCATGGCAAAACTCAAGATGATTCATCTGCAGTGCAAACTAATATTGCTGAATCATCTATGAAAAATGTGGGTGATGACAAGCAAGATCCTTTACAAGCACAAACTAATAATCAAGATTTGGAATCTTCTCTGATGGATAAAGAAGCTGTTGTGGACACACAAACTCTGGATCGAGACATGGTTGGGGGTGATGCACATCATCTGGATAAACCCCCATGTTCAATCCCCAGAGAAGGAAATTTGGAAGGGGGTGTGGTTGAAGGTCTTGAGACTGGGGTAAGTAGTTTAGAGGGTTCCTTAACAATGGAATCTGTTGCTGCTTCTGACTCGCCGAAAGTTGAAAAAAGCAGTGAAGATATGTGTTTCAGTGCTCTGTCTCAGAACAATGTAAGTGAAGATGTAATGTTGCTTAACGATGTGGTGATGGATGACCAGTCTGCACCAAATACATGTGAATTGCCAAAAACTTCAAGTAAAGATGATTCTATCTCTGAGGGGCAAGCGGTTGAGGTTAGTAATTTAAATTGTGAAAATTGTCCCAATATGCAGCAGAATGTGGATGTTATAGAGAAGACAACATACGGCGGCAGCAGTGTTACTAAGGAAGATGAACTATTGAACACTGGTGATCATGTGGATACATTGATTTTGTCAAACAAGTCAGAGACATCTATGCCTACTGCAGAGGAAAGTAACATTTCCTCTATTAATGAAGGAAATAGTGACAATATGGTAGGAAGTTTTTCAAGTAGCAGTGCGACGGCCTTTTCAACAAAATCTTCCATTTTGGGTGAGTCTACTCAAATATGTGTAAACAATGAACCTGACAGACAGAATGATCATGAAAAATGTGATCAAGATGTCTCTGTCAATGATCAGGATGAACTATTGAACACTGGTGATCATGTGGATACAGTTATTTTGTCAAACAAGTCAGAGGCATCTATATTTACTGCTGAGGAAAATAACATTTCCTCCATCAGTGAAGGAAATAGTGGCAAGAAGGTAGAAGGTTTTCCAAGTAGCAGTGTGATGGATTTTTCAACAAAATCTTCCATTTTGGGCGAGTCTACTCAAATATGTGTAAACAATGAATCTGACAGACAGAATGACCAGGAAAAATGTGATCAAGTTGTCTCTGTCAATGATCAGGAGAATGAAAGGGTTCCTTCTGATTCTAGTCAGAAGCATTGTGATGTCGATAAGGGTGTTGTTACATCATCTATTAGTGAAGGTAGCATGGAAATCAAGTTGACAACTTCCACAGTATCAATCCATGTCACACCTATCAATAATTCTGGTACATTATAAGGATTTAATCTTGACACACTCAATCTAAATAGTTGTACACTGTTAGTAAATCATATGATAGCACCTATTTTAAAAACTGAAAATTGTTAAAAACTTGAACTACAAATGGAAATTCTTAGGCTTGTCTGGTTTGAGTAAATGTCATTCCTGTTTTCACCAATGATTACAAAAATATCATTGTTTTCATCTTGTTTCCTATTTTGGTGTTTCCATCATTTCTTGTACGAATCATCTAAAGCAGGAAACAAGGTGACATTCTTCATAATTATTAGTGATAATAGGAAATGAAAGTAATAATCATTTTCTCAAAACCACACAAGCCTTTAGGCACCACAATGATGTGTCACTTTCTTGTTTACCTATGTATTAAAAGGTTCTACACTCATATTGGGATCAAATTCCTAATAGCCCACTAACTTAAAGGTTTCATTTTCATCTTGTTTTTCAGTTTCAAAAGTTGTTTCGGAAAATAATAGTTTGACATCACATGAGATAATAGACATTCCACCTTCTAGCAAAGTTGTTTCCACTCATGAAGTTACTAGTCACAATGAATTTCAAGGGATAGCTCCTGTTGGATATTCTTCTGCCAAGGAAAAGGGAGAATCTACAGCAAAAGCCGAGGAAGCAGGCACATCTACCCTCGTTGGATGTTCTGAACAGGAAACTTCTTCTTGTCCTGTCACGGGATCTGAAAAACATCATTCTTCTGATACTTCTAGGCAACTGTTATGTGACAGCGATTGTCAGCAAAATGTAGAGACTAGTGCTGTAAAGATTGGTGAACCTCAAGGAACAGCAAATGATAAAGTTATTCAGGAATATGCAAAAGAGACTGGTATGCCTCAAGTTCTATGCGCATCATCCAAGAAACAGAGTGACGGTGTCACAGTTTCTTTAGTTAAGGATGACAAGAAGACTGTGCAGGAGAATCCTGACGAGTCTTCCTCAGAAAAAATAGGTAATCTTTAATCCAGTTTTGTTGTCCACTTATAAATTCCCTTATATTCTGCATTTTATTGTGTGAGATTAATGCATCGCTTCTAGAACTTGGAGAAGATATATGTAATATATTCATTCCGCCAACCATTCAAGTTTTTGTGGATGTATGTACTCATTGCCAATTTACTGTCTAATCACTACCAAAAATTAACTGTCTATCTGATTATTGCCATACAACTTTTAGGAAGACTATGGCTGTAATTTGTATGTATCTGCTTCTTACACAGAGCATCTCATGATTTCTCAATTTTTTTTATTACTATGTAGAGTAAAAATTGTTGTTTGGGTTCAGTCCTTCCTTTAGTGCAGTTTGGGTTATCTTTGCAAATTTTCAACTGAAAGAAATTATCTTGGTGTTCACTTGTGGAGGGATGTTTTTCTTTTTTTGTAATGAATAATTGTGGCTTTATATGATCCAGTTTCTCAGGTATCCAGCTAATTCTGGCTAATAAACTTGTACTCATTGTGTACAATTGTGTCAGTGAAGAAAAATTACAACTGAAGTTCTAAATCTCATGCAATTTAGAATATGATAGAGAACAATAGGAGCCGATAACAGTGAACAAATTACTGGTTATATGAGCAATGATAATGTGTTTTTCAATTCTTCCATTGGTAATTCTTTTGCTATTGAAATTTCAATTGTTTTACTCATGCCGAAGTCCACTATGATGCACACTAGAAAGTTCCTTTGTATTAGGTTGACTCTTTACCCACAATATGAACTTTGTTGGCAACATTTTATGTGGAAACCAATTTTCCATATCTTCTGCTTTTGTACTGGACTCTTACATTGCGTTTTGTGAAACAGGAGGTGGAAGCCATTCCCTAACTGAAAAGGACAAAAATCAAGTTGAGGCTTCTGCTACTCAGAACAAAGTTTCTGAGATGATAAATGGTGGTGCAAAAAATAAATTGTCTACTGCTGAAGATCTAAAGGATAATAATACATCTAAATATGAAAGAAGGTCAACTCCTGAGGTAAATTCAGCTAATGATTTGTCCAAAAAGGATGCTGCAGATGATGTTGGCAAGATGCAACCAATTCCTGTTACTGAAATCATCAAAACATCATCAGTAAGTCTTGTTGCAGTTTGTAATCCAAGCTAAGAAATTGGTATCTGAATGTTATTATTTTTATTGCCTATATTTCCTGATTGAGTTTCTTCCTGAATGTGCAAAGTGGCTTCTTGAAAGGTTATTTATATGAAATGCATGGTTGACGATATTCTGTCGATTACATTATGAATGACAAATGATATTATAGACTTTTCATATTTTCCCTTCCCCCACTTTGTTGTTGAAGGCTATGGAGGGATCTCCTTCAACTTCTGGGCGAGGTCCCTCAAAAACCAAATCTGTTGGAGAGGTAGCACATGGTGCTTCTAAAGCTACGCCTGAGCGCAAAACTAGGCGAGCATCCAATAAGAGTGCTGGAAAGGAATCTTCTAGAAGAGGAAGTCATGCAAAGGACACTACACTGGCTAGACAGACTGATAGAAGTGATAAATCAACCAAAGTTTCCCTGAGCCCATCTCCTGGTTTTCAGATGATGCAGTCAAACGAGGTGCAGCAGTTTGGGCATATTGACTCAAATAGTACAAAGTCATTTGCTGTTGTAAATACTTCAACATCTAGCCTTCCAGATTTGAACACTTCTGCTGCTCCACCTGTTTTGTTTCATCAGCCTTTCACAGATCAGCAGCAAGTACAATTACGTGCACAGATCTTCGTATATGGAGCTTTGATGTGAGTTCAAATGTTGTATTTATTTTAATTATTATTGATGTTCGTATGTGCATATGAATCCACAATCATGCATTTTTTCACTTATTCCCTACAAAAACCTCGCATAACATCCTCACTCCCATGGTTAATTGAAAAATTCAAAAGTCTTGGCTCATTGTATACTTTTCCTTTCTTAGACCTATTTCATACTCAATTCAATCAAAATTATCCAAGGCCAAGGTTCACCAGAGCCATTTAGATCTGCATGATATAATTTATTAATATTCTAGGTTTTGGGCATGATAATTAACTCTGCCAATTATTTCTCTTATTGATGTTGCTGCAGTCAAGGCACAGTACCGGATGAGGCTTATATGATATCAGCTTTTGGAGGATCAGGTAAATTTTTTTTGTTTATCATGACTCCCATGCATGTTCTTTTTTGTTATTTGCTCATAATAAATATTGAATTCCTAGACATTTTGTTTTTAGATGGTGGAAGGAGCCTTTGGGAGAATGCTTGGCGTGCCTGCATGGAAAGGCAACATGGTCAAAAATCTCATCCTGCTAACACAGAAACACCTCTGCAATCACGATCTGGTATCTCTTGTGACATAGCTTTTTCTCTGGTTTTGTTTTTTAACTTGTTTGGTAACTCCTGATAATTGAGATCTGCAGTTGCTAGAACCTCTGATTTGCCACATAAGCAAAGTGTTGCTCAAGGGAAAGGTATCTCTTCGCCACTTGGTCGAACCAGCAGCAAGGCTACTCCACCAATTGTAAACCCCTTAATACCTCTTTCATCTCCACTTTGGAGTCTATCAACTCTAGGTCTAGGCAGTGATTCCCTGCAATCTAGTGCCATTGCAAGAGGTTCTGTTGTGGATTATCCACAGCCAATTACTCCATTACATCCTTATCAAACTACTCCTGTGAGGAATTTTCTTGGACATAACACACCTTGGATGTCCCAAACCCCCCTTCGAGGGCCATGGATTACTTCTCCAACTCCTGTACCTGACAATAGCCCCCAGATTTCTGCATCACCTGCCTCAGATACAATTAAGCTAGGATCAGTCAAAGGATCTCTGCCTCCTTTTTCTGGCATTAAGAATGTTACTTCCGGAGTCTCTACTTCCAGTACAGGTTTGCAAAGTATCTTTACTGGAACTGCCTCTCTGCTTGATGCAAACAACGTGACAGTATCACCTGCTCAACACTCTTCAGATCCAAAGCCCAAAAAAAGGAAAAAAGTTGTGGTCTCCGAGGATCTAGGTCAGAGGGCTTTGCAATCTCTGGCTCCTGGTGTCAGTAGCCATACATCTACTCCTGTTGCATTTGTGGCCCCTGTTGGGAATGTGCCAATAACTACTATTGAAAAATCAGTTTTGTCTGTATCTCCTCTTGCTGATCAATCCAAAAATGATCGGAATGTTGAGAAGAGGATTATGTTAGATGAGTCTCTTATGAAAGTTAAAGAGGCTAGGATACATGCAGAGGAAGCTTCTGCTCTCTCTGCTGCTGCAGTGAATCATAGCCTAGAGTTATGGAATCAGTTGGATAAACATAAAAATTCTGGGTTGATGCCTGATATTGAGGCTAAATTAGCTTCTGCAGCAGTTGCAGTTGCAGCTGCTGCAGCCATTGCAAAGGCGGCAGCAGCAGCTGCCAATGTTGCCTCAAATGCTGCTCTTCAAGCAAAACTGATGGCTGATGAAGCATTGCTTTCATCTGGTTATGATAATTCCAGCCAAAGTAATCAAAGTTCTCTTTCTGAGGGTACCAATAACTTGGGTAAAGCTACCTCTGCTTCCATCTTGAAAGGTGCTAATGGAACCAATAGTCCTGGTTCTATCATTGTTGCTGCCAAGGAAGCTGTTAAAAGGAGAGTGGAAGCTGCTTCAGCTGCCACCGAAAGAGCTGAAAATATGGATGCCATTGTGATGGCTGCTGAGCTGGCAGCAGAAGCTGTATCTCAAGCAGGAAAAATTGTAACTATGGGTGATCCTTTGCCTATAAGTCAGTTGGTAGAAGCTGGCCCCGAGGGATGTTTGAAAGCAACCCGAGAGTCTTCTCAGCAAGTTGGTTTATTCAAAGACATTAGCAGAGATATGGTGAACAATAATGTGAGAGATATTCCTGAAACTTCTTATACACATAACAGAGACATTTTATCTGGTGGCATTTCTGCTCCTATTAAGATCAATGATAAGAATTCAAGAGGAGCAAAGGGACACAAGGTTGTTTCTGATTTAGTCAAGCCTATTGACGTGGTTCCTGGATCTGAGCCTGAAATTCAGGCTCCTTTTACTGTTAGTAATGGATCTGAAAATCTGGTGGAAAGTAGCATCAAGGAGGGTTTACTCGTAGAGGTTGTTGTTATTTTTATTTATTTTCTTTTTAAGTTGAATTAGTTAAAGTGTTTAGATTAATCCCCATGAGTTCATTTTTCTGATATCAACTTTAGTGAGGATTAGGCACTGATTTTAAATTGACACACATTCTTTTCATTTTTGAAAAATAATATTTTACTCTTAAATTATACATTTCCTAGTAAACTGAAGCTATTATATGTATCAGGTTTTCAAAGACAAGGAAGGGTTCAAAGCTGCCTGGTTCTCAGCCAATATTTTGACTTTGAAGGATAATAAAGCTTATGTAGGCTACACTTCACTTTTAGCTGCTGAAGGTTGGTCATGAGTCTTTATGCTTGTACTTTGATGAGAACAGAAGTATCTTATCTTATTACTTAGTTGGCCAGAAAGAAAATGGCATGTCTGTATTTCCAATATTTGGCTATTCATGAAAAAGTCAATGGACTTGAGTTCATTTGAATGTACAATTAGGAGGATTCTTCCAAAAGGGAACATCAGAATGCAAATGCTACATTAGACCAAACCATATAACTGTTTTATTTTTTCCGAAGTGTCAAAAGTTCATAAATAAAATCATACTTGAGGATTGAAATGAATTTGGATAAAAATATTGCTAACCATTTTTCATTAAGATCTTATTCAACTGTGTATTAATGTGTATTCAATATTCATTCATTATTATTAAAAATATTGCTGTCTTTTAGGTGCAGGGCCATTAAAAGAATGGGTTTCACTTGAATGTGATGGAGACAAACCCCCTAGAATACGTACTGCTCGTCCTCTTAATACTTTACAATATGAAGGAACAAGAAAGAGACGTAGAGCTGCTATGGGAGATTATGCATGGTCTGTTGGGGATAGAGTTGATGCATGGATACAAGAAAGGTTTGCTTATATAGACTTCTTTTAATTAGCTATCTATTGATGGCCATTTCGTCAATACCCTTTGAAGTTATTGTGTGTGTATATTATAACTTCTTCACCGTCGATTTCTTTCATGGTAGACATATGGGTGTTGGTTTGATTGGCCTATGAAATCAGGATTATTTTGTACTTCCTCCTGTTTAATTAAATTAAATTATATAATTTCCCATTTTTTCTATTGAAGTAAAAATAATATTTGTAATAAAACTTAACAAGATAAATATGCATGTTAAAGTCCTCTCACATGGTAGTTTTTGTCATCAGCTGGCGGGAAGGAGTCATCACAGAGAAGAATAAAAAAGATGAAACAACATTTACTGTTCACTTTCCTGGTAAGTACAATGTTTGATCGTTTTTGTATTCTGTGTTGTTTCTTAATTCTTACCGAGGCATAAAATGCATTAGCACCTTATTCTTGGAAAATGTATAATATTGTTTTTTTGCAGCTAGTGGAGAAACGTTGGTTGTTAGAGCTTGGCATCTCCGTCCATCCCTTATCTGGAAGGATGGGAAATGGATTGAATCTTCCAACGTGGGGACAAATGACAGTTCTACCCATGAGGTACTTTGTTTTAGGTTCTTCTAGTACCCCAACTTCATGCGGGTCTGTGCTAACTTTTACATTTTGCATGCAGGGTGATACACCAAATGAAAAACGACCTAAATTAGGTAGTCATGCTGTAGATGTAAAAGGGAAAGACAAGATGTCAAAAGGCATTGATGCTGTGGAGTCAGCAAAACCTGATGAGATGAAATTAATTAATTTGGCTGAAAACGATAAAGTGTTTAACATAGGTAAGAGCAGCAAGAATGAAAATAAATTTGATGCCCACAGAATGGTGAGGACTGGACTTCAAAAAGAAAGATCAAAAGTAATTTTTGGTGTTCCTAAACCTGGAAAGAAAAGGAAATTTATGGAAGTAAGCAAGCATTACGTGGCACATGAAAACAGTAAGATCGGTGATAGAAATGATTCAGTTAAACTTGCAAATTTCTTGATGCCTCCAAGTTCCGGACCCAGAGGATGGAAAAATAGTTCCAAAAATGATGCCAAAGAGAAACATGGAGCTGACTCCAAGCCCAAGACAAGTAAGTATGGAAAATCAGCGTGTGTTTTATTTTGGGTAGAGTAATCCCACCAAAAGACATTTCTTTATCAAATGCGTTTTCTCTTGCCAATGATCTGACAGGCCATACAGAAAGGATTAAGGATTCTTCAAATCTATCCAAGAATGCTGCTTCCAAGAGTGAAAGTAAGGTGGAGAGAGCACCCCACCCTCCAAGTGATGGAGCAACAGGACCATTCTTGTTTTCATCGCTGGCAACTTCGGTGGATGCTCATCCCACTAAAAGAGCATCCTCATCAAGAGCAAGTAAAGGGAAACTTGCGCCTGCACGTGTTAAATCAGGTAAAGTTAAGATGGAAAAGGCTTTAAATGACAATCTCATGAAATCAGCATCCGACATGGGTGAGCCCCGGAGATCCAATCGCAGGATCCAGCCAACATCAAGAGTAAGTTTCTATAACTGAAAGTGGTTGTTCTTGGTTACGTCTAATGAAATATTTTCTTCTATGGTTCTATTGTATGAAGCCAATTTTACTTTCTGAAAATTGTATTTCGTATAATGACCTTTTGTTTTGAATCTGATTTGATGGTATGGTGGCAGCTATTAGAAGGATTGCAGAGCTCTTTGATCATCTCAAAGATTCCTTCGGTTTCACATAATCGTAATACCAAGAGTGAGTATCATCCTTATCCTCCTAGAATTTTTATCTCGAGTCAAGGGTTTGGATTATTACATTTCAACTGTTTGACTGTGAGTTGTAACAGGTTAAATGGAAGGGAGCTTGCAATGATTATGATGCGGACAGTTAAAAGACCGGCCTGTTATTTAGATGACCGACATACCTAGCATAGATGTGTATATTTATAATAGAGAACCAACCTAGGAATGAAAATTCTTGCTTCCTATGTTTTAGGCAGACTATAGCTCAGTAGACGGTCGGTCATATTTGATTTTAGTATTTATTTAAATTTAAATGTGATTTGATCCATAGGCTGTGCTGTATATGGATATTCTCCATGTTACCTTGTTTGTAGAGGTTTGTTCATCAAATGATAACATAACGTCATGCTCTACTCTACATGCCAATCGCTGCATTCACTAGTACCTTCTCTTCTAACTGCTCTAGTTCGCACATATTTCATAACCTATCCAGAGTCAGCGTTAATTATGACTTATTAGAGAATGGGAAAGTTTCATTTATAGATGTTTAATCAATATATTGAATTTTCAAATAGCTAATAATTAGAGTAATTTATATAATTGATTGACCATTAACCATTAATACAGTCTGCAACTGTACATATAGTATGATAGTTGAGAGCATGAAAAGAATGAATTTCAAATTTTAAAATCAAAATGAATTATTATTAAGAATTTAATTAATTAAAATAAAGTATAGAATTATCTTGTGATAAGATTGTTGATTTTAATAATAATATAAAATTCATAGCGTAATTATTAATTTGTTGGCAAACATTCAATAAAAATAATAATTGATTTATTAAAAATATATACAATCTACCTTACTGTTATTGTTTCCCAAAATATCTAAGAGTTTTCACTTAAAACACTCTTACTTATGTATCTGGTTTGAGTTCTTATGCTTTTTCAATTTTTATTTTTCCATATGAAGTTGCACCTGACCAATGAATTTAATATATCTGAATTAATTAGTTGACAAAAATGGATTAAGCTGACAGAATAGGAGTAAATGTCTAACTCAATTTTGTATGACATTGTGGCGGAAAAAGATTGAAAGCAACCTAAGCTAAGCATATATTATAATAATATATTTTATATATCTACACTTTGCAACGCATTGACGTCCTTAGGTCCTAAACTGAGCCACCCACCTAAGAACCCTTCCCCTGATGATTTACAAAGATCAATTGTGTGAAAATGGACGCATTGCCATAGCATTCAATTTTCAATTGACGTTCAGTTGGCATTAACAGAGCGAGAGACAACATTTTGATTTTCTTTACCCCCGCCGGATACAACCTCCATGGTTCAAGGTAACTGCATCATGTCCTGCCTCTTCTAATTCCATTCGACGAGGAATAAGCTTTTGCAGTAAGGTTAATTCCAACGAGTTTAGGGGAACGGTATACCACCTCTTTGCTGAGTTCTTCATCCACATATGGTCTCTTACACACGCAAGAGCTTGGAAATTCATGAAATTCACCTCGTCCAGCTCTCATCTCATCTGGCTCTCCCATGAATCCTCTCTGGCATGACTTAACCTTCTTGGCAAAGGTATCCCAGTCCATTTGATGCCTTCCCGCCAATAGCGTGCTAAGCTTCTTTGCATTTGGTCTGATTGTTCTTTTGTGACCCATATATCTCCTATTGTAAACAAAATGAAAGGTTAAAAGGAGGCAGATTAGCCAAAAATAAAAGAATAGGAAGATAATGTGTTAAGTCAGTAAAAGCAAACATTATACGCAGTAGCTCATGTGCATTACAAATTACAATAAAGAGACCCTGAAGGAATTGCTATTAGCATCAAGTTTCGAATTTTGTGTTTATAAAAAAGAGCTGAGGAAAGCACAGGCTTTACAGGAAACCTCCAGAAACACGTTATACTTTTCACAAGACCACTTTTGCTTTAGCAAAAGATAACTGAGATCAACTACATGGCTGCCTATTTGTAAATGAGAACATTGAAATCTCCTCAATATTGACCCTCGGGAAAAACGAAAAACAAATATTGGCAGAAGATTAGTACGTTAATGAAGTCTAGCTTAAATGCCTGAATAAAAGCAAAGTAGTTGTTTTTTGTAACATACAACTATACAAGATTTGACTTCAATGTTAATTCTACCATCCACAGCATATCAGATTTAGCTTTTAAACGGGTTCTGCTATTTTCAGTTAAATGAAGCCGCCAAAGATCTAAACCGTGCTAGGAAAATGGTCCTTAGCAAAGCACATTGTCGTCTATGCAAGTATATTACACAATCTCAATTTTTCTTGAAACTTGCCAAAATAGTCCCTATATAGCACAGTTTGCTAATTCCAAACAACACAGAATGCAATAGTGGTTCCTAGCACAATAACAACTGCCCTCCAACATTTTCAAGTGGTGAGTGTTAGTAGAGTAATCAACAAAAGGTGGGGAAGAAATAGGATATAGATCTTACCATATTTGTAGACATTGCATCATTACCTACACCATCTTTAACCCAACCTACATCCTATACTCTGATTCTTCCAACAATTTTGAAGTTCATGATTCCAGATGATCAAAATGTATAATTTATCCCTTTTCTTTCTACAAGACTACCAGTGAACAAGTAGCATAAAATACAACATGCTTTCCCAAATCCAAGTAAAACCATAAAAGATTAAATAATGCTCCCCCACCTATTTAGAAAATAGTTCAAGAGTAAATAATGCAACGTACCACATACCATAAAAGATTAATCATAATTATGATTCTAGTATTTCCATTACAAGTTGTGGATGATAATTTGTTCATTGTATTTAGTTTAACTTTTAGAAATAAGTACATTAATGTACTAAACAAACAAAAGGAGGACATTAAAGAGATTTATATATTATTACCTTCGACCTGCGAGAATCTTGGCCATGTTACCATTGTTGTTAGTAACAAATACATCACTTTCATCACAAACAATGTAGTCAATAGCAGCAAGGCGGGAAGAGAATGGAAGGAAAGGTTTCAGCTCTTCCTCAGCTAGCATATCCTTTGTATAGATGTTGGGAAAAAGATCTCTGAGAGGCTGCATAGTTTCTTCCCCTCCATATACTTCTCCTGACGCAACATAGAGGTATGTGTCATTTGAAAAGCCAAGTGCCCGCAGCATCAAACCAACTTCATGAGGACTAAGAGGACATTTCCCTCGCTTCCGTTCTCCATCTGGGCTCAAATCCTGTTTTATCATGATTCAAGAGTGAGGAAAAAACTCATTCATTTCATATCAGCATAAAGTTAATTAGTTTCAACTTTAAGAAGTCTTATATATATGGCAAAAAATAATTTGTACTTAGAAAGCATATCAGGCAATGCGCCAAGAAACAATGTAGGTTTCAATACCTTCCAGAAAGTCAGAATGGTTAAGAAAGGACAAAATGTTATAATCTTGCTAGTTGAATGAATTATATTTGTCCATTAGAAGTCAATGGATGGTAGTCTTACAGGTAATGTTGTCCACCTTTTTCTGATTTCACCAAGCTCGCGTCTCTCTTTTTCTCCCCCACCAAAATAACAACCTGAAAATGCTAGCATATCTGGTTCAAACCTGTCATAAACCAATCATGATTTCTGTTGTTAGTGTCAATTAACATGGATCCTCCTGGCCTCCCAAGCTCTTATGTAATTTATTCTATTTCACACTTTTGAGTGAAACATGAAGTTGTTTTTATTGCTATTATTAAGTAACATGAGAAAGTTGAATTTGAGGGGTTCCCTTCCATAAACCCCAAAGTACAAAACACTTCCAATTGCAATGACTTTTAAATTTCAAAACACTTATAAAGAAGTTGTGGAAAGGGAAACATCAAACAAACCTCAAATGGACTGCTATGAAACGCTGTGCCATCTTTTGCATTCTCATAACAATTCTTTGACCAAGTTCTTGTATAGGTTTTGTAAATCTCAAAGCATGAAAATTAACGCGGCAACGTAGTTTCTGTAGCTCATCATCAAGGTTATTTGCAAGTCTATAGTCAAATTTTGTCAATTGAACAACCTGTAAAATCTCCTACATGTTAGTTAGTTACCTCAGCCAAATTCAGAGACATTCAGTAATTTGACAAAAACTAGCAACTAATGCTTCACCATGAGAGTTATTTAATGAATCAAAACATCTAGTGAATTAAAAAGGTTCAAATATGTATCAATAACAAGTGTCCATACCTGTCGTCTCAGAAGTATAGGCAAAACTTGATCAAGATAATAATCAGGCTCTGATTTCCTCGGGACACGCATTGTATATGGTGGTTTCTCCATTGACCGCATAAACTTATCAGGAACTCTTTTAACAATAGTAACATCTTTTGCGAGATAAGAAATGAACCAATCAACATCGAAAATATGGATGAAGTCACTGTATTCAAACAAAAATGCCTTTATTAAATAAACCAACAAACTTGATTCTCATGGTGAATGCGTGAAAGGAACTGCAAATTACCTGTCATCCTTCCAATAAGAATGATGATCCAACTCCGGTACTACTAGTGTGGCATTAAGAATTCGCGCAACAACAACAGCATCTGTTATCTGGATGCAGGAACATGATGAGTGTCATTTCCATAGAAAGAACTTGTTTGTTTTTATTTTTAAAAATAAATAAATAATCAGCATGACTAGAAACTAACCAACCCTCATATTTTGTGAAAACAACAGAATCAGAGTCAACTGATCAAAGAGAAAATTGTATAAAAACTCTTATCATTTTCATGCTTTTAATCCGTAGGCGAGGCAAGCAACTAAGACGACAGGTCATACACAAAACACAAATGACCATAATGTAGCATATGGTGAAACTTATGTCCCACTCACCCCAGTTCTTTGTTGGTTCAATCCTCCACTAGTACCAATAAGCAAGTAGCCATTTGACATCCTCTCAGGCACAGCAGCTACATTATCCGGTTACCAAAATAAGAGAGAAGATAACAGACGGAAAAGTTAGTATATATATACCTCAGCCCAATCTTAAAGACTTCATTCATGCACAAACTAATAAAAATCAAAATATAAAACAAAACCCTTCAATTCAATCTATTCACGCATCCCTTAAGACACCGCATAAAAAACATCCTACACCCTAAAATTGACCAGTCCAGCCTTTCGTTCACAGACATAGCTCAAGCTCAGCAAAAAAACAAGTGAGCGTTCCAAACAAAGTGAAAACATTAAACGATTCACCAAAGGAGCTTAAATTCTGGCACAAGAAAACAGCGAATTGCAATTGATGAACAAAATTGGGAATAGTGAGAGGATGAAGAAGAAACTCACGAGCAAAACCGCGTCCCCTTTCAGCGCATCCGTAGTAATATTTAGAATACTGCGATTTCCAAACATTGATTGGCGCACGATAGCTCCCATCCTAACAAAACATTAATTCACATGCAAAACCCAAACATTCACAACCCCTCACTCACATCACAATGTGATTATTATTATTATTATTATTGCGAGAATGAAAAAAAAAAAAAAAAAGAGAATGAGAAATGACTGACCATTGTAGAGTAGAGAGAGCGACGGTGAGAGTACCATTCAAGATCAGAGGCCATGTGGCCCGTCAAGAGCGAAATGAGGCCCAGCCCAAATAGCATGAAGCCGCACATCACAGACAAAGAGATCGGCTTCCGCTGCTGCTGAAACGGCGTTGTCGTCGTGGATGATCTCCAACAAACGTGCTTCCTGCTGCCGCTGCATTTGTTGTTCGCTTGAGCTAAAACGGCCAGGTTCGTCGTCGATAATAAGCTCAACTTCTCCAAACCCACACCCACACCCACACCCATCGTTTTTACCTTACATAAACAAACCCTCACATCCTCTCCCCAAAGGAATGTAGCTCTGAAGGGAGAGGAACCCTAAATTAGTAGGGTCTTTCTGTCTTTATAATTAAGTAATAATAATCGGTTGAAGAACAGTTTCGTGAGTAAGTACGGATATGGAGGAGGAAGCAAGCAGCAACAAAGAATTGTCGTTTCCTCAAAAGGAAAGAAAGAAAATCACACTGCTCCCTCTCTCTCTCTCTCTCTCTCTCTCTCTCTTTAAAATGAAAATGAAAAACTATGATTATTTATTTATACTCTTTTGGCATGAACGTAGGCCTACAGATCTGATCCCAGTCACGAAACAAACAAATTGTGGCGAATTAGTTTTATTACTTAATTTCTTAGTGGTGTGGTGTGGTGTGGGAAGCAAAAGGAGAAGAAGGGAATAATTATAACGTGATTCGTGCAGGAGGATGGATGGGTGTTATTGGAAACGATATTTGTCCCGGTTGAAAGAAGCCGTGAATGTGAAAAACTGAAAAGCAGAATCAACCGCAGACTACTTAGGAATGTGGAATTTTTATTTTCCATTGTGTTTAAAAGAAAACATTTTCTTTTAATATTTCATATATATATTTCCATTCAAAGACAATCTAAACACTTAATAATAATAAAAAATCTTAGTTTGCTATACTGTGAGGATCAATTCCTTCTATTATAACCAATCTACTTGATGTGTGTTTGTTTCTATTGATTAAATGAAATATTGTATTATAAATCCCACCTTTAATTAGAAATAGTGTGTGTATATACATGATAGTAGTACTATACAACTCCCATCTTATCTTATGTATATATAGATCACATTTGTTGTTATTTTTAACATAAAATTTCTTATGGTGTATATGCATCTTGTTACCTTCGCCTGCCTGTCATTTATTAAAGAGTTATGGTTACGGCTACGAGCTGGTGGAACGCTAGAAATGTCTAGCTGGTATAAAGAGGATTGATTTAATCCGAGATAATTACCAAATGTGACAATCAATGAATTTCTGCACTGCCATGTGAGTTGCAATTTCTTTCAATTCCGCAAGAAATGTATGTCGTGTAACAAGCATTTGAGCTATAATATACTACCTATCACTATTGTTATGTTTTGTGTTTTGTCAGCACCAAATTTAGTTTAATCCTGTCATTATGATTTGAAAAGGAACAAAGAATATTGTGGTACCAGTCTATATCTTTTATTTTGGTTATTGGTGAGTTGCTAACAAGTTGTCTCAAAGAAAAACGACGTGATTCAATTTTAATGGGTAATAGAGGGATATAATACAAACAATTGCAAACGAAGGAGACAGATATTGAAACCTCAGGGCGGACAAAAGCACGAGAGCAGCTAGAAGACGATTTAAGGAGGGACTTTATTTAACGTCTCCTTTACGACAAAGACAATCTGATTCCCAGAACAGGACCACTGCTCTATATGCAACTCACTGTTTATATTGCTTTATTTTAAAATATTTATTTTCTAGAAAGGGATTTTTGACAATTAATTATCTTTTATAATTAAGATCTGCCTATTTCATATTAGAGTTATTTTTAATCTTAAAATTAATTTTACTAAAAAATATAAATTTTTATCTAAAATCAATTTTAATCTTGCTGTAAAAAAGTCATGTTAATTCTTTTTTACGTATATAAGCACATGTCTATTAGACTAGACACAATCATTTAAAAGTGTTTTTAATATTATTTTAAGCTTTTAAGATGCCTAATTGAGTGCGTATTATTGTTGCTGGAATTGTTCTTAATATATTTAGTTACACAGGATGTTTTCCGACATATATATACACATATACACTCGCACGTGCACTGCGAACTCTTTAACCCTGATTTCGTTATCCTTTTGGTGGCATAAATTTACAGCTTCTAACCCTGAAAATGGAAAATTCCTTGATCCATATAACACGTAAAATGTGTTCGATCCTTTGCTCAAAGGGATAAAAAGATGGATAAAGAAAAGAAAACCGAAGAAATGTGCCACTCTCATGGCTCACTTTAAAGTTTAAACTACAAAAGTTTAGTGGGTGCTAAAGTTGGTACCATATTCTAGATTCACCACCGTTCGTTCTTCTTGCGCTTTTAAACAGAAGATGGACCCAAGTACTCGATGGTGGCACTAAGGTAGTCATTCATTAGTAGCCTAAAGCCAGAGATATAATTAGAAAACCAATAATGAGTGGAAGCTAATTTCTTTTTAGCGGAAACTAATACTAATTAATGGTGTAGGGAACCTCTTGAATGACACACGTGGTATAATTTGAAAGGAGTGTTACCTTTGCCTTTTTTAACACATTTATAAACGACAGATTCCAAAAATTTGTTTAGCTCATGGTTTCAAAATTTAATTAAACTAAATAAAATAGTGCATATTTATTTGTGTTGTTAAATTTGGGCCGGATTCCATTAGGTGATTTTGGCAGTTGCTTCTTGCACTCCATAATTGCTTACTGCAATACTGCTCTTAATCTGATGTGTAAAATTACATTTTCAATTTTCACAAAAGGTTAAAAAGGTAGAGGAAGCAACTGCACGTTGATTTTCCATTGGAGTAACTTTGGCATTTATATCTTGCATTCTCACTTTATTATATTCCAAAAATTTGGAATGTAATGAAAGATATCCTATGTAAGAGTGGGAGTGCAGATCCAATAGCCGGGAACTTGAAATGAGCTTTCACGGCCCAAAAGTTCTAATGTTTTTCTGAACTTAACAATCTGAGGTTCTTTTCTCTAAATGGCCCTATTTTTTTCTAATGAGCCCATGACCAGTCAAAACTTTTAGAATATACCAAAGTGAATTAAGTTAGGCCTATCAAATCCAACTACTGGATTGGGCTTTTATGGCCGGGCCTACTGCTGTGTGCTGCTTTTATCCATGAACCCAGAATATGTAAATCAAACTCTCAAGATGTCAAGACCGAAGGCTAAAACTAAGATTATTGGAAGTATTGCCCACTATAATGAGTTAATGACCAATTGACCATGATCATGGCAACTCCTTGACTGGGAATCCTTGGGAGGATGAAACAAGAAACAAGGCAATATAGCTTGGTTGTACTTAGAAATAAATAATGGAGAATCATCAAACATTAATAACTAGATTGCTATCTGTTTTGAGTTATATAAAATTATAGATCTAAGGCTTAAATATGTTAAGTCTTAAATTGGACATTCAAACTCCTAAAAATAAGTTAGAAGAAATTAAAAAATACATTTAAATGGACAATAATAATAAAGTACTTTTTTAAAAAGAGAATAACAAACTACTTTAAGTGGTTTATATCTAAAAGTTTGACATTTGATATCCATTAATGATGTTAATTAAAAGTGATATAAGTCTAAAAAAGGAGACGGAATCAATGAGAGTATTTGTTAATATGTTACTGATGATCTTTTGCTTATATTTTAAAGAAACATATTGTTTGTCAAAATAAAATAATATCATGAATTATTAACTAAATTTTAATTTATATGAATTTGTATAAACTTAATCTATCTTTTTAAGTATTTTTAATATATAGATATAGATATAGATATGACATATCATATAAGAATTGTCATTTTATGTGAGAATGATAATGATCAATTTCAAGTCTCAACAGTTAGAATAAAATAAGAGGTTAAGATTAAAAATTAAAAATTCAAATTAAAATTTTATTTAATCATAAAATCTCTAAAATATTTACTAAACATAAATCAAATATCTTAAATATTTAATTTATACCATTTTAAAATACATCAGCACCATGACCACTACTGTCATCATAATTATTTCCCTTATGATTTTTCATTTTAATTTAATTGAGATTGATCATTTTTTCTTACATAAAAGTATCATTCTATATATATATATATATATATATATATATATATATAACTGTAAGGTTAATTAGAAAATAATTTAGATCATTTTTTAAGAGGAGTGGAAACTGAAAAGGAATGAATAGATGCTCCAAAAACAAAATTTTCTATCCGTAATCAACAACAAAGCACAAGTCTTCAAATTTAATAATTACGCAATTGAATGTTACATTTACAACGTGGCTTTCAAAATTATGGCAGGTTTGCCACGCCCACGTTTGTGTTTCTATTATGTTTTACTGATTCATTGCACATTGATAAAAAATACAAAGATTTTTTCCATTGAGGGTGAAGATTTATTTTTCAATTGATTCGGACGATACACATGCATGCCATACGTTATGTTTCTTTTAGATTGAGATTACTACTTCATGTTGTATAGGTATTTTTTGTTTGTGTGTGTGACTTTGAGTGTGTTTTTCTCTTAAATTTGCTTCTTAAATATTTTCCGTTCTGCATGCATGTGATCTTAGATTGAGTTATTTAATTTCCCTTTTTTAATTACATTTCTCACTTTATTTGTTTGAATTTATTTCTTAGCTTTTTGTATTCCTTGATGATGCTGCACGCTCACATTGCACGAAATCGAAATCTCTATTTGATGTCTTATTTGCTTTTTTCCTATTTTACCTTTTATTTTCATTCGTTTATCTCATTTTCTTGATAACTTTTCATATTTTTTCCCCTAATATGCATCCACTTACTTATTAATGATATTAAAATTTTAAAAATGATATTTTCATGCTATAAATTATAGTTAAATAATGATATTATTGTAAACATAATCATTATTATTAATATTATAACTTAGAATTTTCATAAAAATTGTGAAAAATATATTATAAAACAAAATTAGAATCAAAGAGAGCACAGTAAACAATATTACCATACACGACAGTTTATAATTATATGATAGTTTCATTTTTTATATTATTAATGTATTTAAATTAAATTCTGTTTCATTTTTTTTAGCATAAATCGGTTTATTATCATCTGAAAAAAAATAATTGTTCTTTTTTATGTATATAAGTTATGTTTTTACTATTTTAATTTTAAGCATCTCTATAATTATATAAATATGAATATATTTCTAGCATATTCATTTATAATATCTTGTAATATATTAAAATATAGGTAAAAATAATAAATATTGAATGAAATGAAATAAAATGGAAAAACTATTATAATGTGTCTTTCAATGTAAATACAATGCATAAAAAGAAAATGAGAAAAAAAAATCATGATCGTATGAGAGAATGACTTTTGACTCAAAAGTTATTTTTGCAAAGAATTTCCAAATATATACACTTAATGATTTATAATTATTTTGTTTCTTCTATAAGTTCCACTTTACATAGTAGTATTATGTTACATGTTCTTCTTGACGCAACCAAGAACTGGACGAGGGGAAAATGTAAAAGAATTTCAGTGCGTTTGGCTGGAAAAGTTAAAGGCTTAAAAAGTCTCTGATTTTGAACTAAGAAGACACAACATACTTGGAAAACATTGTGATCATCCATTGATTAAAATAGTCAATCCGTAGATCAAAAAGTGAATGACCAATTCCACAATCTTTCGCCGGCTCAATTCTTTGCTATGCCTCCTCTACTTCGTATTCTATTCACATATTCATATACTTACAATTTCGTTTTTACGTTGCTTATATGTTCGTTTCTGGCTCCTGCAACAGGGTTTCAACTTTGAAGCGTTTGTTCGTCTCACAATAGCAACAACGTTGAAATATTATTATTGGAATGGGAAATCAAATTAGAAATTTAGGCAGCGAAAGCAACCCCAACCCGAGTGTGCAAGAGAGAGAAAAAAATAGGACCCTCTATATTACGAAATGACCACGAGAAAAATAATTCATGTAGGGCTAGTGGCACTTCCATCATCTAGATAAACCTAATGGCATATTGAAAACGAATATATACATCACTTGGACCTTAACCCTCCTTATAATAAAACAACAACACGTCATAAACAAGAAGTAAAATACTAAACCATCTCTAATTTTGGTCATCTTCCCAACTTCATTCTTCACAGGTACCTAACACAAAATGCAACAAATCCTGACAGGTTTAAAGTGTGCTTACGTTACGTGCTATAATCTAAGTATTTATTAAAGTATAATTATGTAACAAAATCCATTTGACTCCATAGTTACGCTAGGTTGCGTTGACCCTGATCATCCTGTTTTACTGTTTGTCCTAACAGCGTAATCCTTGATTGTTTCTGTTTCTACTCCATATAATACAATCATTCATTATGTTTTCAATTATTATTACTTGTATTAACTTGAATTTATTTTTCTTTGAGAATTTAGAAGATCTTCGTCGTGAAATATGGGTATTGTGGGGGTGAAAACGAGAGATAGAATCATAAAAAGAATAGTAAATAATGATGAGGACAGGGGATGCAATAGAAACCACCTCTTTTGGAGGACTTGACCTAAACTGCTTATGTTCGACCATTTGCGTTTCGTTGAACATAGAAATATGCTCTTATAGACCAAACTCGCAGCACTTTCTTGTTAGCTTCATCAAAATGTGAACTTGACTATGAAATGGACAAACGCAAAAGACAATTCCAATAATAGGCTAAGTTGTGATTCATGCCATGCTTGTGAATGGATAAGTAAGTGATCGATCCCCGGTCATCCTACATATTCAAATATCATTAAATTATTTGCAACATCAATCTATTGTAGGACACCTTATATATAAAAAAGAGTTTTAATTGAGGAATTAAGCAGAGGAGGCATTATTTGTGAAGTTATTTCTCAAATATCAAGTCTTTGTCGTATCACACAAGCTAAAACCATTCGGCACCACCAACTTCGGTCAACCAACATAAGTCTAGTTCTTCAACCCAACTAAACTCGAACAAACCGTATCCGATTCATATCCCGTTTTCTCTGCAATTTCAATCAGTCACACAACAACAACCCGAGGCAAACAAAATTAAAATATAATTTAAATAGAAACAGAAACAGCAGTTTACCCACCATCATCACAGTTAATGGAAAACAAAGTCACGATCTTCTTCTCCCATCCAAAAAGGCAGAATCTTCTTATCTTTATCACCCTAGCTAATTAACTTCGATCACACCAAAGACAAACTCCATACGCATACATATATATGATTCTAAACTCACAGTTATGATAATACCGCTTACCACATATTCCGTTTCTCCATAACCTCTCTTTTTATTCGAGGTTTAATAATTGAGCTCTTCGTTCGTTTGTTCCCTCGCAACATAACGAACGAATAGTTATGTTTCCGTTTTTCAGTTACTTCAACTTGTTCTTCCTCTGCATGACCCTCTTCCTTTGGCGCCCTTCCTTTCCCGCCAGGATCGTACCCGACTCCGTAACCGTGGTAACCACCGAAACCGAAAAAACCGTAACGCACAACGCCACATGGCATGGTTTCTCGAAATTCCTACACGCAGAGCGAGGTAGCCACGTCAGCGGCATGGCGGAACTGAAAAAATACTTCCACCGCTTCGGTTACCTCTCCCTCCCCGAAAAGACGTCGAATTTCACAGACACCTTCGATTCTCAATTTGAGTCCGCCCTCGTCCGTTACCAGAAACGCCTCGGCTTGCCGGTCACCGGAAAACTCGATTCAGACACGATTTCCGCGATTGTGGCGCCGAGGTGCGGCGTCTCCGACGCCGCGCCGCACGGATTACATGCCACGCGTCGCTTCGCTTACTTCAACGGGAAGCCGCGTTGGACGCGCGGAACTCCGATGACTCTCACGTATGCTTTTTCTCCGTACAACATGATCGACCGCGTGAGCTTGCCGGAAATCCGAGCGGTGTTCGAGCGCGCGTTCGCTCGGTGGGCGTCGGTGATTCCGGTGAGTTTCCAGGAGACGCCGGAGTACGGTAGGGCTGACATCACGATCGGGTTTTACCTCGGGGATCACGGCGACGGAGAACCGTTCGATGGTGTTTTAGGCGTTTTGGCGCACGCGTTCTCCCCTCAGAATGGAAGATTCCATTTGGATGCAGCGGAAACTTGGTCCGTTGATTTCGAGCGCGAACAGTCGAGGGTTGCCGTTGATTTGGAATCAGTGGCCACGCACGAGATAGGTCACGTGCTTGGGTTGGGTCACTCTTCGGTGAAGGAAGCGGTCATGTACCCGAGCCTCAGCCCCAGGAGAAAGAAGGTTGACTTGAAAATTGATGACGTGGCAGGAGTCCAAGCTCTTTACGGCTCTAACCCAAACTTTACTTTTAGTTCTTTGTTGCAGTCTCAGAATTCATTAAACGCTGCCGTTGGGTTGGAAACCGGTTTCTATAAATGGACCCTCACTTTACCTCTTGCCTTCTTCCTATTATTTTTAAGTGCTTGATTGTTTTTATACATGTATTTTCATTCTTTGATCATATATGTAAAAAGTAAAAGAAAGGATAGAAATTAAAGTTCAATCACATGGGCGAAGCCCTAGTGATTCATATAGCTTTATATGGTTTCTTAGATTTTTTGGGTACAATAGATATTTTCTTAATCTGGTGAATATTTTTTCCATCGAAATAAGGTACATCATACTACTTTTAAGCAAGGAAAGGTGGATGCGCTTTTGATTGGATTTGAGGCAACATTGCAGGACAAGACCCATGGAAAAGGGCAGAAGATTGAAAAGGTTGGGAGAATGAAAAAGAACCCAATGGGAAATCCATGAAAAATTATGAAGTTGTTCTAAGAGGATAGAATAAAATTCCGTCGGTGATTGGCTAACCCGTCTAGTGGGAGGAACTAAGGAATCTCTTTTGTATCGAAGATATATATATATATATATATATATATATATACACACATAACTGTCACATGGACGTAATAGGTATCAATGTTAACTAACATACCCGCCCAGGGCTCGTTTCTTCCTACTTGGGGCCGAATGAAAATGATCCGTTCATTATCCAATGCAGTGGTCCAACTTGACAATTTGGAATTATTCCACATCAATTGGTCTTGAGGATCCAGTAGTTAGAGACGGAACGTAATACCTGAAAAGACACTTTACAGTCTACACTCAAGTTGATATAAAAAAGAAATATTTTTTCTATAAAAAAATAAATATACCTAAATATCTTTTTATGACTAATTGGATAAGTTCAAAAGTATTTTCGAAATTTTTGTGAATAACAATTATAGCCAAAATAAATAACAAACAAACTGAAGTATGACGAAAATTAGTAATATATAGATTTTGAAATTGGCAGATATATTCTCTTTGAGTTGTTATTTTTGTGGATTCATAGAGACAAGACAGAGCTATCTATTTCTATCCAACTAGAACCCGCTTCTTTCCTAATTCCTTTCCTACTCATGAATCCCCTAATTGCATATACATCTTCCCATCTTCCACAAGATGCATACATGTTAGACATCATCACATAAACATAATCTTCATCCCTCTCCAATTCAATCACCTTGGCAGCTGCAATCTCTGCTACTTGTAAATCTGCCTGTGTACCACAAGCGCCTAGCAAAGCCCTCCAAACCACCCCACATGACTCAAAACCAAGTTCATGTATCATCCTTTCTGCTCTCCACAGCTCTCCTTTCTTCCCCATGAGCCGTATCATTGAACAACAATGCTCAATGGATGGTGCAATCTTATATTCATCAATCATAGATTCAAAGTAACGAATAGCAACCTCAAATGGTATTTCACTATGGGAACACACGGATATAAGGTTAAGAAACGTGATACCATCAGGATTTATCTCTCTTTCCATTTTCAGAGACTGAAAGAGGTGGATAACCCGTACAGAATCACCATTACGAGCATAGCCAGATAACATTGCGTTCCAGCTCACCAAATTCTTGTTAGGCAGTGCATGGAGGAAGATTGATTCAGCATTCTTAACCTGCCCACATTTTGAGTACATGTCAATTAGGGCACTCCCAACAACTACAGAAGCATCTAAACCGCACTTTATTGTGCAGCAATGAATCAACATCCCCCACGTTAAGGCAGACAAACCAGCAATTCCATTTAAAATGATTGAAAATGTGAACTCATCCATCTCTACATTTCTCAAGTGCATTTTACGGAACATATCCAAAGCTTCCCTAGCTCGATTCCAATTCACAAATCCCGCAATTACAGAATTCCAGGAAGATGAATTCGGACTTGGCAGGCTTGACAAAACCTGAACAGCATCATCCATATTCCCAAACTTAGCAATTCCATTTATCAACCCATTATAGGACACAGTATCAGGGTTGGGCATAAGGTGCAAAAACTTATAAGCAAGTTCAATGTCTCCGTTGTTTGCACTCGCTGCTATGACTGAATTCCAAGAAATAACATCCTTCTCAATGGTCTGAGAGAATATCCGAACAGCACGTTCAACATAGCCGCATTTTCCATACATGACAATCAAGCAATTTGCAACTACAGTGCCATCAGCCATGCCCACTTTAACTATCTTGCAATGAATTGAGCTTCCCAGTTTGAAGAGACTCAGTTGGGAACAGGCAGACAAAGCAGACGTGAACGAGACTGCGTCGGCACAAACGTGGGACCTGTCTAGGAGCGTGAAGAATGACAAAGCGTTTCGAAACTGGCCGGTGTGGACGTACCCGGATATCAAAGTGTTCCAAGTAACGACGCTCGGTTCAGCAATTTCAACAAACAGTTTGTGTGCGTCACTAAAAGAGTGCATTCTGACGTAAAATTTGATGAGAGAGGAGGAGACATGGATATGGGAAAAATAGCCAGAGCGTATAACATAACTATGGAGTTGTTGTCCGAATGAGGGGCAGTTCAGGTTACTGGCTAGTCCAAGTAGGTTAACAAGAGCAAAGGAATTTGGTTTAATTCCACGACGAGAGGCTTCAAATAGCATCAACTCAGCATTGGTTCCACTTTGGGCAGAAACATCCACCAAATTGAAATTACTGTCTACGATATTGTGAGTATGATTCAAGCTAGTACTATATGCTAAGGGCGATGGAAATGCAAGATGAATATGAGGTTTGTGGAATTTTCGTGCTTCGTTATAGAGAAAGAGAAACCTTCGCATGGCTTTCCCGTTGCCAGTTACTTATATTTCATTCATTTAATATGAGTGTCTATTCTATATCGATGCCTTGAGTTCCCAAATGACTGGAAGGAAAAATGTGTGTGAAGACTCAAGAGTACATCTGTAACCTTTTCTATTGTATCAGAAAATAACAAAAAATCAAAGAAAATGCTAAGCAAGCAAAACACAATAGTAAAAAATAAAAATTTGTATACAGAGTATGTAGTATGTTTGAAGAGGTTAATTATTTTAGAATCTACTATACAAATATAAAAACATAGTGTTAGCATAATTACAAAACTAGATATTATATATGATGACATTTGGTAAAAAAGAAGGATAAAATGGTTATTTTATATCTATTTTGTTTTTCCCATTTTATTATAAAAAAACACCACTTTTATAAAGAAAGAAGTAAACAGCTTCTGGAACATTCATTTGCACAGCTTTTCTCATTAGAAAGAAGAAAAACACATAGGGAAAGTCAAGCAAGAGCCAAGACAAAAAGAGAAAGGAAGAAAGCTTCTCACTCTTAGCTTTTAGAAAGAAGAAAAACACCGAGAGAAAGAAACTTACGGTTACGAAAAGAGAAAGGAAGAAAGAGCCATGAAGAACGTGTGTGGAGGAAACAAGACGCCTTCTAGCATGCTTGAGTGGAGTATGAAGATTATTTGAGGTTAACTTTATCTTCTTCTCTTTTACTGCATAAACAAACTTTAGTTACTCACCATTTATTTTTGGATTAATTATGTTTCTGTTTTCTAAATTTTTTATAGTTTTTACTTTTTATTCTTTAAAAAAAATTGACTGATTTTAGTCTATGTTTATATCTATTAATGTTTTTAATGCTCGCAGTTAAAAATGTCCGTTATGCGTTGAGGTTATGATTAATTTTTTATTATTTTATAGCGATTTATTTCTAGGAGTTTTTGACGGCCAGAGAATGGTTGCCCAGAAAATGGTTATTTTCTCCATTATTAAAATGCAATAAACGGGTTGCACCCCACCTATTGGAATAATCTTTTTTGTTTTTTTGCTGTTAGTTTTGCTGGAAGTACTTTTCATTGTGGTAGTTAGTTTTGGGTGTTGCCTTTGCTTAGAAAAAAACTCCCCGAAAATGAGACTGTTTTTAATGGGTTTGGACTCGCTACACTTTTTTAAATCCAATGAAGGCTGAATTCACTTTTTATTCTCTCTCGCCAAGGCGCTTTTGGAAGCTACGATAGACAAAGACGGAGACCAAGATGAGGAAGGGAAAGGAGTGGGCTTGGTGAAGGAGGAGGACCAGCACTCATTGACCAAAGGAGACTCCCAAATTGTAAGTGTCTCTGTCAAATCCCTCTCCTCAGTCTTTCTCTTTATCTTCCTCCATCTTTTTCTCTCTTTTTCTTTTTTTCTCTTTCTTCCTCACCGCACCACCACTGCTGCCTTCATCAACACTACACTTTATTGGAAAGCAATGCTTATTTTTTTCTGTAGAGCTCCCATCCTTCAGTAACTTATTCGGGTCTCTCGGCATGAGATTGGTTGGGTTTGTTCTGTTTTTTTAATTAAAAATAATAATAATTGGACCACGGTAAAAGCTAGAATAAGGGATGTTATCCATTACACTTGATTGTGGGCTGATTTTATTTTATTGTTTATTTTATTAGAGTTAGTTATTTTAAATTGGGGTTAAAGGACTCTTTTGCAAGTTTCTACTACTATGAAGGATTCATGCATCATGTCTCTGGGACTGTGAAGGAACTTTCTCTTTTACTCAAGTAAGTTTGTCCATTTTTAGTTTTTTACTCTTTGATTGATGTTTTTTTTTTTTTAATTTTCACTGTTACTTTTATTTTGTATTCACTTTATGATTGCTGTTTTTTTTTTATGTTCATATTTTTATTTTGTATTCAAATTGATTGAAGTAGAGAATATTTCACGGTAAATCTGAAGTGGATTTCATTATCTCTTTTTTTATCGTAAAAAATCTGAGTTTTTATAAACTGGCCTGGTGATAGATCTAATATTGAAATTATTTAGGCTATCTCATTGTTTGAACAGCTAAACTATATAAGCAGTTAATCTAAGCTTTGAATACCTTCCAGCTTGGAGTTCATGTGATATGTTTATTATTTGGTATATGAGCATGTTGTTGGTGTCTCTTACATGTGTCTATCTCCTTCCAATGCTTGCCTCCTTCTTAACGAGATAATTGTGGAATGTCATGTGAACAAAAAAAAAATAAGAATAAGGATGCGAGTGTGACCATGGTAATTGTAATATTCCATCAACAACAGTGACATATATATACTAACCTTGGTCTTGCAACTTCATTCACTTATGTACATAATGAGGTAGAATTCACGTTTTATTCTCACATCACCTAGCATTGTTGGATATAACTTCAGTCTGAATAAGTTTTATTCAAATAAGGCAAAGTGGATAATAATTTTTTCACTCCCTCTCATAATCATTTCAAATACTAAATCTTCAACCCTTGCCAAGTTTTGTTCATTCTCTTTTTCACATATATATGAATATATCTCAAATCTTTGGATTTTCCTTCATAAGCAAATGTGAAAGTTAAGTTCTAAGTTTGTGGCTTTTATCCTTGAATCCTTAACAGATGTAAAAGTATCATGTTGATAACTGTTGCAGCCATGAATCTGCAGCCTCATGTTCCCTCAGATGGTGATATTCTTATTCATGCAAAATACAAAGAAGGTTAGTCAAATTTGTTTTTTCTTTTTTGCATTTTTACACAATGTGGAATGACAATCTTAGCTGTTTTCTTTTCCCATATTATTTTTTTTTGCTGATTTTTTCCCGTTATCATGAGATATGAAATACTCAACTTACACTTGGAAAGAAAATGTCTAATTGTTTAAACAAGCCTTTCTTAAGCATACAGGTTTTCTATGATGTTGGAGGATGTATCCACAATTTGGTCAAATCTTCAATTTTTTTTGTTTTATTATTTTTTAAATTACTTCACAACTATGTATGCCACTAATTCTCTCATATTCACAATACTCACTCTCAGGAAATATCAACGGATCTTATGGATCAGAGGAGATCATAGCAGCTGTTCTACACATTTCCCCACATGTTATATTTTATAGTAAGATTTTGTTTAAGATTCTATTTGGTATTGTCCCAAATATCCTAGATAATTTTATAGATTACATGGATTTTAGAATATATTCCATGTCGCTGTTTACTATATATAGACAATACAGGAATCTAAGGCGGCTTAGACAGTACAAGAATTTAAGGCTTTTTATCCCATGCCAATTTCAAAATGCCATATATTCTTTTTATCCCATTGTCAAATGGGAATCTTGAGACTAAGCGTTTTTAAAATGTTTTTTTAGTTTTAATTAGCAAATATATGTTGCCCGCTATCAACCACTTGGATCTTGGAAATAAAGGTCTTGGTGGGTGTAATGTTGTATATATATATATATATATATATATATATATAAAGGTCCTATCTCAAATTCAAACTTCACTCATCACATTCATGCTAGCATATATATATAAAGATAATAAGTCTTAAGAAAGATGAAAGTCATCATCATATTATTGAATAGATATTAAGAAGTGGAAGGGCCTTTTTTTAATTATTGATTTTGGTTCATACTTCATGTTTGTTGTTCCATATTTTTATGCTATAGTTTTCTTTCCTATGAATGAATATCATAAAAAAATTTAACGCAAAATCATATAGGACATAAATAGTTAAATTATTATTTGGTTACAAATATTCAAACATGAAAATTTGATGGTATTAAAAATAAACAAAAAATGATTCATTATTTTCAAAATATGAAAGTAGTAGAAGTATGTGATATATTTATACACATGTATATTGTCCTGCAACTTAAAATTTCTAGATCAATTATATATAAAACATTAACAATTACTATACTAATTAAATTCATAGGCACAACACAAAGAGTGCCTCTAGGTAACAGTGCACAATATTATATTTATACCTTTTATTATATTTTTGGCTTCAGCCAAGAAAGAAAAATGTGTAAATTAATGATTTTTTTCCTATTTATAAATCATATAAAAAAATGACTTTCACCTGAATTTGTATCGTCTAATAGTTCTCCCAATGTCATATTATTATTTATTATGGTTGTCTTGCCTTGGCTACTATAGTCTTCTTCTGTGGATGGATATGGCCTTGAGACAAAGATTGCATCATGTTTAAAACTTGCATTACTTTTAATGTTCAACGTGTAAGTTAAGAGTAATGTTTTACATAATTATCACAATTCTAACATTATTTTTCAATCATACCATTCATGCTGCATCTTATATCACACTTTTTCCCCTATTAATTAATTGTTTGAGAGGAGCACTTCTCATGACAAGTTTCATAAAAAATTTAGTTAGAACTACATTAGATTTAATTCTCACTCATGATTGTTACTAGAAAACAATCATAGATAGAGTGGATTTCAATTTCTACATTACAAATTAATTGTCAGATATATCTATTGTTATTATAAATAGTCTTTCTTTATTAACTTAAATACACAATTTTTAATAACAATAATACAAATGTGATAAAAAATAACAATAACATATTGTTCACATAAACAAATGATTTGCCTATATCTTAAACTATCCATATCGACTCAGACACCACATGTTAACTAATTATAAAAACACCATCATAAAACACAAGTTCTACCACCGTTCTAATTTCTCAAACTAACACTTTTGACGACAAAAAGAGAGAATGAAAATACATGGCTCATCCATGCAAAAGGAATGTGAACGGTCGCAACCAACAACAAAATGTACACACAAAAAAGTATTACAATTTCCATTCTTGCATTTTTCTATTATAAATTATTTTTTTTCATTTCTAAAATATTTATATGTTTATTTATTACAAAAATATTTTTTCAATTTGAAACAAAGTAGAGCGAAGAACAACTCATCAATTTGATATACCCCATGCGAATGCACGGGTTACCGACTAGTTGATATTAAAAAATATTTTGATACTCTACTGTTGTTTGATGTTTAAATAATGTGTAACATGTTATAGTTATCGTTATTGTAACAATAGTATTGTTATTAAAGGTATAAATACTTTAACTGATCATTCTAATATCGTTGAAAGTTACCCAAAAATAGTTAGGCGTCTGTCGTTGATTTATTTGAGGACTAAGCTACGTTCCATTTAGTTTTTCATTTTTCAGATTTAATTTATACCTTTGATTCTGGATATGCCCACGTAGAAGGGGTGGAATTTTGGTTGCAGGGGCACCACCAAGGCACAAGACATGTATGTATGCACGCACGGAATACATTATTCAAACTCACTTCCACACCGTTCATTGCATGCACATTTTTGTAAACCATTCGTAAACTTTTTACAAATATCTATCAAATTTTCTGTTTCATCTGTTAAGTAGAAAGCAGGAGAGGTAATCCTTTTCTATTCTTGAGGGGAAAAAAATCTAGATTTAGAAAGAAAAAAAATCATCTCAATGCTAACCAATCAATCACCACTATTTATATATCGGACAACAGAAAACTGAACCATAATAGAAACAGGTCAGACCATAGGGAGACAAGGTTGGTATGGACAAACATAGGTTAGCTTGGTTCCAATATGGAATGAGTCAAAGATTTCCCATAAGTGGCAAATTCAGAAGAAACATAGCTGCTTGCACACTCATTACCATTTCCTGAAAGTGAAACAAACAAATGCAATCTAGTTTCAAAACACAATTGGAGAGAATTTAAGACATTGTTGGCTGTGCTGTTAAGAAAACGGAAAAGAGAATGAAGAGAGGATAGGATTTAGTATCCTCTCTTGGTAACAGAAAACAAAGAGGCATTTTGATAAATAAAAAAATTGGAAGAAAAGGTGAAGATGATGATGGAAAAGATGAGTGGGGGAGCTATGGAAGATGTAGCAATAATTGGAGGATTGATAGGAGTCCAATTTATCTACGCAGGGAATGCTGTGCTGATGAGTTATTCTATGTCACTGGGATTCAGCTCTCTTACCATTATCATTTTAACTTCTTTGGCAACATTCCTTATTCTATTCCCCATTGCTTTTTTTTTTGAAAGGTCCTTTCTCCCTCTTCCCCTAAATGAAATGTAGAAATGCCTTTTTTTTTAACTTTCTATATTAAGTCAAGATGAGCCTTATTTGAAGATTAATTTCATTATGTTTTATATCTGTTGCAGGAGTAACTGGCCCAAGCATTGCAGTTTCAGATTTATTGCACAGCTATTTTTTCTTTCATTTGGAGGGTAAGGAAATCTAATTTAATTTCTTTTATCATTTCTTTTCGAATATCCATATTTTAGGCATATATGTTCTACCTCAAGCATCAAATTCTTTTCTCAATTCGCTTTGTCTCTTATTCGGAAGGGGAAACTATTTTGAACTGCTAGAATCTTCATACTATTACATCATTGAATGACATTTCGGTAATGCATCAAAGTTGATTATTTTGTTGTATTGTTTGTCCTCTCTTTAGTGATTCAGCAGTCCAATTGCAGGTTGTGTTTGAACTTTGAACCAAATGAAATCATACGATTGAAATTGAAATAATGTTTCCCTAATCGTTGTTTTTCTTTCTCACGGCCGTTGTTATGCAGACTAATCTTCCAGTATTTATTCCTCAAAGGAATCAATCTAACTTCGCCAGCAATGGGAACTGCTATGCCAAACATTGCCCCAGGTCTTATCTTCATCATCGCATGCATTTCTGGGTAATCTTATTTTATTTGGGTTTTGGTAGTTTTATTATTGCTCTGAATTGATGGGTAAATCAGGAAATAAAAAGGGTTTATTGCAAAAGATGCAACTATTTTAGCCCAAAACAATTATGTGTTGAAAAAATATCTGGAAAAACAGATGGACATATGCACCGCTATTTTGTTAGAGCAATAAAATTTTACAATTCACATTTGAGACAAAAATAAGGAATATCTTTACTGCTCCAACAATGCACATTTAAGACAAAAATGTTACAAAAGCTTACTGTTACAATTCTTGTATTGGGCAGGATAGAGAAAGTCAGCTTAAGCAACAAGTATAGTAAAGTAAAAATATTGGGAACATTGCTTTGTGTGTTGGGAGCTCTCACAATGAGCATAATGCAAAGCATTTCTGATCCTGAAACTGTGAAAAATGCCACAGTCGAATTAACACCGCCACCACGATCTGGTCTTACCTTTGACGTACAGAAGATACTCGGTTGCCTCTATCTCGTGGTTGCAGTCTTCATTTTGTCGAGCAACGTTGTCCTGCAGGTAACTTTTTTATCAAATAAGAAATTAAGAGGATACAATTCTCTTCTTAAATTGGTGCTCTTGCAGGCTTTTGCTCTTGGAGATTTTCCTGCACCCATGTCCTTGGGTGCAATAACGTCCTTGATTGGGGCGTTCTTGACTGCAATTTTTCAGATTCTTGAATACAACGAAATGAAAGCTGGTTGGCTACTTGTGAGGTCTGGAGACTTGGTTGGCTTTTTTATTCTGGTAATTCTTCCCACTATGTCTCATTATTTTATTTGTAAGGTTCGAATAGAAAGGTGTCCTAACAACAAAACTTGGATGCAATTTTGTAAGTGTTTTTATTTGTAGTTTTCCCATCATAATTAAAGTAGCATTTCAGTGACTCATATTGTCAATTAATGGAAATCTTTATTATGTAAATTATTTAGATAAAACTTTTCTAATTAAACAACAATCCGAAAAAGAAATCAAATAATATCTAAGTTTTTTTAAAGAGAAAAATAATTATATATAATTATCTAATAACAACTCAGCATGAATAATAAGTTTGTTGACTTTTAAAATAATTATTTTAAAATAATTTAAACGATAATTTATGATTGAATGACAAGATAAAATTATTTTATTTTATACCGTTGATGTGTAAACATTAATATTTTTACAAAATTATTGACATCTAAGTTTTGTCTCACATTTAATACACAATAATAACTTGAACATGATTTTTTCCAAAGAAGAATATATGTAGAGAACCAAAGTGATTTATTTTATGTTTAGTTCAGTTCTACTCTTGTGAGAAATTATCAAATGATCTTAATCACATGATTCATGTTCATATTAATCTTCACATCACATGAAATTAACTCATTAATTTTTTTCGTAAATTAAAAAACTTGAATACATATAATATAGAATTTAGTTAGGATCATAGATAGGTGGTGTTGTGGTGGTTCTAAGTCACCTAATAATTTTTCTACCGTGCATGTTGAAACAGGGATAGCATGGGCCAGAGAATTGGATAGAGTAATCTAGGTTTAAATTTTCATTATTACTTAGCAAAGCATGTTATCTAGTGAAATGTTCGCAAGGATAATGTATGGTCATTTCTACCAACCATGCATGCAACTTTTTAATTTTTAATATTATCACTGTGATGGGTGTTAAAGGCATAAAAACTCTAAATGCACAGGCAGGAGCTGTTAGTGGAATATGCCTGAGCTTCAATGGGTGGGCACTGAAGAAGAAAGGGCCAGTGTTTGTGTCCATGTTTAACCCAATTGGTACAGTTTGCTCTGTTGTTTTCTCGGCAGTTACCCTAGAAGACACTATTAGTATTGGAAGGTACATTGTTAAGATTCCTAGCTACTGCTAGTATCTACTTAATTTTGCAAATCATATTCCTCACTACAACACTGCATGTATAACAGTCTTGCAGGCATGTTTCTCATGTTCATTGGGCTCTACTTGGTTCTTTGGGCCAAAGGAAAAGAAGGACACGCAGGTGGAGATGGCTTAGAGTGTGAGTGTGATGCAGAGACGCCTCTTTTATCTTAAACGTGTTTTTCAAATGTCAACGTGTAAAATGTACTTGTGTCATCCCGCTAGGAGCAGAGGGAAAAAAAACGAGGTTTGGTTAAGTCGGTTATGAGATAAGAATAAATTGCTTAAATATGGTTCATTTGTGTCCTTGCTATAACAACTAATGCATTTAAAAAAGCTTAATGTCAACGGGCAATCAGCATGTATTAAACTATTGATTTATTTATTAATAAACAAAGCAATCTGTAATATGTGCTCTCAACAAGGTGCTTTAGAATGTAATGGAGTTGAGTAAAATAAAAGCGCGCACTCACATTTTCAACTTTTTATTTTTTCCTTTTCCTTTTGCAGAATATTGAAACAGCTGCTCCCTTGACGTATTGGTGACGGAATTCCCAAGAGCAAATTGTAAAAAGATAGAGGTCTCTTGGGTTCGAAGCAATGACTCATGAGCCATGACACCGTAGTTGTTTTTTGTTCCTTCTTTATAAAATCCCTAGTCATATATATATATATATATATATATATATATATATATATATATATATATATAGGTGCGACATTTTAAGATGCAAGTGAAGCACAATTTAAGCCCTGGCTAGGTACAAGCAAAAAGACACTGCTCTGCTGTTGTTGGATGTAATTGAATAATATATCGAAAAAAACATGTTGTGACAAGATAGGTGGGTCGTTTGAAAGATCTCACTGCTTGCATCACAGTGTGTTGTGTATATATATATATATATATATATATATATATATATATATATATATATATATATATATATATATATATATATATATGCTGTGTTGATGTTGCTTATTGTGACTTTCTGGTGAGAGTGAGATAAACCTGGGGGAATCTGAACCGGTTGGTGCTGCCATATATGTACGAATAGTTGAGGACAACACCTTTTTCTTCACGTCTTGGTCCTGGATCCTCATTATTTTAGTTTAGATTGCTCACTTTTATCTTGTAATCCATGTGACTAACATTTTTTTTTTATCAATACAAAAAGTTAATTACGTTTCTACTTTCCAGCTCTCAAATTATAATCCATGTAAAATTTGAGGAGTCGAAGTCGAATTGGTATATACTGAATGTAAAGTTTTACAATATTATTAATCAATAAAAGATTATACTGTATATGATTCTTAACATGATTATTATAAAATTTAACAAATCTTACATCACAGTGTAAACTGTCAGTACATATTATTTTCAATTTTAATTTTAATTACAAGCATTTTGTTTTCATGATTTTTAATTGGTAAATTTGAGTTCTTAACCTTATTTTTTCTGATAAAAAGTAAGGAAATACGTTAGTTAGACCCCACTTCTTCAATTGTTAAATATTAATAATCATTTATAAATACCCATGACTTTTTTTATTCAAATACTAAAAATGAAAATACTATGTTATGACTTATGAGTTATATATGATATGCAATGTTTGATGTCGAATTAATTTGAGTATTTGATCATATATATTTTTTATAATTGTAGACTTTTTAAAAAAGTTGTAAATCAATCCAATTTAAATCTAAATAAATCGGATTGAATCATATTGGATATGATTTCCCCATCTCAGTTCTCAGCCCCGTTTTTCCCGACTTCATCATCTCAAAACATCAACCTTCCATTTTTTAAGCCACCTTACTCCCCCAATTTCAAAACCCTATCCCTCATTTTTCCAGTTATCTTCCTCTGCCCTGCTCTTCTATCTCAAAATCTCAACTCCTCGTTTTTTTTTTCCGGTCACCTTCCTCTACCCCATTCCCCAATCTCAAAAAACTCAACCCCCCATTTTTTTGGACCAACCTCCTGTGCCCTACTTCCCTATCTCAAAACTCAACTCTCATTTATAAGGTTTTTAGGGTATTTGTTTTTAATTTAATTAAAACAATATGATCTAATGTAGCAAAATAGAGAAATTTAATTGATTATCAGTGCAAAAACAATTTTACACGCATAATACATACATACCCATTAATTATATATTCATAGTTGTTCAATTTTAACATAAATAGTTGAAGTGATATGTAATTGCAAGTTAATCCTTCGTCTGCCCGTGTGTATGTGTAGTATTTTCTTATAATAGTATTCCTAACTTGAATGTATCAATTTTATAAAACAATATTGGTACTGATTTGAAGGTGGTCTTAATTTTTATTTTATTTTTTCAGACAGGCTTTATACTATTTGAATATGAGTTTGGCAGTGAGCAGGGGAGACAGAAGAGGGCATAAAACAAAGCTCTGCCTACCGCAGAATCAGTAACCGACTTCACCGATATGCCATGTCAATTTCATGGACCAATCCATCATACACAAATTCCCATCCAACTAAGTGGGAGAGGCCTTTAGAAACCACCGGACATAATCGCTTCCAGCCCTTAGTAAGAATTAATGGTTAATGTTTTCTCCATAATTTTAACCAAACCTAATATATAAGGGTGAATTAAATAAACGGATTTATCTTTTTATATTTTTCTAGCTACACTTATAATTATTTTATCACTCTTCAAAGTTCATTTAGATTTTTTTTCAAAGTCTAAAATTGCAAATTGACTTCTCATTCCACACTATCCCCTAAAATAAAAAAAAACAAAAAAACAAAAAAAACTGCAAATTGAATATGGCTGTTATCACTTTGGAATATTCTTGTGGTAATAGTAAATTGTAGCACTTCCTCATGGGGCTGCGACTGACTTCCAGCACAAATTGTCATTACTAAAAAACAGCAACAACCAAGCCACCGACTCGCGGTCTTAGAAACAACAAATCAACAATATTTTGATAAAAGAAAAAAATGGAACTTTTATATCTTTAATTTATACAATTTCACAAACCTCGGCTATTTTTTGTTATCTGATTTCCTAATTAATCAGATCGAAAAGTCTTGTGATGTAATTTTTTGCCCTTGGCTTAAGGGGCCAATTCAGAAGATGCATTATATATGCAACATCAATTTCTAGTTGACCCGCCAACGATCCATCCATCGCTTTCTATTTGTTTATATAATACTGTGAATATTCTTATCTCGCTACGAT
The DNA here is from genome assembly GCA_007407185.1 of Glycine tomentella. Lineage (NCBI taxonomy): Eukaryota > Viridiplantae > Streptophyta > Magnoliopsida > Fabales > Fabaceae > Glycine > Glycine tomentella. The sequence goes on along the minus strand of PYAF01000142.1, from coordinate 6,594,990 downwards.
CTGCTAAGACAAATGAAGCGCTGACATTTCAGAGCACAACAAAAAATGAAAATTTATACTCATAACACAACCAAGTTTTACTCTTGCCCTATTATTCTTCTAAATAATTAACTTTATAGAAAATTCTTTCTTCTTTATCTAAAAAATAATAATTCTTTCTTCAAAATTTTTTTTTTTAATCAAGTAAGTATCCATTTTGATTCTTCAAACACATAATTAAGTATTATCGTGTTTAAATGATCAATGTTGTTTTTAACATCAAATTGGTTTTAAGATCGAGGACGAAATTTACATCATTTTATTGAATTATGTATAAATGGGAAATGACTTTATGAGATTAATATTTTTAACATATATTTACTTAATTATTTTATAATGAGAAACCTGTAATTAACTAATTATATAATATTAATTCATATAAATAATAGTACTTGTAAAATAATTAGTTGTTATTTTTTCTGCCTTTAACCAAGGTATCCCCAGTCCCCACATGTCCTCTGCCCAGAATCTGACTCACTTAATTACCTCCACATATATCCAACTCCTGTTCATGTTATATAATTTAAATTAATTGGTGTAATATAAAAGTATTTTTCTAAAAAGATTGTTAATTTATAGTTCAGCAATTGCTTTCCTTAATTGGCATGCATGATGCATGGGATCATAAGATGAGTGAGTACTAATTAAGCAGTGCAGCCTCCAGCTAAAAGCTTATCTGGTTAATTAATTCAAGTTTGTATATATATATATATATATATATATATATATATATATATATATATTGTTCGAGCAGACAAGAGGAGCAATAGTAAATGGCATTAAGTAACTCGTCTTGTGGTGTAGCCATGCATGTAGGCCATTCTATAATCTTTATATATATATGTATATTATATGTCTGTCAAGTTTAGTCATCGATCGTGGTCCCTCATCATCATTCATCTATCTCTCCATTTCTGATGCAAAATGCAATGCCTCGACCATCCCTCATGCCTATTATATATATTGTACTTCACAATTCGATGCCTAGCTAAGACAACCATCTTATATATATACAAAGATTAATTTATGGCAAGGCCTGTTTGGATCGAGCAAGTTTATTTTTTTCTTCAAGCGTGTACTCTTCTTCCCATTATTATTAATCATAATTACATTAAAAATCATAATTCAGTTTAATTTGCAAACAATCCTCGTTAAACAAAAGTAATACATTAAAAATAAATTATAAGCATACAAGTAAATTATTTTTAAAATTATAATGTTAAAAGTAAATTAGTGAATAGAAAAGTAAGAACAATGTTAAAATCAATAAAAAAATAAATTATTGTTAATTATATATTAAAAAGTAAAATAAATTATAAAATTAAACCATCCATAATTATCTTATCTATCAATATATATAAACTTTCAAGCCTTGCAACGGCTTCACAATTTGCACCTTTTTTGTTTTTTAAATTTTAAATATTTTATTCTATTAGTGTCTTTTTTCTCTCATTTTTTTTTTACTAAAAAACCGCGCATTGCATGAGTTCCGGTGCTAGTTGATAAAAAATGTAACCAAAAAATTCGTATTCATATAAAATAACAAATACATCTCTTAATTGATCCAATTGCACACATAAAAATATTTTAATTTTTTAATTCAAAATATTCTTTTTTACTGTAATTATCATAAATAACATTGTTCATTTTGTTAATCATGCCATCACTAAACTAACTAAAGCTAATAGTAAGGACTAAAAAATGCTATAAGAATATGTCAGATACATAAATAAACAGAAAAAATTGTAATGACTAAAAGAAAAAGATGTCAGCATATTGATTCTTTTTTTGTCCAAATTTAATTGTACTTTTTTAAAACCCATAAAAGTTATAATTATAGTAAATCACTGTGATTGTATAATTTTTATAATTTGAACATTTAAACTAATAACTTAAGTATATAGTGTTTTTTAGTCTAACAAAGTATATAATGTTTTTATTCAAATTAATTGACAGTAATGTTATGGTGCATTTTAAGATAGTTTTATATCATATTCAAATTAATAAATATTAAAATATAACAGTATTATATTAAATTTACTCGCTTGGGTTGTAAGCCAAAAAAAAAACATTTATCTTTGACTTGACTAACTTTTTATTCAGTGAATTTAAACATATTAAATCCGAGTTGACCAACTTTCCAAACATGAAATATTTTAACATTGTTTCTTTATTGTGAGTTTATTTTTTATCATTTAAATTATGTATATATATTTAATAAATTAAGAAGAAACAAATCATTCAATGCATATGTTATTCGATGATGGAATATTTTAATTTAATTATAGTTTTTGAATTCAAGTTATTATCAATATAATTATATTTAAACTTCTTTAGAAAAAAAGCTTTATCACTTAAAATAATTATAATTAAATCTGACTCAATTTAGATTAGTTGAATATCTAAATCTAATATATTAATGAAAGGAAAATAATGAATGGAACAAATTGAATGATACAATAAATTAGTCATTGAAATTATAAAAATATTTTTAATTTTAAAA
>PYAF01000142.1:6557264-6590038 GCA_007407185.1 Glycine tomentella | reverse complement strand
ATTTGATTAAAGTTCAATTCAAAACCAATTAAGTTTAAATCATTTTTTTACACTCCTACATTGGTTGATGGTAAGGTTCATTGAAGTTATGGTTGTAGTTCTTGACAATTTTTATTTATTTATTATTAATATATTTTTAATAATAAATAAATAAAATTACCGACGGAATAATCCGTCGGAAATGCTAAGATTACCGACGAAATTTTGTCCGTCGGAAATTACCGACGGACATATCCGTCGGAAATTACCCACGGAAATATCCGTCGGAAATGCTAAAATTACCGACGAAATTTTGTCCGTCGGAAATTTCCGACGGATTACTCCGTGGGTAATTTCCGACGGATATGTCCGTCGGAAATTACCGACGGACATATCCGTCGGAAATTACCCACGGACATATCCGTCGGAAATTACCGACGGACATATCCGTCAGAAATGCTAAAATTACCGACGGAATTTTGTCCGTCGGAAATTACCGACGAAAACATCCGTCGAAAATTGAATTATTTTCCACGGAATAATTTCCGACGGATATTTCCGTCGGTAATCTAAATATTTTCGACGGAATATTTCCGACGGAAAATTATCCGTCGGAAATTATTTTCCGTCGGAAAAATCCGTCGGAAATTATTTTTCGTCGGAGAAATCCGTCGGAAATGCTGAAATTACCGACGGAATATTGTCCGTCGGAAAAACAGTTTTTTTTTGTAGTGCTAAGAAGCAATTTAATTTTGATTTTTTCTTGATATTTTTTAAAGTATGACGGGTAGCTTTTAATGTTGTGCTAATTTTGATAATTATTGATCATTTATTTACTTGGTAAAAGATAAAGAAAAAAAGAAAAGTTTCCATTAGCATGATGGTGATATAGTATCCGAACGCCAATTATAGTTATCTTTATTATAATTTGCAACATAATACCAACCATTTACTATTAGAGAGTTGCATATCACATCCAAATGCTAGTCGATTATGGAACTTTTGCTTAGCTGCATAGTTTGTTTCTCAAACATTGAATTACAGTAGCCAAACAAAATGTCAATAACATTGAATTGCAATTAGAAATGTTCATATGTTCCAATTCTCTTCCTCGTATGATGGTAATTCATTAGCCACTTTTTCCTAATGGTATATAGTAATCATTATCTGAAGTACTTTGGCAGTATTAACAAGTTTCTATGCATTGAATGAATATTTTTAAAAATATTTTTTTTAAAATAAAAATACGAGATAAAAATATTGCTATTAAATAATGATGAAATATTCATGTATTTTTTTTATGTGTACAATGAATAATAATCAAACCTAAGAACTCATGAGGAATGTTAACAAACACTCTATGTGAGAGTCTCCCTTGAAAACTCTCTTTATGGTTAGAATTTATTAAAAATAGTTAATTTTGATGAATTTTTTATTTCCCATTTAATATAAATGAGGAGATAAAATAATTAAATGAAAAACAAAAACTATAAAAAAAATGATAGTTTTTAATAAATTCTAATCAATCATACATAGAATATTAGAAAAATAATATCAAAGAAATAGCATTTCTCAATATATATCTCATATATATTACTCAAATCTTTTATTACTACCAAATTGTTGGTTTGAGTGATTCTCACTTGCATCTTTAAATTAAAGAAAATATTAACATAGAAGATAATTTGATTAATAATAATTAAGAATTTATTTTTATTAAAGAAAATTAAAAAAGACAAAACTTTCAACAAAATTATAAAATTTAATTATTTAAACTAATATAGATGTTTCTTACTGGCGAGGATTGAATTCAGCTGAAAAAATTAGTCTCACAATGAGAAAATCATAAGTAGTATACACAGTAATCTGTGATGATTTACAATGTAATTTATTTTTTATACTGATGAATTTACAGGGTTTGTCTTGATAGACCCTTTAAGAGGTTGAGAAACAGAAAGGCAGTAAATGAAAAAAGTGATTCCATAAGGGGGCAAGGTTTCCCTGTTCACGATCACACTTTGTTAATTTTGGTGCCACTGTTCCAATCTGTTGTGTTGACGCATCCCAAATCACAGCCCATATAAATACGTACACATAGACATCTATCTATATTTTAATTTGAATAATAATAACAACATGCACAACACAATAACTTTTGGGTCGTGTGTCCTATAGGTGGAGGAATGCTTGTTACCTACTCCTTTTTAAGTTCCCAAATTCCCCAAAGAAGCCAAAGCCAAAGCCAAAATCAAACCAAACCAAACCAAAAACAAACGTATCTGACTCTCTCTAATGGAGCGGCACAAATGCAAGCTCTGCTCCAGAACATTCTCCAATGGCAGAGCCCTCGGTGGCCACATGAAGGCTCACTTAGCCACCCTCCCTCTTCCCCCCAAACCACCACTTTCTCCCTCTGCTGCTGCTTCCTTCTCTTCTAATTCCTCTTCAGAACAAGAACAAGCCACACACGATGAAAAATCTCTGATTTATGGGTTAAGAGAGAATCCCAAGAAATGCTTCCGACTCGCAGATCCCGAGTTTGACACGGGCTCTGTGGTTCAAGACAGGGAAAGCGAGACCGAGTCAAAGAACCCAACTCGCCGACGATCCAAGCGGACCCGAAGAACCGTGAATTCCGAACTAAAAAAGCCCAGACTCAGTTTCATGGAATCGCCAGAGCCCGTTAGCTCTGTCTCCGACACTTCCCCCGATGAAGATGTCGCCATGTGTCTCATGATGTTGTCGAGAGACCGATGGAGTAACAACAACAACATCATCATCATTAACAACGTTGTTAGTAATGATGATGTTGTCGAAGAAGAAGATGGTGAGAGATCAGTAGAGATCAAGTTGAGGAGAGTTCGCGGGAAGCACCAGTGTCAGAGCTGCGGGAAGACGTTTCGATCTTCACGCGCATTGGGCAGTCACAGAAGCATTTGCGAAGGTTCAGGTAACGATAGTAAAATCTTCCAATGCCCTTTTTGTTCCAAGGTGTTTGGGTCTGGTCAAGCACTCGGTGGCCACAAGAGATCTCACCTCATGCCTTCTTCGTCTTCGACCGCTAATAATGATTCTGTTAGATTTAAAGAGAGCTTCATAGATCTCAACTTGCCAGCTCCGGCTGAAGATGACGACCTTAGTGTTGTTTCTGATGCCTAATTATTACTTCTTCTTCTTCTTCTTCTCTTTGCAGCAACTGGGTAAAGTCTTTTTCTTTTTTATTATTTTTCATTTTTTTATAGTAGGTAAAAAATATTTCATTGTATTCATTGTTAGATCAAATGCTTTTGATGGTACAATCATAGCTTATAATTTATGTTCTCACCAACTATCTGTTCTGTTGTGCCTAGACTCTCTGAACTTACACATGATGATACTAAATTAGTAGGTACATGTTTCAATTTAATCATCGTCAATCATCTAGAGTTGAGTTCAAGTTTTTTTAGGAAGAGTCTTGGCTCGATATATTAGAAACATTCATAGTTAGTTGCAAGTTGTGTGTTTTGGGGGATTAATGGTTGTTGTGGACCAACAGCTTTGGCCTTTGAAAGTACTAAAGTGCTCAATTCCGTTTTTGTGCTCTGATTCTGTTTCACCAGGTCTCTCACCTGTCATTCTACTTTTGATATAAAAAAAATAAATTAAAATACTAAATCTCTTCGGGGGGTTTTTCCATCATTGTCTTTTCTTTAAATCTCCTGAAGCATGAAATGGATTTTCCATAAACGGAGTTGAAAGACGGCAATATAAACGCTGCAATTCGTTTCCTTTCTGTGAGCCCTGCAGTTAGTTCTGTGATGACCGGGGGGGGTATTACAGAGAAAAAGAATCCTTCAATTTTTATGTGCTGTTCTTTTTTTTTTTTTTTTCTATTTAAAAAACAAATGGGTGGAGATAGGTATACTTTTGTTTTATTATGAAAGACTTATCTTCGTTGTTGAACAGAACGAAGAATCCGGGTGGAAAGAGGAGGCCCCGTACTGTACTGTTCTTATCGAAGAAATAGTCAGATTTTTATGATAAGATAGATAGAATACACGGAGATCAAATGCTTAATGAAGGATTTAATATAAAATAAGCGTTTAACAACTTGGAGGGGTGTGTGTTTGTTTACTTTATGATAGTAATAACGGTTGGAATAGAATTAAAAATAAAGGGTTGGCCTTTTGTTCCAGCATGTGATGTCTTGCTTCACAAAAACTTTACTAGAACGATGATAGTGTATTTTTTTATAGTAGGAAGTGATAATTATTTATAAGGGCGTGTTTGAAAACTCGTTTAAAAAAGAATCAAGTTTGGATAGGTAGTAATTTTTTTCCAATTTTGTCAGTGATTGATTTTCTACTTGGGTTCACATTTAGTGCAAAATTTGTTAAAGATAACAGAAAAATAATTATTAATTGTGTTAAGGTCCATATAGGATAGTTTTTAATGTATTTTCAACTATAATAGAACATTTATGATGTGTGATTTTTTAAATGGATTGTTTATTTTAAATTTATGTATCTTATAATATCATAAAAAAATATAAGATTAAGTTTGTTAAATTGAGGACTTAAACATAATTTTCCTCATTTTTTCCCCATAAACACTTGCTGTATTTAGATTGGAAAAATTATATGAACTTGCATAAGTATTACTGTAACCAAGTCTTACACAAAGTTTACAAAATTTAGTCTAAGAGCATTTAAAATGAGACAATCATAATTTGCTTGTTTAACTCGGTCACTTTTATTCACGGATTTCTCCCTCAGCCTATCATTGGTCATTCCTGTCCTTAATTGCCTATTAATTTGTTATTATGGACACTTTGTAATGACATTTCTTTGATGACCATTACAACTTCATATGTAGTTAAGGAGTGATATAATATGCACGTTCAATAATATGCACGTTCTTAAAGACCTTGTTGGTCAATGGATGATCAAGAAGAATACACAATTATTTAGTCTCAAGTGTTTTAAGGATAATAAGGTTTGAAGTTGTGGGTTGATCAACGAATGACTAATACGATATATAGTTCTTCAATCTTGAGTGCATAAATATGATGAGACTTGAAGACCTAGTCAATTGGTAGACGATGGAGAATAATACCCAGTCCTTTAACCTTGAGTACTTTAAGTGGAACAAGGTATGAAATCATGGATTGAACAGAAAATACCCGATACATTACAGTAAGTAATTACGTTGGATACTAAAATGTAAAAAATCACTTCAAAAGAGAGCCAGCATTTTATTATCACATCATAAGCCTTTCTGATATCTTAATCATAAGTAGAAGTGTATTAAAGTAACGTTAGGAAAGAACGTGTAGGTGAGAAACTGAGTAATGGCTGGCTCATCGCTTTTGACACATCAAGACAGCCTTGGTCCTATGTAGCTTGCTTAGTCCGGGGTGAGTTGGAGTACTGGAGATTGAAAGGGTGTAAATGTGTAATTTGCCCATTACAAAACATCAAAAGGGATTCGACAAATTTTTCGTTACAATTTTGTCGTATATTTTCAGCCTTTTTGCTACGATATGTTTTGTTTATCGTGATACTCTACTTTACCATGTTACTACAACCCATGTTATCTGTAACATAATTTTATTTTTACTTTATAATCTAATATTATTTTTAAAATAAAAAACTTTTCAATATATTTCCTCTATTTTGACTCATTAATTTAAAATCTTCTTTTGACAAAGGTGGAATTATTTTATAAATCTAAAAATTATTTCATGTTACATTTGAGTTAATAAGTTCCTAACTTATTTTATTATTTTATTTTTTATGACAATTATTTTATTTAAATTTCTCTTTTACTTCTCTTATGTATAGGAACTTTAATATGCTCTCCCATTCTCATCATATATAATTTTTCTAATATAAAATTGTTAAAATTATAATATCAATTCATTCGTTATTCCATTTCATTTAATAAATATATTTAAAAAAACATCTATTTTTATATAATAAATATATTATATAATACGTGATAGTTATTTGAAAATATATGTAGTTACAAAATATCAAATTAGTTAGAATCAATTAATCATATTATATTATTTTGAACTTATTAGCTAACTAGCTTGAAGAGTGAGATCTAAAAAGTAAAAACACAGACTCTCTCTCTCTCTCTCTCGTGCAGTCATGTCATCTTAACCCAAACAATTCATACCATTATGCTTCCATTGACGACACCATCGTCTCTCCCTCCCTGCGGTAAACCGACACGACAACAATAACACTGCAAACATGGCCAACAATCAAGTCTAAATTTTTAAAATTTTGAAAAATTCTATTAATTTTGCAACATAAACCCAATATGGTTATGATTCTTGAATCTCAATCTCTCCGGAAACTTTAGCTGGTCTTAATTTTCATGCCATTGACATGATAATAACTTCACTTTCTTTATGTCCTAGCTTTTCTCCTTTACTTTCTCTTCCCTATTCTCCATCCTTTTTCTTTCTTTCGTTTCTTTTGAATTAAAATAACAGTTAGATACATCACTGTTTATTTTAAAGAACATTGTCCTCCAATGGATTATTCGATACTTCGGCTTCGGCCTCAAGATTTTGTTTTCTAATTTTTCGGTCCAAAGGGCCCCCAGGTTCACAACAGAGCTATTGCTATATCCATCCCATTTTTTTGCTAAGTACAGAAGTGAAGCAACATGTGTGTACGTTTCCAGTTCCACTTGTCAGGCCCAATCCAAAACGTATGTCTTAGGTTCCATAACTATTAATAAATAAGCATTTTTTTTATTTCCTCAATAAACTTTGAAAAAAAATAAACTGGTAAAAACCAACTTCAAAATATAAAGATGCAATTAGTAAGGCACACACCAACTCTATGGCTAATCGTAGTGCATCCAATTGTTGGTTTTTATCACTATCATGCATGCCATCCTCCCATTTGAACCTTAGAAGAGGTATTCAATTCACCACCATTAATAGTGCTCAAATATCCAATTTCAGATCATATCACACTGGTCTACAAATTCAGACTTAAACACATAACATAGGATAAAAAAATCAGAGAAAGACAGGACTTGCGAGGTGGCCAACCTGTAAGTGAACAGCAAGGCCAAAAAATGGTGTTGAATAAGAGGGTTGAGATCTTGATAAAGTCAACAATTAATAGCACCATCAGCTTTTGCTTTATTACCTCATCGTGACGTTTGGTTTATTAATGGCATTCTCAAATGGGTTTTATATATGCCTTTGTCGGTGGCTATATTTCATTGGTTTGTTAGACGCGCCCAAGTTTTTTTATTGGGCCTATATTTGAAAACAACAACAACAGGAGATTGAAATTTCTCCAGACAACCTTAAATACAACGATATTTTATTAACTATCATCAAAATATTTTTTATCAATTAAAATATTTTTAAATTTAAAAGTTCAAATTATGTATTTTTACATTTTGTTTTTTATGAATAAAATATATTTTCTTTAACATTATTATAATCTGTATTTATATATATATATATATATATATTATATGTTTTTATAAATACTTCTATAATGCACGATATTGTGTTAACTTTTTATATATTTTACATCTACCTATAAAATACATTAGCAAACAGTAAATGTACTTTACTCATTAAAAGTTTAGCTAATAGTTCACTGATTTAAGCTTGTAAGCTCACATTTATTACGAGTGTTTAAAGGGATTATGGGAAAACTTATGATAACAATGAATAACTATCATAACTTTTATAATAAAAAAAAATCATTTTTTGACACAATTTATTGAATAAGTTCTTTTAAATTAATTTCATTGAGTTTTATAATCAAAACCCATGGAGACTTTTTGGTCAAATGGACCTATTCCCACTTACATGATATGAAATATGATAGCCAAGAGATGGATATTTTTAAGAAATTGTGGAAATTAAATATTCTTCCCAAAGTTGCTATATTTCTGTGGGGATTATTTATTGATAGATTACTTTCAAAAGAAAACTTGTGGAAGAGGAATATTATTGTTGATGAGGATGATTTGTTATGTCCGGTTTGCCATCTTGAATTGGAATCCTCAGAGCATGTGATTTTCAACTGTGGCTTTGCTCATAGTGTGTGGAAAGAATGTTATAATTGGATTCAAGTTCAATCCGCTTTGCCCATTTGTCGGGTCTCTCATTTTTATCAACACTCTTTGAGCTTGAATAGCATAAGCAAAAGGGGACAATGGGAGGTGGTTTGGGGTGCACTTGTTTTTAGAAATCAAAGTTTGGTGCGGGAGAGAGAACTATATTGCAAGACATCATATTCTTCTCTTTGGAGTTGGTTGAAGGGCTTAACAAAGGACTTTGACCATCCTTATGCGCAATGGGCCTCATCTCCAGGTGATTCTTTTGTTTGAAGATGTGTAGTAGATATATACTAGATATGGCCAAACTGTGATGGGAGTTTTGCCAGTGATTGCTCCTTGGTGGTCATGTTGAGGGCTGGATTTGGATGGCAATTATGGGGAGCTTGATATAGATGGTTACTCTATATTTATATGCTTGCATGGTAAATGTTTTTTTAAACCATTATTGCTTTTAGAATATTCTTATTTGGTTTTTTATATGGGTTATGGTACCCCTTGTATCATCATCATCATATATAAATATATATATATATATATATATATATTTATATAGTTATTCACTGACAAAAAAAATAATTATGATGGATGTCATTATCTTATAAGATTTTTTTTATCACATTCCACACATTCACACATGTGGTGCTAGTTGAAAGGGTAGATCCTAAGCAAAGGAACTCTAGCTACGTGTTATGAAATCAGTAGAAACCATTAGTTGTTTTGGGCCATAATAATTAGAACAAAACATTAATTTGATTTTTTTTTATATTGACATTGTTGATTACTTTGATCATTGACACAAAAAAAAAATATTAGTTTGCTCCTTAATATTATGACAATAATTTTAGTTTATGACTTTAACAACCACTATAAGTCAAATAGGTTTTTATTATAGTGCACGTGTGAATCATTTTTTTTATGTCAGTGTACATTAAATATTAAATTGATTTGTGTTATCAAAATTTTGCAATTAATATTATGCTTTTTAACACAGTTTTTATTATCCAGAAAAAAACATAGTTTTATTTATTTATTAAAATTAATCGAGACTCATGGACAATACTCTTTTTTTAGACGAGAATACATAATACTTGTAAATGATGAAATAAAACTCACAAATTATACAATTTTAAATTAATAATAATAATAATAATAATAATATATTAATGTAATAGTTGGTGTAAATTATCTTGATATTTGATATAATTTGATCTCTCTCCTACTAAGAAATACGTTACTAATATTTCTGAACTTATCAAACTCGATGTTAAGAAATCAATATGGCTTGAAATTAAGAAGTTCTCATCAAATTAAAGAGTAAGAAAGTGATTGAGTACGAGCACGAGCAACTTCAATTCAAGGGTTGGAGGGGATCTTCAACAGATTTTCAAAGGCGCAGTAATATTCAATTACACTGTACATGCACTACAAAATATACAAAGTTTGATGAAAGTTCTTCAACAAATACATAATGAAAGTTCTTAAAAATAATACTGGAAAACATACAAGTTTCAGTGGCATTTTCTTGAATGCCTAAAATACTGGAAGTCAAAGTTTATTTCCCAGAATTTTAGGGCCTAGTGTACATGATAACCATTATGTTCTCCTGTTTCTGAGATGAAACAGTTTTTTCTGATATTATATTCCCATTTTTGACTCTCTGATTGAAAGTACAAAATATAATGCACACCCACCAAACCTATTTTTGGTCCGCGCATACACACCTAATTTTATGACAAATAAAGACAAAAGTCACTACATCCCCCATTGCAACCGTCAATCAATAATTATGTTAATATGCAAACTAAGTTATTCTATTAAAGTTGTCGGTGTAATATATATATATATATATATATGCCATGAAAAGTTGGGTATACCAATACGGGTTACATTGACATGCAATTTAAACAACGTTAATTTGGTCTGATTTGAGATGAAAAATGGAATCTATTTTCTGATTTGTGCTCGTTTCACGCATTCTACATTAATTTACTAAAGAACTTGTTAATTAATATTTTTAGTACGTTAGTTAAGAAATTAAAAAAATATATATTATAAAAAATTATAAATAACATAATTTTAGACATTCTAATAAAAAAAAATTTTTACATTCTTAACAGATTTTATAAAGATAATGATTAATATTTTTCTTTACTAGATACTATTCTTTTCAGCTGTTAAATTAATGCGCACACAAAAATTATTGTGTACAAAAGTGGAACTTGTTTGCAGAAATTTTCAAACATTTAGCTTCGAAATTCATCTAGTATTTAATATTGTAAAGAGTAGGGGTATGATTTTCTGATCATTATGTTGGAGAAGGCTTTGACCCACACCCACCCACCCTGCCGGTGCTTGAAGACACAGGTGAAGCGACAAAATACCGTATATATGTATGTGGAAGTAGCTTTGCACATTTTTCATACCACTTTTTGTCACCATCTTTTTTTTTTTTTTTTTCCAACGCCGGTACACAACGAATTTTTGTGTACACAGCATCCACGTGGAAAAAATAAAATAAACGGACCATCCGAAGAAAGTTACACGAGGTGAATAAAATATATCAACAATCCATATTCATAAATTATATATATATATATAATATCATTAAAATAATTATTTTAAATTATAATATTTTTAAGAGGAAAAATTATTCTATATGATAATAGTGTAAATTAATTATAGACTGTTGTTGAATCATAAACTAATTATAGTAAATTATTTAACATTTATAATAACAAGCTTAAAAATCATAATAATAATTATTAATATTAAAATTTTAACTGAGAATACATGGTTATTAAATTCTTTTAAAGATTTGTTTTTTGAATGACGGTAGTATTAGTTTTAAGAATTATCTTAATATTTATATATATTAATCTCTTATTTTAATCTTAAAAAATTATCAATAGTTAAAAATATTTTAAATTACCGAATAAACTGTTTACGATAGATAATAAATAAATAATCTAAACAGAAAAAAACGTAGTTGTATTATGTTCTTGGTGGTGAGTGCGAATTGCGAAATCGAAGGCTTTTCCTCTTTCCATATATTCTCTATCTGGTTGCCTGCAAAGATTGATTGAGAACATGGATCGCTGGGTTTTGTATCGTCGAATTGAGTCTTAGGTTTTGCAGTTTCCGGGTACGTTTTCCTTGATTTCTGGTAATTGGATTGCGTGTGTTTCAGAATTCTCAGATCTTGTTCTCTGTTTTGGTTATTGCACCTTGTACTCGAGATTTAGCTTTCAAGGAAGCAGTAAAATCGACGCTTTTCGTTTTGAATCTAGAGATTTAGCTCTGAGGTTGAGATTAGGATTTGCGAGAGGTGAAATCTGAGGTTAATTGGGCGTGTTTTGGTGGGATCGAGGGGAGTCGCTGAAAGATTAGGATTTTTGGTCGATGGCTTCGAATCCTCCATTCCACATGGAGGATCAGACGGATGAGGATTTCTTTGATAAACTTGTTGAGGATGATATGGAGCCTGTTAAGTCTGGCCATGATGAAGGGGATGATTCCAATGAGGCCAAAGGATTTGCAAATTTGGGAATCAATGATGTTGACGCTGCTGCATTTGAGAATTCTGATGCAGCTGAGAGTTGTGTTGAAGTCAAAGGGGAATTCGGTAATGTGGAATCCGATGTAGGACTTGAACAGGAGGGGAATTCGATACCCGTGGTGAGTTCAGTTGGGTTTGATGGTAAGGTGGATCCCCGTGAGGATGGGATTGGGATGGGATCAGAAGTCACGTCCGCTTCAGCTGTAGGCACGAGCGATACAGCTGGTAGTTCTGGGATTAAGGAGGTGGGTTGGAATTCTTTTCATGCTGATTTGAATGGAGGCGGTGGTTTGGGATCATATTCTGACTTTTTCGGTGACTTGGGAGATCAGTCTGGGGATTTTCCGGGGAATGTGTATGATAATTTAAATAGTGAGGTGAAGCCTGATAGTGCAGTTCAAAATGATGGCTTAATTGCCTCGGGTAGTTATGTGCAATATCACGAGGGTCAAGGTTATGATGGATCTTTAGAAAACTGCTCAAACAGGCAAGGTGATGGATTAAATGCTTCAGTTCATCATGCACAATATCAAGAAGATCAAGCTTATGTTGCATCTTCAGAAGAAGACACAAATGGACAGGATCTGAGTAGTAGTCAGTATTGGGAGGATCTTTATCCTGGCTGGAAGTATGACCACAAGACCGGGCAATGGTATCAAATAGATGGCTATAGTGCAACAGCAACTACTCAGCAAAGCTCTGAAGCCAATAAAGCTGCAGATTGGACTGCCGCATCTGATAGGGAAACAGAGATATCTTACATGCAGCAAACTGCTCAATCTGTTGCTGGAACTTTAGCTGAAACCGGTACAACTGAAAATGTGTCTAGCTGGAGTCAGCTTTCCGAAGGGAATAATGGGTATCCAGAGCATATGGTGTTCGATCCACAGTATCCTGGTTGGTATTATGACACAATTGCCCAAGAATGGCGTTCATTGGAAACTTACAATTCAACCATCCAGTCTTCTGGTCTTGGACATGCAAATGGGAATGCTTCTGCCAATACATTCTTGCCCAATGATCATAGTTTGTATAGCGAATACAGCCAAGCTGATTATTATGGACAACAGGGCATTGATAGTCAGTCTGTAGATGGAAGCTGGAGTGATTCGTATGGCACTAACCATCAGCAGGGTTTTGACATGTTCACAACTGGGTCTGCCACTACAAGAGGGGATAATATAACTTCTGGTGGTAACCAACAAATTAATTATTCTTATGGTTCAAGTATTTCTTTGAACAAAAATCAACAAAATACCTCTAGTTCTTTTGGATCCGCTGCATTGTACAATAGAGTAAACCATGATCGTGGTTTGGCTAATGGAACTTTTGTACCACAAAGCTTTGGCCCTACTGGGGACACTGTTCAACAGTTTAATTATTCAACCACAAAGTTTAGTGAACAAAAGGTTTTTTCAAATGATTTTACAGAAAATCAAAAACCCTTTAGTTATTCTCCACAATCAATTCAGGGTGGGCATCAGTATTCACATGCCCCTCATGTTGGGAGATCATCAGCTGGACGTCCTTCTCATGCTCTGGTAACTTTTGGATTTGGGGGAAAACTCATCATAATGAAAGATCCTAATCTTTTGAGCTCATCATACGGAAGCCAGGTTAATTCTAGATTCCTCATTTTAGTTTTGATCTTATGCTTTATCTGGTTTCCAAAAGGCTTTGAGGTTGCTCAATATTGTTTCCTTTTTATCGTCTGCTTTCTTATGAGTGATTTATCAAAATGATTAACACTGTATATTCATTTATATCTGAAGGATTCTGTACAAGGTTCTGTTTCTGTGTTGAACTTGATTGAAGTTTTCACGGGAAATATGGATTCTTTGAGCTCCGGAGATAACACCATTAATTATTTACGTGCTCTGAGCCAGCAATCATTCCCAGGTCCGTTGGTTGGTGGCAGTGTTGGAAGTAAGGAACTGTACAAATGGTTAGATGAGAGGATTGCACACTGCGAATCACCTGACATGGATTATAAGAAAGGTGAAAGGTTGAGACTCCTTCTTTCCTTGCTTAAAATAGGTTGTCAACATTATGGAAAGCTACGTTCTCCATTTGGTACGGACACCATATTAAAAGTAAGTTACATCTATAGGCATTCAAATCCCCCCCCCCCACCCCAATGTAAACAGTGTCAAATGAATTTGCTATACTTTTCAAAGTTGATCAACATTCTGTTTTGAGCTGTATTGTGCACAAGATTTTGCAACTTTATTAAGCGTTGGATTTTAGGTTAACTTTCATCAATGGATATCTTGGATTATATGTTTGCTATGCTGCAATTTTTGTTTCATGTCGATGCAGATGATATTTGCCCTTTATTTCTCTACTTTTGAATCACTTCTGTTTGGAGCAGTTTATGACATTATAATTAATAATTGCTTTGCATATGTCTGTTGTGCTCTATTCTCTTTTCTTTGGCTAAAATCACTATCGACTTCACTTATCATGACTCTAGATAGTCTGTGATTCGGAATCATATTATTGCATGAATACTATTCATCATGGTTTCAATCATATTCTGTTATTCACTTATTTTGTGGTTTGTATTTGATACAGGAAAATGATACTCCTGAGTCAGCAGTTGCAAAACTTTTTGCATCTGCCAAGGCGAGTGGCACTCAATATGGGATGCCAAGCCACTGCTTGCAAAATTTGCCTTCTGAAGGACAAATTAGTGTGTGTACTTAACTCTTGACCAGCTTCCACTCCCAAGATTGTTTTGTACCCTTTGCTGATTTTGATTTTGATATAGGCAATGGCTCTTGAGGTTCAAAATCTTCTTGTCTCTGGGAAAAAGAAGGAGGCTTTACAATGTGCACAAGAAGGACAATTGTGGGGACCTGCACTTGTTCTGGCTTCACAACTTGGTGAACAGGTCAGATGTCAGTTTTTCAGGCTGTTTAATTCTCTGCTGATATTTTGTGCTTGGGCTAGACAATCCCTTTACAGTTTTTTTCTCATACTGCCTTTGTTGGGGGATGAATTTGGTCCATATTTGGCTTGCAGTTCTACGTTGATACAGTGAAGCAAATGGCACTTCGCCAGCTGGTTGCAGGATCACCTTTGCGTACATTATGCCTTCTAATTGCTGGGCAACAAGCTGAAATATTCTCTACTGATACCTCAATTAGTGGGCATCCTGGTGCTTCTGATATGTTTCAGCAGTCTTCACAGGTAATCCTAATAGGATAAACTAAGAAGCCATTCAAAATATATGCAATCCAGACGTATTGTTATATTGCTTCAATAGTTTCAGAGGTTATCAGTTTCTAATTCATTTGAAAGCTCAATCTTTAGGTGTTGCTTTGCCATTTCAGGTTGGATCCAATGGCATGCTTGATGATTGGGAGGAGAATCTGGCTGTAATAACTGCAAACAGAACCAAAGGTGATGAACTTGTAATTATTCACCTAGGTGATTGCTTGTGGAAGGAAAGAAGTGAGGTACAGTTGTCAATCTTTTATTTATTTTCCTTAACGACTTTTGTACTTTTTCATTCTGCTTCTAATTTAAGACTCTTATTTTAGATTACTGCCGCACACATCTGCTATTTAGTTGCTGAAGCAAACTTCGAGTCATACTCAGATAGCGCAAGACTCTGTTTAATTGGAGCGGATCACTGGAAATGTCCTCGAACGTATGCTAGTCCAGAGGCTATCCAGGTAATTTGAAATCTCTCCAGTTCTTAAATTGCTTCTTAGTTGTGCTGTGTCCATCTGCCCAAAGCTCTCTCTGACTCAGATTAGGCTGTTTCATATTTTGGACTATATTTTTCATTTTGTCTAGATGCTTGAAAGATGGCCATTTTCCTTTTCTAGCTCTCTAATTATTTCTAGGTTTATCTTAAAATCAAATCATTTTATTTATTTTTACTTAACCTTTTGTTTTGTAAGTTTTTAAATAACCCATCTGTGTGTTATACTTGTGCCAACTCAGGATCTGTTGCTTTCTTAAAAGAACATGTTCAAATATGATTCAGTATGTTGCTTTCATATTCTTACCTGATTGGTACTTGGACAGAGGACCGAGTTATATGAATATTCAAAGGTGGTTGGAAACTCTCAGTTTACTTTGCATCCATTTCAGCCTTATAAGCTTATATATGCATTTATGCTAGCTGAAGTGGGGAAGGTTTCAGACTCATTGAAGTAAGTTCATTTAACCTTATTTTAATTGCGATATTACTTTTTATATGATCGCTTACTGTTCTTATTTGATTTCAGGTACTGCCAAGCACTACTGAAATCCTTGAAAACTGGCCGTGCTCCAGAAGTAGAATCGTGGAAGCAATTAGCACTATCTCTTGAGGAGAGGATTAGAATTCACCAACAGGTACTTCCTTGTCCCTTATTAAATCTTCATTATTTTGGTAGTCTCTATACTTATCTTTTTTTTTTATTGATTAATGTTCAGGGTGGATATGCTGCAAATTTAGCTCCTGCAAAATTAGTTGGCAAATTGCTCAACTTTTTTGATAGCACTGCACATCGAGTTGTTGGCGGTTTACCACCACCTGCTCCTTCGCCATCGCAAGGAACTGTCCATGGAAGTGAACAACAATACCAAAATATGGCACCCAGAGTATCCTCTAGCCAATCAACAATGTCGTTGGCTCCATCTGCTTCGATGGAACCCATAATGGAGTGGACAGCTGACGATAGTAGAATGGGAAAGCCTAATAGGAGTGTTTCTGAGCCAGATTTTGGTAGAACCCCAAGACAGGTGTGTGAGTACTATGAAAGGTGTACTGTGAAGATTTTCACCTTGCTCAGCATGTTTTTGGTTATTTAATAAAGTTTTGATGGAAAAGTTCTGGTTGTTGCATCTCAGGAAACGTCACCTGATGCACAAGGAAAAGCACAGGCATCAGGGGGTACATCTCGCTTTTCCCGATTTGGTTTTGGCTCACAACTTTTGCAAAAGACAGTAGGGCTAGTCTTGAAACCTCGCTCTGGTCGACAGGTATAACTAGTTGTTTTATTTTCTTTTTATTCACAACAGTGCTTCTGACTGTGCCTGTTTAAATGGTTCTTATTCTTCTCTATATGTAGGCTAAATTGGGTGAGAAAAACAAGTTCTATTATGATGAGAAGCTGAAGAGATGGGTGGAGGAAGGTGCTGAAGTTCCAGCTGAAGAAGCTTCTGCTCTGCCCCCGCCTCCAACAACTGCTGCTTTCCAGAATGGTTCAACAGAATACAACTTGATATCTGCATTGAAGACTGAAAGTTCACTTCCTATTGAGGGCTCTAACATAAGAACTGCTAGCCCTGAACTTAGTCCAGGGATGCCACCAATACCACCCAGCACAAATCAATTCTCGGCCCGGGGTCGTTTGGGTGTTAGGTCAAGGTAACAGCTGATTTTTTTATGTCTAGATTATTTATATTTTATAATCTCAAGTAGTGGTCAACTTTTTTTTAGGTATACTTGTTATCTGTTAAGCACTGCAAAGTTGACTTCTCAGTTCCCATTGGTTTTCCTTGATATATTATAAAGTTTGAAATTGAAGACCTTTAAAGAACTCAGAATTGTTGCACCTAGAAAATGGCAGAGCTATCATAATAGTTAAAGGGTTAAAAAGTAATTTATCTTCTCTTTTATTAGGCGGAGCAGGCATATGGAGGATTATTTTGTAGGCCTAAATAAATTTATCTTAAAAATACACATGAAAAGAAAGGAAATGAGGAAGAACCTATGGGTTCTAGCTATTCTGTGCAGTTAGCTCAGTTTCCAGAAAGAGAAGAACTGTCTTATTGTTTTTATTTTGAGGTTGAGGGATTTTCTTATTCATCAGTCTCAGTCATCAACAAAATTTGAAAGGCATAATATCGATGATAAAGTTTTATGGATAATACAGGTATGTTGACACCTTCAACCAAGGTGGTGGAACCTCTGCAAACTTGTTTCAGTCCCCTTCTGTTCCTTCTGTGAAACCGGCTCTTGCTGCTAATGCGAAGTTTTTTGTTCCTACTCCTGCACCATCATCAAATGAGCAGGCAATGGAGCCTATAGCAGAAGGCAAGCAAGAAGACACTGCAACAAATGAATATCCTTCAACATCTGACACAAATGAGTGGTCATACCAATCACCAAAACATGTATCATCAACGGCCATACAAAGGTTTCCAAGTATGGGTAACATCTCAAACCACGGACCAACAGAAGGAAGTAACTCTCATTTACCTCATTCACGCCGAACAGCTTCATGGAGTGGGAGTTTTAATGATTCATTTACCCCTCAAAAAATGGGCAATATCAAGCCTTTAGGGGAAGCTTTGGGCATGCCCCTGTCAAGATTTTCGCCTGATGAATCTTTAATGCGTAAACCTGTCAAAAGTAGCAGTTATGGAGAAGATCTTCACGAGGTTAAACTTTGAGAAGGTGCTCAAGCTGTAAATATCAAATTTTGTTTTTGATCATCATAATTGTTTGGACGTCCCTGCTTCTGAGCATTTCTCTGGACGTATGGAACAGTGGTTCAACACCAGATGGGGTTCACAGGAACTGATCAGACAATAACAACAGATATCTATTACCCCTCCTCCCTCCCCTTCACATCCTCTTCAGTTTTTTTTTTTAAGTCCCCAACTCCCAAACCTGGTGATGTATGATTAAATGTGGTTGGCTCACTTGATAATGAATTAATGATAGCAGGTTTTGTTTTGTTTTAAATGCCAAGGGAGTTGACACTGGACAACCATCTCAGGATTATGGAACTGGTGTGACACAACAAAGGACCTCAAGACCACCTGCTTAACTGAGTAGTACAACTCATTTGTTCATTTTATTAAACAAGGGAACGCCCCACGAGGAAAGATGACCTCAACAGATCAAGGATAAAAGAATAGTGTATGGAATTGTGAAATATAATTTTGTTCTTTTTGTATTTGTTCAGTTATAATTTATTAAATGATATTAAATTTCTGAATCATTGTCTTCACTCTTCAGTCTCAAATGGTAACGTTTATATTACTGCACGTTTCTTCGTCGGCAATTATTTTGCAATGTTGTTTGAAAAGGATCAGGGATCGTTTGTTTAAACATTTTTTTTAATGAGTTTAACGATGATGTACTGACTAAGTAAAATAATTTTACACTAACATCTAATTATAGATCACAATTTTATTGACTTTTAAAATGATTTTGTAAAAATCAACAAATTTGTCATAGATAAATAGTTTATGATTGGATTAATTGATATCAAAAGCTAAAAAAAAACAATATACAACTTATTGGATGCATTTAAAGAGAATTCATGAGAGGAGAAAATTCAAATGATAAGGGATGTGAGGGAGAGTGGAGTGAATAAATTTTTCTATTTTTAAATCAAGAAATTTAGTTCTCTTATTTTTCATAATAATCAATCATTCAAAGTCAAATGTTAATTTTGATCTAATATATTGGTGCTGACAATAAAACAAAACAATAAAACATTATCACATTTATTTTATTTAGTTAATTACATTAAATTATTTTCTATATAACATTAATCAAAAGATATTAATATTTTTACAAACTATCAAAATTTATAAATTAAAAAATATTTGATATATGAATTTTTTAATTTTATTTCATATCATTTATATGTTTTTATTTTGGATAGTTTATATAATTACATATTCTATTTTATTTTATCAATTTATAATTGAATTTCATAAATTAATATGTAAATTATTTGCATAATTTTATTGTAAATTGATTTTAACATACATCTTATTTTTACTCTAATCATTTACTTAAATTTATTCATAGACAAGGCAATAAAGCACTTTTTTTATTTAATTAACTATATTAATTATTTTCTATGTAAATAATATATTAAATATTTTTTAATTTATAAATTTTGAAAATTTACAAAAATATTAATAATTATTTACTTATGATATATAGAAAATGATGTTAATGTAATTAATTAAATAAAATAAGTATGTTAGTAGTTTATTATCTTGTTTATGTATAAAAATTATAAGTTCAGTTTAGGGATGACAATTCGTGTTCATGGGTCGTGTTTGGATCGATATAGCTCTGACAGGAACACGAATAGGCTCAATAGAACACGACACGAGTAACAATTTGTGTTGTAAAACTTAATCCGAACATGACCCATTGATTACACAGATTGACACAATACAACCTGAATTTGAGCACAACTTATTTTTACAGGACAGGATCTGACCCAACAGTAAAAACAAAATGATATTGATTCAAATCATATTTTATCTGTTTAATATAATTCACATCAAAATAAATTATATTTAACTTCATCATTCCAATATGAAAACATAATTAAATGCAACATACAATATATGTCTCATTCTTACCGTAACTTTTTCCACCAAAATATACATTAAGATCACAAATCCACAATTATTTTATTGATTGAAATATAAAAGTCATTGACCAACTAAGTAACTATTTTGAGGACCATGATCAGTTATTGAATGTTGACTCATTTGTTCCATGATATCTTTTGTCAACTCTTCCCAAAGCTACTGTTGAATGCTCCACAAGAATTAAAAAAAAAATAATAGTTACGGGTCAGCGGGTTAACGGGTTAACCTGTCACCCGACACAATTTTTTTCTTATTAAATTTTTTCAATCCGAACACGACCCATTTATTAAACAAGTTGACCTGAAGACGAAAAAATCGTATCACGTCCAAGTCGGGTTGAAGGTCATGTCACGAATTACCACCCCTAGTTCAGATCTTATTTAAGCAATTTTTTTTTATTTTTTTCACTTTATTTAATAAAATAAAAAAATTAAATATCTTGATTTAAATATAAATGATCAAAATTACAATTTTAAAATTATAGGAAGCCAAAATTATAATTTAACCTAAACTAAATCAAAGATCCATTCTTATAAATATATCTAAACTAAAATAAAAGTTGATATTATTTTAGTTCCTAATTTTTTATTTATCTTTAGTCCATGACTAAAACTAATCAAACAAAAATAATTAAAAGACTACAAGAAACGATGAAAAAAATAAAGGACTTAAAATATGAAGAAAAAAAACTAAAAAATAAACATTTTAAAAAAATAGTAAATTCAAGTAAATATTCATCAACTCATACTCATATCTCAACAGAGTTATCCATCAACCCAAGTAAAATGTACTTCAATAAGATATATTTTTAAGCAATAATCACACTAGTGTTAATAAACACTGTTAATCGGTTAACAATAGAATACATAGTAATAGTAATTATTAATAATATTAGATTATTTGCCTTTCAAAGAAAAAACATAATAAACATTAAGAATTTAATTGTATGTATTGATTTATGATCATTTAATCTTAAATTATTATTTGAATTACTTCAATATTTTAAAGAAGTTTTTTAATGATAGAAATTTTATTTTTTTTTATTAATCTCTCAGTTTTTAATCCATAATTTTCATCTTAAAGAACTTAAAAATATTTTTACATAGTGTAAACTGTTTATCAGAAATAAAAAATAAATATCTAAAATTGAAAAACGTAGTTGTATAGTGTTCTTGGTGGTGTGACTGCAAATTGCGAAACCGAGGGCTTTTCCTCTCTCCAAATGCTCTCTTTGTGGTTGCCTGCAAGATTGAGAACATGGATCGAACCGTTGTATTGTTGAATTGAGTCTTAGGTTTTGCAGTTTCCGGGTACGTTTTCCTTGATTTCTGGTTATTGGATAGCGTGCGTTTCAGAATTCCCAGATCTTGTTATCTGTTTTGGTTATTGCACATTGTACTCGATGTTTAGCTTTCGAGGGAGCAGAAGCTTCGCGAATTTTCGTTTTGGATGTCGAGGTTTAGCTCTGGGGTTGTAATTAGAAATTGCGAGAGGTGAAATCTGAGGTTAATTGAGCGTGTTTTGGTGGGATCGAGGGAAATCGGTGCAGGGTTAGGGTTTTTGGTCGATGGCTTCGAATCCTCCATTTCACATGGAGGATCAGACGGATGTGGATTTCTTTGATAAACTCGTTGAGGATGATATGGAGCCTCATAAGTCTGGCCATGATGAAGGGGATGATTCCGATGAGGCTAAAGCATTTGCAAATCTGGGAATCAATGATGTCGATGCTGCTGCATTTGAGAATTCTGATGCTGTTGTGTGTGGTGTTGAAGTCAAAGGGGGATTGGGTACTGTGGAATCCGATGCAGGATTTGAACAGGAGGGAAATTCGTTGCCCTCCTCTAGTTCAACTGGGTTTGATAGTGAGGTGGGTCCCGGTGAGGATGGGATTGGGGTGGGATCAGAAGTCACGTCCGCTTCAGCTGTAGGCACGAGCAATAAAGTCAGTAGTTCTGAGGTTAAGGAGGTGGGTTGGAATTCTTTTCATTCTGATTTGAACGGAGGCGGCGGGTTTGGATCATATTCTGACTTTTTCAGCGACTTGGGAGGTCAGTCTGGGGATTTTACGGGGAATTTGTACGATAATTTAAGTAGTGAGGTGAAGCATGGTAATGAAGTTCAAAATGATGGTTCAAATGCCTTAGGTAATTATGTGCAATATCACGAGGGTCAAGGTTATGATGGATTTTTAGAAAGCCACACAAACAGGCTAGGTGATGGGTTACATGCTTCAGTTAATCATGTACAATATCAAGAAGGTGAAACTTATGTTGCATCTTCAGAAGAACATTCAAATGGACAAGATCTGAGTAGTAGTCAGTATTGGGAGGATCTTTATCCTGGCTGGAAGTATGACTACAAAACCGGGCAATGGTATCAAATAGATGGCTATAGTGCAACAGCCACTACTCAGCAAAGCTCTGAAGCCAATACAGCTGTGGATTTGAGTGCCGCTTCTGATGGGAAAACAGAGATCTCTTACATGCAGCAAACTGCTCAATCTGTTGCAGGAACTTTAGCTGAAACCGGCACAACTAAAAATGTGTCTAGCTGGAGTCAGGTTTCAGAAGGGAATCATGGGTATCCAGAGCATATGGTTTTCGATCCTCAGTATCCTGGTTGGTATTATGACACAATTGCCCAAGAATGGCGTTCATTGGAAGCTTACAATTCAACCATCCAGTCTTCTGGTCATGGACATGAAAATGGGAATGCTTCTGCCAATACATTCTCGCCCAATGATCATAGTTTGCATAGCGAATACAGCCAAGCTGATAATTATGGACAACAGGGTGTTGATAGTCAGGCTGTAGATGGCAGCTGGAGTGGTTCAAATGGCACTAACCATCAGCAGGGTTTTGACATGTTCACAACTGGGTCTGCCACTACAAGAGGGGATAATATAACTTCTGGTGGTAACCAACAAATTAATTATTCTTATGGTTCAAGTATTTCTTTGAACAAAGATCAACAAAATACTTCTAGTTCTTTTGGATCCGTTGCATTGTACAATAGAGTAAACCATGATCGTGGTTTGGCAAATGGAACTTTTGAACCACAAAGCTTTGGCCCTACTGGGGACACTGTTCAACAGTTTAATTATTCAACCACAAAGTTTAGTGAACAAAAGGTTTTTTCAAATGATTTTACTGAAAATCAAAAACCCTTTAGTTATTCTCCACAATCAGTTCAGGGTGGGCATCAGTATTCACATGCCCCTCATGTTGGGAGATCATCAGCTGGACGTCCTTCTCATGCTCTGGTAACTTTTGGATTTGGGGGAAAACTCATCATAATGAAAGATCCTAATCTTTTGAGCTCATCATACGGAAGCCAGGTTAATTCTAGATTCCTCATTTTAGTTTTGATCTTATGCTTTATCTGGTTTCCAAAAGGCTTTGAGGTTGCTCAGTATTGTTTCCTTTTTATCGTCTACTTTCTTATGAGTGATTTATCAAAATGATTAACACTGTATATTCATTTATATCTGAAGGATTCTGTACAAGGTTCTGTTTGTGTGTTGAACTTGATTGAAGTTGTCACGGGAAATATGGATTCTTTGAGCATCGGAAATAACACCAGTAATTATTTTTGTGCTCTGAGCCAGCAATCATTCCCAGGTCCATTGGTTGGTGGGAGTGTTGGAAGTAAGGAAGTGTACAAATGGTTAGATGAGAGGATTGCACACTGCAAATCACCTGACATGGATTATAAGAAAGGTGAAAGGTTGAGACTCCTTCTTTCCTTGCTTAAAATAGGTTGTCAACATTATGGAAAGCTACGTTCTCCATTTGGTACGGACACCATACTAAAAGTAAGTTACATCTATAGGCGTTCAAATCCCCCCATGTAAACAATGCCAAGTGAATTTGCTATACTTTTCAAGGTTGATGAACATTCTGTTTTGAGCTGTATTGTGCACAAGATTTTGCAACTTTATTAAGCGTTGGATTTTAGGTTAACTTTCATCAATGGATATCTTGGAGATGTTATATGTTTGCTATGCTGCAATTTTTTGTTTCATGTCGATGTAGATGATATTTGTCCTTTATTTCTCTACCTTTGAATCACTTCTGTTTGGAGCAATTTATGACATTATAATTAATAATTGCTTTGCAAATGTATGTTGTGCTCTAGTCTCCTTTCTTTGGCTAAAATCACTTTTGACTTCACTTATCATGACTCTAGATAGTCTGTGATTCTGAATCATATTACTGCATGAATACTATTCCTCATGGATTGAATCCTATTCTGTTATTCACTTATTTTGTTGTTTGTATTTGATACAGGAAAGTGATACTCCTGAGTCAGCAGTTGCAAAACTTTTTGCATCTGCCAAGACGAGTGGCACAGAGTTCCATCAATATGGGATGCCAAGCCACTGCTTGCAAAATTTGCCTTCTGAAGGACAAATGAGGGTGTGTACTAAACTCTTTACCTGTTTCCAGTCCCAAGATTGTTTTGTATCCTTTGCTGATTTTGATCTTATTATAGGCAATGGCTCTTGAAGTTCAAAATCTTCTTGTCTCTGGCAAAAAGAAGGAGGCTTTACAGTGTGCACAAGAAGGACAATTGTGGGGACCTGCACTTGTTCTTGCTTCACAACTTGGCGAACAGGTCAGATGTCAGTTTTTCAGGCTGTTTAATTCTCTGCTGATATTTCATGCCTGGGCCAGACATTCCCTTTGTGGAATTACAGTCTTTTTCTCATACGGCCTTTGTTGGGGGTTGAATTTGGTGAATATTTTGCTTGCAGTTCTATGTTGATACAGTGAAGCAAATGGCACTTCGCCAGCTGATTGCAGGGTCGCCTTTGCGCACATTATGCCTTCTAATTGCTGGGCAACCTGCTGAAGTTTTCTATACTGATACCTCAATTAGTGGGCATCCTGGTGCTTCTAATATGGCTCAGCAGTCTTCACAGGTAATCCTAATAGGATAAACTAAGAAGCTATTCAAAATATATGCAATGCAGACGTATTGTTATATTGCTTCAATAATTTCAAAGGTTATCAGTTTCTAATTCATTTGAAAGCTCAATCTTTAGGTGTTGCTTTGCCATTTCAGGTTGGATCCAATGGCATGCTTGATGATTGGGAGGAGAATCTGGCTGTAATAACTGCAAACAGAACCAAAGATGATGAACTTGTAATTATTCACCTAGGTGATTGCTTGTGGAAGGAAAGAAGTGAGGTACAGTTCTGTCTTTTATTTATTTTCTTTAATGACTTTTGTACTTTTCCATTCTGCTTCTCATTTAAGACACTTATTTTAGATTACTGCCGCACACATCTGCTATTTAGTTGCTGAAGCAAATTTTGAGTCATACTCAGATAGTGCAAGACTCTGTCTAATTGGAGCAGATCACTGGAAATGTCCTCGAACTTATGCTAGTCCAGAGGCTATCCAGGTAATTTGAAGTCTCTTGTTCTCAAATTGCTTCTTCCACAAAATTTGGATTTTCTGTTGAATGTACATGTCTTGAGTCCTTTTCTCATAAAATATTGTGGATGTTGTGTTCATCTGCCAAAAGCTCTGACTCAGATTAGGCTGTTTCATATTCCGTACTATATTTGTTATTCTGTCTAGATGCTTAAAAGATGGTATTTTCCATTTCTAGGTCTATCTTCAAATTAAATGATTTTTTTTTTTTTTACTTAACCTTTTGTTTTGTGAGCTTTTTAAATGACCTATCTGCATGTTATACTTGTGCTACCTCAGGATCTGTTGCTTTCTAATAACGTGTTCAATATGATTCAGCATGTTGCATAATATGGTTATTGAATAACTCAAACATCTTACCTGATTGGTATTTGGACAGAGGACCGAGTTATATGAATATTCAAAGGTGGTTGGAAACTCTCAGTTTACTTTGCATCCATTTCAGCCGTATAAGCTTATATATGCATTTATGCTAGCTGAAGTGGGGAAGGTTTCAGACTCACTGAAGTAAGTTCATGTAACCTTATTTTAATTGTGATATTACTTTTTATATGATCTCTTATTGTTGTTATCAATGTTGTTAAATGGTGGCACTATGGTTGCCATGGTGGAAAGGCATGGCGTTTTTTTCGTGTCAACTGCCATAGGCAATTTGTGAAGTGAGGCCCACTATGGCTGTGCCATAGGCTGCAATGGTGTGCTTATATGACAGAATTTTTACCTTCCTCTGTGTTCCACCATCCGCTATTGATAACACTGGTAATTATTTGATTTCAGGTACTGCCAAGCACTCCTGAAATCCTTGAAAACTGGCCGTGCTCCAGAAGTAGAGTCATGGAAGCAGTTAGCACTATCTCTTGAGGAGAGGATTAGAATTCACCAACAGGTACTTTCTTGCCCTGTATTAAATCTTCATTATTTTGATAGTCTTGGTAGTTGACACTTTTGTAATCTTTTTGTTGATTAATGTTCAGGGTGGATATGCAGCAAATTTAGCTCCTGCAAAATTAGTTGGCAAATTGCTCAACTTTTTTGATAGCACTGCACATCGAGTTGTTGGTGGTTTGCCACCGCCTGCTCCTTCGTCATCACCAGGAACTGTTCATGGAAGTGAACAACAATACCAAAATATGGCACCCAGAGTATCCTCTAGCCAATCAACAATGTCGTTGGCTCCATCTGCTTCGATGGAACCCATAATTGAGTGGACAGCTGACGATAGTAGAATGGGAAAGCCTAATAGGAGTGTTTCTGAGCCAGATTTTGGTAGAACCCCAAGACAGGTGTGTGAGTACTATGACAGGTGTACTGTGAAGATTTTCACCTTGCTCAGCATGTTTTTGGTTATTTAATAAAGTTTTGATGGAAAAGTTCTGGTTGTTGCATCACAGGAAACAACGTCACCTGATGCACAAGGAAAAGCACAGGCATCAGGGGGTACATCTCGCTTTTCCCGATTTGGTTTTGGCTCACAACTTTTGCAAAAGACAGTAGGGCTAGTCTTGAAACCTCGCTCTGGTCGACAGGTATAACTAGTTATTTTATTTTCTTTTTATTCACAACAGTGCTTCTGACTGTGCCTGTTTAAATGGTTCTTATTCTTCTCTATATGTAGGCTAAATTGGGTGAGAAAAACAAGTTCTATTATGATGAGAAGCTGAAGAGATGGGTGGAGGAAGGTGCTGAAGTTCCTGCTGAAGAAGCTGCTGCTCTGACAGCGCCTCCAACTACTGCTGCTTTCCAGAATGGTTCAACTGAATACAACTTGAGATCTGCATTGAAAACTGAAAGTTCACCTTCTATTGAGGGCTCTAGCATAGGAACTTCTAGCCCTGACCTTAGTCCAGGGATGCCACCGATACCACCAAGCACAAATCAATTCTCAGCCCGGGGTCGTTTGGGTGTTCGATCAAGGTAACATCTTAATTTTTTTGTGTCTATAGATTATTTGTGTTATAATTGCAGGTAGGGGTCAACTTTGTCTTTAGGCATACTTATTAGCTGTTAATCATTGTAAAGTGGACCTTCCATTGGTTTCCCTATTAGATTATAAAGTTTGAAATTGAATACCTTTAAAGAACTGTAAGAATAGTAGCACCTAGAAAAAGGCCGAGCTAGCATAGTAGTTGAATTTTAAAATGTAATATATCTTTTCTTTTGTTTGGATGAGCATTGTCTTGTAGGCCTAACTAAATTTATCTTAAAAATACTACATATGAAAAGAAAGGAAATGAGGAAGAACCTGTGTGTTCTGGATATGACGGCATCTAACGTGCGAGACCTTCATAGGTCTTGCATGGTGGGAAAATAATTTTCAACCGTGCAATTAAAATGATGGGTTGGATGAGTGAGGGTGTACTAGATGAGAAAAGTACCCTATAATTGTTTTTTTAACGCAGTGTAGTGTAATTGGTTTCTTTCCCTCAAACCTTTCCCTTCCCTTTCCCTTTCACTTTCTCCGGACTGCACTCCGACCAGCTTCCCCACCTTCCTATTGTTCCTCAGTCCTCACGTCCCTCTCCAGGTTGACCAGTGACCCGGGCTCCAGCTCCAAAAGGGTCTTTCTCTCTTCTTTTTCTTTTCCTTTCTTCCATAACCACAACCTTAAACAGTCATCATGGCGGGGGTGTCACCATGCTCCACCACCCAAACGTGAGATCCGAAGCAAAAGCCAAGCCTCAGATGCCAATCCAAAGCAGAGACAAAAAAACATGGATCCAGAGTGGAGATGCGAAGAAAGGCGCAGATCTGAAGCAGAGACGCAAAACTGAAGCCAAATTCCACTCACACCCTCATCGTTAATGCATTTTCATTATTTTGCTTCATTTTTTTTTCTTTTTCTTGTTGCATCCCCTTCTTGTTGCAGGCTGTTGTGGTTATATTTATTGTGGCAACTTGTTTCTTGAGTAGAAAAGCTAGGAAGAAGCAAGATTTGTAAAGATACACCGATGTTGATTTTTACTTATTTTTTTTAATTAATGATTTTGTTTAATGGAGTTTGGTTATTTCTGTGATGAAATTTGATGTTACATTTGTGAAATGTGAATATTTTTTTGCTTCCTTTCACCAATATATTATTGGGGCCATTTGGAGATGAATTTTGAAGCAAGTATTGAAATAGTCATGGCTTAAAAATGTGAGAATGTGTGGAGCAGTAGGTTCTGGTGTGGCTGAGATCGGAGAAGGTAGTGGCTGTATTTTGAAGTTTATATTTGCAATTTTATTTAAAAGAAAAAAAATTATATGCTACTTTCTCACTCTGATGCACCCTCACACATCCAGCCCTTCATTTTAATCATTCGGTTCAAAAATATTTTCCCACCGTGCAAGACCTATTCCACTCACCCATATTAGTCGTGGTCTCTGGATATTCTGTGTAACTGGCTCCGTTTCCATAAACAAGGAAATTTTTCTTATTTATCAGTCTCTCAGTCAGTCATAAACAAAATTTGGAAGGGATAATATTGATGAAAATGTTTTATGGATAATACAGGTATGTTGACACCTTCAACCAAGGTGGTGGAACCTCTGCAAACTTGTTTCTGTCCCCTTCTGTTCCATCCATGAAACCGGCTGTTGCTGCCAATGCGAAGTTTTTCATTCCTTCTGCTGCACCATTATCAAATGAGCAGACGATGGAGGCTATAGTGGAAAGCAAGCAAGAAGATAGTGCAACAAATGAAGAGACTTCAACATCTGCCACAAATGAGTGGTGGTCATACCAATCCCCTAAACAAGTATCATCAGCAACCATACAAAGGTTTCCAAGTTTGGGTAACATCTCAAACCAGGGAGGAACAGAAGGAAGTAACTCTCATTTACCTCATTCACGCCGAACAGCTTCATGGAGTGGGAGTTTTAATGATTCATTTACCGCTCCAAAAATGGGCATGCCCCTGTCAAGATTTATGCCTGATGAATCTTTAATGCGTACACATGTGAAAAGTATCAGCTATGGAGAAGATCTTCAAGAGGTTGAACTTTGAGCATATGCTCAAGCTGTAAATATCAAATTTTGTTTTTGATCTTCAGAATAGTTGGGACGTCTCTGCTTCTGCAGCATTTCTCCGGATGTACCGAACAGTGGTACACATCAGATATGGTTCACACAAACAGATCAGAGATTTACAACAGATATCTATTACCCCTTCTCCCTTCCCATCCTCTTTTCAGGATTTTTTAAAGTCCTCAACTCCCAACCTTGTGATGTATGGTTGTGTTTTTTTTCTTGTTAAATGCCAAGGGAGATGACAGTGGATACCATCTCCGGATTATGGAACTGGTGTGACACTCAACAAAGGATAGGACCACCTGCTTAGGTGAGTAGGACGACTCATTTGTTCATTTTATTAAACAAGGATACGCCCCACGAGGAAAGATGACCCCAGGACAAAAGAATAGTGTATGCAGTTGTGAAATATAATCTTGTTCCTTCTGTATTTCTTTCAGTTATTAGTTATTAAATGGTATTAAATTTTCCGAATCTTGCTCTTTGGTCTCAATTGGAAGTGTATTCGTTAGTTCACATTGTATATGATGAGATGATGGGTCAAAAAGAATGAGGTGAGGTGAAATTGGTCGCAGGCGATTATTTTGCAAATGTATTTTGAGTAGTATTAAGCCTACAATGGTACATAATGGATAAAATTTAGATGCAGTTTCTTATTTAGTATTCTTTTTATATCAGTAATTTATTTTAGTTAATCTTTAAAATATTTAATGCTTTCTTTTTATTATACAGATTATTAAGGTAGAATTTTAATTCTAATTGAAAAGCAATATGAAAAATATTGACTAAATTTTGTTTTTAATTAATTTAATTTACTCTTTCTGTTTATTACAAGGGATTTTTTATAACGGATTCATGAAATTATTTTAATGTATTAAATATATTTAATTAAATATTTTAAATTACTTAAAAATGATAAATAATTTGTATGGATTAATTATGTTTTATTTCCTAAAATTTGGGATAAATCCATTTTTGCTTCTCCCAATTGAAAAAAATAAATTGTTTTTAGTCCTTACAAACACATAATACGAACATAAATGGTGAAAAGTTGTGACGTAACACTTATAATTTCATTAGATTAAAATAAATGGTGAAAATGGACTTATAATTTTTTTCCTGTAAATTTAGTATCCAAATTTTATTGTTAGAATCTAATTAGATTAAAATACAAAAAAAAATCCAAAATTGAGAATTTGATATACTGTAGTCAATAATTTACTGTTAATCCAAAGAGATTTAAAAAAAAAGAGAGAGGACACGTTCTTTGATTCACAGAGAAGAAGAGGAAAGCGACGGGAAAAAATAAACAAATTTATTATATAAAAAATGAATTATTAAATTAAAAACAATTTAATATAAAAGCTTTTTTCACATCTAAATTGGAGAGGGAAGTAAAAAATAATTGAGAAATAGTTTTAGCATTTTTTTTATTGGATCAATAAAAGAAGTAAAGGACAACAAGGCCCATTTACTTTGGATATATTTGAGCCCGCAGCCCTAACCCTAAACCCTAGCAATACTAATAGCAGAACTTATCGCGATCTCGTTCTGTTCTGTAACTGCACCCAGCCGCAAGTGATCGAAGCGAAAATAGAGTAATCCGCAGAGAAATTTATCGTCGCAGTTATGGGTAAGTTTGAGTTATTGAAAGATGAGACATGGTATTGGCAGTGTTTCCCTATCTTTTGCACGATGAATAACATGTAAAACGCAATTTGCAGGTAAGGTTCACGGATCACTTGCACGTGCTGGTAAGGTTCGAGGCCAAACCCCAAAAGTGGCCAAGCAGGATAAGAAGAAGAAACCACGTGGCCGCGCTCACAAGAGGATGCAGTACAATCGCCGTTTCGTCACCGCCGGTATTCTTCTAAACCCTAATCTTCGCTTCGATTGGATAATTGTATGTCTGTTAGAAAAAATTGGAAATTTGTGCTGCCTCTTATGAGGGATTTTGTTTTTTTGTTGTTTTAGTGGTGGGATTCGGCAAGAAGAGGGGACCCAATTCGTCTGAGAAGTGAGGCTGAGGCTTAAAGAATATGTCGCTACTCTATATTTGATTTATCTTTCTTGTCTTTAATTTGTATGTTTTGATTGTGTTCTGTGAACGGGTTTTGTTAGCTTTAATATCAAACTAGAAATTTTGCATACAATTCTAATCCTATATCTAAGTTCATTTGCTCGGTTCGATTGGTAAAGAATTTGGTGTTTCTGTGTTGGTTTAAACAATCTATCATATCACGTTGATGCACTCTTCAAACAAAGCCTTTGTGTACTAGACACAGGGCAATGTTATTTTTGCTACATGATTTTACCAGGTGACTTCTGCCTTGAGATTGTTGCACATAAATAGACACAAAATATTAAATTCTAGTTTCTAGCTACTGAATGTTATGCCACCTGCTTATGTAGTCAACCAACTTTATACTGGATGCTCAGGTGCAAATGCATGTTGCATTCTCATAGAAGATTTTCATATTTACACTTTAAGTCTCAACTTGTGACTTCAATTGCTTGTCTGCTGTTTTTAAATTCTGCGACACTGAATGTCTCCTAATTTTCCATATTATGAGTTCATCATATGCTGGACTTGGCACCCCTTTATTAGTAATTCGGCAAATATCAATTTGTGCATATGTTGTGTGCCTTCCGTGGGTTTGCAATAAACACGGTTTTTTGTGGGTTTGTGAAACTGGCTTTGCGTAATACACGTAACATTCTTCTTGACATTATTTCCAACACAGGAGATATCCTGTTGGTTGAATTTATGAGAGTTTCGCTGGTTTGGGAACGGATTTCTCTCCACAAAGATGTGTGTTGGAAAGAAAGTGATAAAATGTGCTGTCAACATTTCTCAACTTGGTTTTAGGAGTGCGCAGATCCTCTATGCTTAATGATGCAGTATTTGGTAAAAGAACATTATTGGTTAACCAAGTTTTTATGCTCGTTTTAAATTCGATTTTTAGTCTTTAAATTTTGTTAGCGGTCAAGGTTTTTAGATTTTTTTCATTAAGATTTTTAGTTTCTAAAATTTTGTTTAATTGGTAATTGTCTCAACTTTTTTTTATTGAAATTTTTTGTTCTTCAACTTTAAAAAAATTAATTTTTAATCTTTGAAATCTCATTAAATAAATAAAAATAATAATTTCAAACTTATGATCGGGGATTAAAATTCAAATTTTTAAGAGTTTAGAGAGACTTTGATTAGTTAAACAAAATTTTAGGGACTAAATTTTTAATGAAAAAGCAGTTAAGAATGAAAGGTTAGGGATTAAAAATCAAATTTTATAAAAATTTAGAGATAAAAAACTTAGTTGAACCTAACATTTTAATTAAAATTATTGG
>PYAF01000142.1:6521855-6557164 GCA_007407185.1 Glycine tomentella | reverse complement strand
TTTTCCTTGATAAAAAAATTACTAAAATGAAATGCTATCTTACAAAATGAAATTAGTTATTATAGATGAAAAATAGGTTCAGGTATATTCGATTTATCCAAAATTGTATCAACCAAGATATTATAAATCAGTTTCCCCTTACTTGTCCTAATTCACTTGAAATATCAGCAGTTATTCCAATCTCTACAATTGGTGAAATTTTCTACTATAATCAACTGAATTATATAGGAAATGTTCTCAAATCCGTCTTTTAGACTTACAATTTGGTATTCTAAAATTTCTGTAATGCTTCGTTACCAACATTAGGCACATTCCCTAAAAATATTTAGGTAAAATTTCGTCCATGCAAATAAAATGGCAGTCTGATTTGTAAAAATCCTCTCTGCTGCTTCTTTTTTCAAGTGAAGAAGCTATGAAGTATAGGGTACCGGTTTATGTCATGGATAGAGGGAAAAATGTATTTCTATATTGACAAAATCAAATGAATGAAGGATGCAACAATGGTCATGGAATTTGAATGTAAATTGTTTTGTTCACTTGTATAAAGGGTGAGTGAGTTAACAAAAACGTTGTGACTAATTAAGCATCAGATGGCGCGATCCAGTGTCTCCCATTGACGAAACTCTTCCTGATAAATGGATGAGCTGATTCGAAATCTAAGTCTCGGGCCCATGAGACTCCACGTACAGCCTCTGCTCCTGGTCCCCAGCACTTGTACACTCCGAAGAACACAGTCCTATATGATCCCAAAAACACCATTGTAATAGCATATCTTCACCAAACCAATCATTCAGTGATCAATGCTCAATTTCAGTCAATTTTGATTCGCTACAAAATCCATTTCAAAATATATATTTGCTTCCAATGCAATAGTGGAAGGCAATAGTGAGAGTGCAAGATATAAATGCCCATTAGTCAAACCAGTATTGGGTCTTTTTTGTTTGTTTAATTTAAGTCTGTAGTGATGTGTGATCTCTTACTGTATTCACAAAATTATAGTAGTGTTTGAGAGGAAAGGAATGAACGTTGACGGAGTATTTGAAAACATAAATGACGTGAATATGGAGAAAGTTAGATAGAGGTAATTGCTTACTTGTTCTTATTGTCGGCATGGTCCCAATCATCCCAACCGCCATGTGCAACGATATCATCGAAATATGTGTAAGAGTAAACAATTCTAGAATACTGTCCCATTGCTCGCCCCACATATAACGGACCCGTTCCTGTCACCTTGCATCGTACGAATGCGAACCCTGTCTTCTCCTCTGCCTGCTTCCTATCATGGGCTGCTATGGAACCAAACCTCGTCGCTATTGAGTGCAGCTCGCAATCCTGCTTGCACAATCCCAAACCAACTTCACTTACTTTATTTATGTTCCATTTTACAGTAATCAATGTACGTACCTTGTACATGGACCTGCCATTCCCAAAAATGAAATCGATAGATCCCTCAATATAGCATTCCTTGAAGTAATGTCTGCCTGCATCGTCGCACAGAGTGTCTTGTGCACCGTAGAAACCGCAGCCGGAGAAGTATGCTTTGTCGCCGGATATACGCAACGCCACCGCTTGCCATCCCTGCATCCCCGGCATTGGTGCAGGTGCTGTATTCTGCATGCATCATGCCTCTCCAGTATTTTAACATAAACCCATCCATTCATTTATTGCTTTATGCGTTCTAAAGCTATATATTCATCCCAAAATGTTTAATGTGCACCCCAATCTTGGGATACACGAGTGTAGAAAGACAAAATTAAGAAAAACAAGACAAATTCTTACTATCCCATGCGTTATGTGATGATAAAATATATAAAAATTAAATTATACAAAAAGTTGGCTTTACGGATCATATTGATTAACTACGCAAAGTTGAAAAGATGAAACACTTTACTCAGACGTATGGACTCCAGTTGTGTGTATCTTGAACTTTGCGTATAATAGTTGAAAAGATTAAGGAAGACAATTTTGTTTTTGGCTTTTTTTAACGAATACATGCAGGCCATATAATAGTTCCTTTGGTCCCTCCCATTCGAGCTTCAAGTTATTACCCACTTAAAATACTCATTTTGTGAGAGTATTAATTTTCTCATTAAATTGTAATACTCAAAATAAATTATATTTTTTAGAATTAATTTCACGTTAAATTATAAATTTAAAGATTCATCATTTGTCATTAAATTATAAAATTTAAAGATTAATTATTTGTCATTAAATTATAATACGTACTATATCATTAAGTGATTAAATTATTTATAGGAATAATATGTAATTTTTTATACATTTAGAGGTCAAATTTAATTTTTAATCTTTCAATAATTAATTTATTATTGTTTTATACTTTCAGGAACTAAAATATTAAGGACAATTTATAGTAAAAAAATTAAAGCAGATGTTAATCGAGGAATTGAATTTTTTTTATTGAAATACATAAAATTAAGTTATTAATAATTTTTTAAAAGTATTTTTATAATTCATACAACAACAAAAAAAAGTTATTTTAGTCCGTTAATCATTATTTTAAAGGCAGGACATTGTGCAAAATATAGTATAGGTACCTTGAAGCTGATGTTTCTGGCAGAAAAATAGCTGGCAAAAATTGTAACAGAAGCGGTTCTGTAAGTACGCAATTGCTGTCCGCTGGGACCGGGGTCACTGGCTCGATCATGCCATTCTATCACCGTCACTTCCTTACCCGCGCCCTGAAATGTTATGTACGGCTTCGTCACGGGCACCACCACCTTTTCTCTGCACCAATGCCAAACAAAATACTGCGTAACATCACCCATCAAACATACAAAATATATATGTATTAATCATCCTACATATCTATAAGCTATGAATATAATTAATTAATGAACTTTTTACAGTAGGAGTATATATATACTTGTAGCACCCGGCGTTGATTTGAACAAGCACATTATTTCTGTTGTTGTCGGGGACGGCATTGACGGCCTCTTGGACGGACCGGTAGTGCCCGCCGCCGTTAATGTCAACGGTGATTATACGGTGGCCGATGGGTCCAATCCAATGGTGGCTACTCTTGGAGAAGTTGTTCGTAGAAGAGAATATTTTGAAGCTACGGTCACATGTCACTGTTGCTGCATGGAATATGCAAGTGAAAACCACAAGCGCTACTTGCAGTGACACCGAGAGTGAAGAAGAAGCCATTAGATAGTATCGAACGCGGAGAGAACAAATGTTGAAGAAATAACGGAGACAGTGTTTATATTTGTATGGGATTTCTTAAAATATTGGAGGAATTAATATGTGCAACGTGCAACCAAAAAGCGAGAGAAGATAGAGAGACGCACTTTCTGTATTTTATAGTAAGAGACTATTTGGATCTATTGTGCCTAGTTGTTATATATTTTCAAGAAAAAAAAATGGTCTTTCCAACGGTCATTTTTACTGGGGTACTACCTGCTGCTTTTGGAGGCTAAAAATTGTTGATGTATATAGCCTTTTGGAAATTTTTTATTGGTTGGCATTGCGGTAATATGCACACAAAATCTTGAGCTCTAAAACTATAATTGGGTCGTCTTCCTTTTGGCTTGGTATATCTAAGAAAGATACCACCTAGGTACTAGCATGTCTCTCAACTCCAATAATTGTTAATGATTAATGTTAATCACGTCTAGTTGGCTCTCCAATCTTCATATTCATAGAAAAGTATAGTACTACTATTATTCTCGTATACTTGTAAAAGGCAAATAATTCTCTTAATTGGTTACTGTTTTAATTTAGTTTAGCATTCCCTTTTTAGCGTGTGAGCTAGTCACTTTTTATTTTTTTGTTGTTATTCCTTTACTCTTTACATGCTCTACTCAATTGCATTTCGAAGTCAAAGGTGGAATGCAGTTGCATGTACTGATGATGCTATAAGTATAAATTAAAGCGCATGTGATAATTACTTCAACAATTGTAGCTTCCATTTTGTTTATTCAATTCGGTTCATTAATTGCGGCCCCTCACGGGCCAATTTTTTCTAACTAGGATTACTCAGAATAATGTACATGATATATCTATCAAATGCGAGAACCACAAATAATCTTATCTTTCCTGTCCATGGATAGCATCTACATGGTGTTTCAA
Source organism: Glycine tomentella (assembly GCA_007407185.1). Lineage (NCBI taxonomy): Eukaryota > Viridiplantae > Streptophyta > Magnoliopsida > Fabales > Fabaceae > Glycine > Glycine tomentella. Next base: position 6,553,072 of record PYAF01000142.1, on the reverse strand, counting down.
ACGGTCCTTTGGGTGGGGGTAATATGTTATGTGATCATGACACATGATGGTCCAGGCATGGATAAAATAATATTTTTTCATTTTGGCCCATCCAATGCCAACGTTTTTTACCTTTGCAGTCCCAGACAAGTGGGCCCCATCATCCGTTTGCGAGCCCACAAAAAATTTTGAACGTTGGGGCCCGAACCCCGTCTTCTCTTTTTCAATTTACGTCATAAGGAGGAGAAAGGGGGTAATGAGACCATATTTTCCCCAAACTTGTAAAAAGCCATTCATAATGATTATGGCGGGAAAAAAAGAAAGAAAAAACAATGGTGATTGGAGTTTCACGGAAAGGCTGCAACTGCAAAAACGTTAGCCACACTAGTGCTCTGTTATCGTTGTTGGGACCTCTTCATAGACGAGTGGTCTGCATTTGTTAGTTAGAACGTGTCAGAGTTTTTCTATTAAAAATATACAGACAAAGTTTTTTTTTTTATTGAGAAGTTTCTCTTTAATTGCTACTTCTATTCTATACTAGAAGTGTTAATTATTTCAATATTTTCTGTAACAATTTTTAATAATAAATTTTAAATATTTATATTTTTAAAGAGTTTAATCTAGGCACATTGTAAAAAATAATTATACTATTGTATGTCGATTTATAATTGAATTATAGTTTCAAATCCTTTTACTATCAATGCATTTGCTATATACTCGTTTTTTAAAATTATTTTACTCATAATTTTCTCTTTTCCTTTCTTATCTCACTCTTTTATGTAAAAACTATTATAAAAAATATTGTAATAATAATATTACTCCTCTTCAGTTTAATAGGAAGTCTACAAAATACTATTTACCTAAGTGTTTTAATAAAAACCTAAAAGTAGTTTTAACTATTAAAACGATAGAGCATTTGCATAATTAACAAAATGAAAAGTTTGAGTTGATAAGTGAGTAGTAGTATTATTCATGAGAAGTCTTATTGACGAATTTATGGAAGAGCTTCTCCTATGTTCACAAATATTGAGATTCCTTTTCACTTATATCTCGGAAATGTTTCCTTTATGTTCAACTTCCTTTTTCTACATAGGTTTTGGAAACACCACAATCACAAAGAGAGGGGAAAAGCTCTCGTCCTGATCATTTACATTATTATTATCATACGAATTGTTACAAGATACATTATTTATATAATCATTTTCTACGATATTTTTTTATTTCTTTCCATTACATTAATTATTTTATGGAAGGATGAAACTCTGTTGAGGGATATTTTGAATTTTATTTTTCTATACCATACTCATTTTCTCACCATCCATAGTTGCTGATTGAGCATGCTTGAAAGTGTATTAATATCTTTCTTGGACGGTCAATTAAAATACAATAGGAAGCATAGAAAATATTTATTTATTTTTCTATCATGTGATCACATAGAAAGTGGAGAGGGGCAGAAAATTCTTCGAAATAAAAATTTAAATTTTAAATATTTTTTTTTCTTTCTTATTTCCTTCCTCTTTTGCAAATAAAGGAAAAGGAGGATCAGTTATAAGAATAATCAACCACTTCTACAGTTGGTAAAAAGCAACCGGTATATGTTTTCATTGCACTTGGTGTTATATAAGCATGATAATTAAATTTATCTAATCTCAGTTCAATTTTAATGGGGAAAATTCAATTGATTGAATTCGAGTTCAAACTTTAGTTTTTTTCTGATTGGTAAAAGCAAGACGGGTTTGGGATCGTACCACCCACCTCTAATCTCGCCCCGTGATCAAATTAGCCCTGTTGTAAAATGATAACAATGACGACTATGCTATCCCTTATTTGGCATGTAAACAATTTGATCCTAACCTTCCTGCACGGTGACTTGGTTGGCCATATTTACATGCAACTAATTTTAAGACACTTTAATTGACCCTCAAGATACTAATACAGTTTAAATCTTATTAAAGTTAAAACAGTATTTTGCTACAATTTTTTTTTATTTCAATAAAAAATAAAATAAATTTTATATTATAATATAATATTAATAATCATGAGTTTAGTTTAAAAATTAATAATATAAATTCAACATAAGCAAAACTAAAATAATTATTTTTTTCATATAACAATCAAACCAAACTAACTATACATGATTCAAGATCAGCCCATTTGTTTAATGAGCTGAATTTTCAACTCAAATTGAATTCATTTAATTCATCCACCAACTTCAACAAATTAACCAGTGAAGTCTCAAACTAATTTTGAGTTGATTGGATTCATTGTGAAGCCTTACTGGCATGTTTGGTATTTAATGTATCATGCTCCCTTCTATCTTTGCTGGGCTGGCCAAGAAGACCGTCCCTCTTTGTCCCGGCCTAGTATTGTTGTGCCCAACTAGACAACTCAATATAACTTGTTAAACCATGAATTTGGCGAAGACTCTCCCAATCTTGCTGGCAGAAAAGCTTCCCTTTCTAGAGATAACTGAAGACCTTGAACTATCCTCACCATAGAGGCCCACAAAAATGGTGCAGAACAGAAGGCATAAGCAAAGACAAACAGTGCTCTCACTACCCCATCAGGATACCAGGGAAATGCCATGACCATAAGGACCCCAACAATTCCAAGCCATGGTACCAAAACTGGTAACATTGGTAGCATAAAGACATTGATTGCAATTGAGCAAAGTGCAAAAGTAGCAAGCAAATACAGGATCCAACCCAGAAGAGGGTGAACCGTGTGAGGAATGATAAAGAATGGTGTTACGTAAGCAGCAAGGATGCACCACAAAGCTACTAATTTGAGGCTGTTATGAACAAGGGTGATGCTCTTATCAGAGCGCCTATAACATAGCTTTGAGAAGCTTGGCCTTGCCAAACGCGTCATTGCTATTACTCCCACATACATTGCAGATTGGATAAGTATCACAGCCAATTCAGCACCATACCTGCACCAACCAATGATGGGTCAATTTCACAATAGCTTTCATAATGCAAGAAAAACTAATTAAAAAAAATGAACATAATGTTACATGGATAGTCTATCACTTCAAGATATTTTCTGAAATCTTGTTTTTCAGGTATTGTCCCCCCTTAATGATTTTGTGTTAGAAACTATTAATAACATTAGAGAATACCAAAACTGATTAGCACCCTTTGAACTTACCCTAAAGTTTGACGGCGTTGTTCATGCCACTGAAGGCCTAATGGCAGAACAGGCCATGACCACCAATACCATGGCTTCAACCATGGTGCCCCTGGGAATGTGATCACACTATTTGGTCCACAGGGTACGCTCCAGCGAAGTTTAAGATCTGTAGTCAAGAAGGATATCAGTACAAACTTAGATTTCACCATTCAAAAGTTTATTTTAAAATATATTTATTCAAAGAACTCACAGTAGTAAGAAGCATCCATTTGATAACCTAAAGGAAGCCTATATGTTCCATCAAGCTTGGTGCCATTTGAAGGTGGATGAAACATTGGCTTATCAAGCAACTCGGGGAAGTAGCTAGCTATAAAACCCTGGTCTGCACCATCTGGATTTTCTCTCCCACTCTGTAATTCACGAACCATGTCCTTGAACACGACCATTGATGGCTGCCAGTATAAAATATTAGAACCCATGTGACACAGGTCAATTATGATGGTGAAAGAACTAATTTCTATGCATTATCAATATAAATTTTTTTCACATTATCTATCAATTAAAAACATAGTAATTATCAACAAACTTATCATCATGATGACTACTGGACAAATTTTTACACTTTTAGTGCACAGAAGATTTTTTTGGTGTGCATAAGAAATCAGAGTAAAAATGCTTTTACCATGCGAAATAAGATGATTATATTAATTTTCCTTCTTACGAAACGAAAGTTTAAAATAAAACAAACGGGTATATATAAATTTTTTAAGTACAATGGTGGTACTAAAAAATCAAATCTAAGTCCTCGTATATCTATCTCAACTTCCTATCACTAAAGCAATCGTAGTGGTTAATGGATATACATAATGAAGTGCGTATGGATTATGGAATCGGTTACATTGTATTTAGAACATTATATACTAGTATATAGGTAAATATTGTTACCTGCAAGACGAAGAGGCCAGTATGGAAGACGCAAGGATTGATAAAGACCGCACAGAATTGTCCACATTGAAATAACTCATCTGTGTTTTGAAGGAAGAGATTGTCAGCATCCAGCATGACAACCCTGTCATAGTCCACTAAGCCCCATGCATAGAGTTTGTTCAATGATAATTTAAATCTCTTGTCAAAATTATCTTGATGCTTGTAGGGGTTGTCCATGTTTTCCACCCTTACCACTTTTGCACCATCTTCCTCTTCACTGATAAAACCAAACAGTGGTTATTAATTTCCCCGACTCAATAAATGCTCAATAATGGCAAGTGTACCGACCAAACAACAAAACGTGTGTGGCCTACTCTCATAAAATTGGCTGGCTGATTGGATGCATCAAAGTGTGCTTCCGTAATTAAACTGGGACATCACAGAACTACTATAGTTTTGAATATTAAAAATGGAAAAACTATGGGCAGTTCTGGAAATTCGTGAAAGTAACATGCAATTCCGCCATTGAGGGAGTAAGAATTGCTTTGACTAGTTGGTGAAAGTGAAAGTAACTTCACTATTTGGCAAAGGGACATTCAAGCCTTCTCCAAGTCCAATTATTCATTTGACCAGTAAAAAGTAAAAACAAAGAACAATTTTATGCTAGTATTCTTATTGAATATAAAAACATTATGTATTTTTTATATCTTCTAGATGTTAAATGAATTTATATTTTTATTTAAGATTTCTATAAAAAAATTAAAAAGATGAACGAGAGAAGATTACAAGATGACGATGCAACATTACTCAAAAATAAATAAATTAGTTGCAAATTTTCATTATTCGTTTTTAACTATCAAATAGAAATATTGATACTTTTATGTTTTCAAAAATATATGAAATGTATTATTCATCGATTATTAATATATTTATTTAAATTTAGAAAATTATGAAAAACGAAATTTGAAAGAGATACTAGATCAACAATCTCGTGGTCGACTGGAGAAGAAAATTAAAGCAGTAAAATCAATTTCTTCCCGCTGTAAAATAAAAAACAACACTACTCAATAGTAACAAGTGTATGAGAAATTAGTTATAAAATTATGAAATGAAGGTTCACCGTCCTAAACCCCACCACAGCAGCCTCCCCTGTCCCATGATGTAATGAAAGTGGAGTGATCAGGTGGTCATACAATAATACTAGTTGTAACTGTTTGGCTGGTGCCACCAAAAACGGCTACAAACACTACACAAACAATTCGTTGAAACCGTCCTTTCTTTTGCAACTTTTGTACTTAACGCGCTAACATAAATTAATTAATCTCTAATTTCTACACACTATTCTCTAAAAAAATACTAACAACATACTACTCTTATAAATATATTTTTAATCATTCACTCAAATTTATTAAAAATAATAAATTTTCGTGACTTCTGCTTACTATTTAACTGCCCTCTCTTCTAATTTAAAAACTAATTAATAATAGAAAATGTTTTACAAACAATATATTATCAACGTTCTTCAAAATTTTATACTTTCAATCAATTATAAAATTATTATCATATAAAAAAATCAAACTGTGAACCAATAAAAAAACATTGTCAGTAGAACTTTTTAATTTTAAAAAACATTATCATACACGATCACTTATAAATAGATAACATACAATATATACATAGTGTTTTCTCAATTAAACAACCCTCATTTAAGTTAATAAACTTAGAAATATTCGTACTAATATTTAAAAAGGAATTAATTGGATTTCAACTAGACCGGACATTGCTGGGAATGGGATTTTAATTCAACCTTCGCTAGGTCAATGGACATTAATCTACTAATTAATTACATTAGCTTGTAATAATAATAATAATAATAATAATAATAATAATAATAATAATAATAATATAATTTAATTATTCCAAGACATATTCCCAAAAACCCCAAATACGGTGAGCTGTGATGTGACTACATTACCGAAGGAAGGCTCTGGCTTCATCAGAAACAACTAGATTATGTAATTCTAAGGAAACGCTATTGTAATCTACGCCGTAAACCGAGGAATAAATGGAAAAACATAAAATATAAATATTAAAAAAAGGAAAAGAAAAAGAAAGTGTGCTGTGTTGGGGAAGGAAAGTAAGAAAGAGACTCACAAAGCTTGAATCCAGCGGAGAGGGACGTCGACGGAAGCAATGACGACGAGATCGGCTTCGACGTTAAGTTTGGAGAGAGATTTTAGAAGGACGCGAACGGCAACGTAGAATTCGTAGTCCCTGGGCGTCCCAACGTACATCATCGTCGCGTACGCGTTCCTCCTGTACGACGTCGCTTTGGTCCCTACTACTAGGCCCAATAACAGCAAGAGCATCGTCGTCGACCATCTCAGAGAAGCTGCCGCTGCTGCTGCATTGCGACCCATTTCGCCCAAAGGAAAGAATGAATGAAACTTGGAAAAAGTGGTAGGGGAGAAGGTGGAGGAGTACGAAGCGAAGGGGTTCTAAAAGACAGAGAGAGAGAGAGAGAGAGATGACTTTTTCATCAACAATCGATGAGGACAAAGCTGAGAGAGGCAGAAGTAGCAGCTTTTAAATGGTAGTAGATAGCTAGGCCGGTACACGGTAGCTCACACTCGGAACCAACGAATCAACTCAAGAAAATAAAGCTTTAACACGCGACCAAACTTATATTTCTAAGATACCAATAAATTTAAATTTTGGCATCATTATGTAATATTCTTTTTTCTTGTAATCCTCAAGGGGATAAACACAAGTTTAGATACTGTACAAAAAATGTGCTAGCTATTAGTACCTGTTAAATTAGCAGATATATGTGTTATCTCTCGGTAAAAAATGTCTTTAAATTATAAATCTTGTAATCCTCAAAAGTATTTTTCATTTAATTTGTGCTGGCAATTTTCATATTATAAATCTTGTGTTTTATTAGTACACAGGTCAAGACATCGTTACGAATGACTTTCAGACAATTTGTAATATCAATGATGAATTTTTTTTAACTAGAATTTATTCGATAATCCGATCAATTATTTTTTAATTTTAAATAATACATCTTAGACTTTGGTTCTTAAAACTTTATTTTCTTCATTTGTTTTAATATTCTTACAGTTAGTTTTATTAAGTGTCATAAAATAAAACAGTTATTTGTCTTTCACGTATAAGAGTATTTTTTTTTTCAATTAAAATGTGTTAGTAAGGGGGGAAATCTAACAATTAAAAAAGAGAATCCTGCTTTTTAAACCACATCACACACACAAAAGGAAATAGAAACAAAGGTGTTTTCAATTTCGGTTCTACCCATAGTAATTTTTTATCTTTATATTGTGATTATAATTTATGGGTCATAATATTGAGTGTTTTAAAATTAACGATAGAAAATTATTGAAAATTCATTAAAAGTTACAATAAAAGTACATAACAACGCTTGCTTAGTAAATTTTTCTTTTAATAAATATTTTAGTCATTGCCTTTGCAATTTTGATTAACATTCATCGTAATTATTTTAGAAAAATATCCTGCATGAGTCATGATACTGACAAAGAACTCGGAAAATTGGACCATGTAAAGTGTCTTTTGTTTAGTTGGAAAGAATGCATCCATGGACCCTGTGGCGTTGAATTCACGACAAGGTCAAGCAACCAATAATTAATACCTGGAACACATGCTCTTTTGCCCCATTTCTTTTCTGTCTCAGGACTGCTATTATTTACTAAACGGCATAATAGTTAAATTGCATAAATTTATGGCATTTTTTCTTTCCAGAAAATTTAGATAAGTTGGATATCTTACCAATGTCAAGATAAGTTTGAAAATTCAGATAGTGCTTATTAAAATACTTTCTGGCAAAAAGATCTTTACAATGATAAGGTGAATGCCAACAAGATCTTTACAGTGATAAGGTGATTCAAATTCACGATCTTTGAGGTATAAGCTTGATCCTATTTCCGCTGCTATGTGACCAAACCGTTCTGATATACTATATTGTTGGGCTTGAGTATATATAAAAATCAGGCCGTGTGAATCATATACCAGCGAGAACCTTTCTGCATAAATTGTTGGATATCGTCCAAGAAAACTAACGTGCAAATAAACATATATGGCTGAATGAGTAAGCAAAGCTTTGAGTTTTACTTTTTAACCAGGACAAGTTGCGAATAAATTCTCTTGCATCCGCAAAAACAGCTATGCCTATGCCTCCACACAAACCAGAACCAGATAATCGATGCCCAGATACATAGATATAAATCAAAATGCATAACATTAACAGTGTTTACATTTAACCAAGAATACCACTGTTTTGTTTTTCCAAATATCACCAACTACATCACATGAAAACAGAATGTGTGAAACAGTTTCTTCCTTGGACTGATGACAAGTTGAGATCCAGACCCCAAATTATAGAATAACGAACAAATAACAAAATGCATGAATTAACTTTACTAATATATAGAACCGCATCATAGAACACATATGAGCTAGTACTGCAACCTCTGCTAATTAATAAGAAAGTGACTATAGTCTGAGAGAGTGAGAGTTAAAAGAGTATTGAAGGTGTCCTGGTTGAGTTGTTCTTCTTGCTGTATTGTTGAAGCATTGGTGATGGAAGTAAGTGTTTGCAACATCAAACAGAAAGCTAGCTCCAACCTTGTAGCATTAAAATTCCTGTTGAACACAAACTGACGCAATCGGAAGAAGAACAACCTCGTTGAGTAAAGGGCTTCTTCTCGGAACACCCTCAGACTCAGTAAGAGCTTCAACGCTATAGGACAAATGGTCCAAGCCACCACAGGGCCAACATTGTGTCTGGTAGCTTGCAAGTGGAACATGGCCACAGCCACCATGTGCAACCCCATTTTCCGTTACCACCGCGCAGCTTCAAAGTTCAAACCAATGAAAAGTTATATAATTTTAAGTGGAAGAAGAGAATTCCATGTCCATTTTGGTGATGTTTTCTGATTTTAGATTCTTCTTCAGGCCCAGCTTCATTCCAAAAAGCATAACCTTAGCTTAGCATGTGATGTGGGTGAAGGCTGGTTGCTCTGTTTTGGCTTAGAGAGATTTGTTTGTTGTCCAAAACTTGTTATATATAATCATACAACTTTGCATTTGTGTGTGGAAAAAACAAACATGTACCAAAAATAAAGTACGTATATATGTAAGTCTAAGGTTGGGTGTATCGACAATTTTATTTTTTTTACAGGAACAGTGTGAAATTAAATTATATATGATAGTATATATTTAAATTAATTTTTATATATCAACAGAAAAGTTGTTTATATTGTAAAATTGTCTATAAAAAAAGATACTTATGGAAAATCCAATTAAAAAACTTCATTATTATCAAAAAAAAAAATATATATATATATATATATATATATTTATCCGAAAGCATCCATTCTGATGATTCTTTTAGTATTATTTTTTATACATTTAAATATTTAATTCACAAGCAAACACGTGATGTCAAATAATACTATCATATATTTTGTTTATTTATAGATGTTACATCAAAATTGTTGAGTTCTATAAACGTTAATTTAATTTTGATAAAGACAATTGAATGCAAAGGCACCTTCGTATATAATTTGTAAATTAAGAATTGTAAACTATTATGACCTTCTTGGGCTTGTGTTCTTTTGCTTCACGATAAATTTATGTTATAATTCACATTAAAAAAATAGAAGCTTTGCGTAGTTGAAATAACACGTGGAATGATCTATGCTTTTTAATGAGATATTACGTTTCATTAGCTCCAATCGTCTGTTTTACATTATACTACGAGGTACCCAAAAAAGTTTTAAAAACTAAAATGGAATGAAAACTTTGAGGAGAAATTTTGAATTTAACGGATTTTGCAATTTTAAAATGGATATTTAATATGTTCACAAAAAGAAGAGTTGGTGTATAATGATGTGGTGTCTGGTCTATAGAGAAGGAGAAAATTTATCCGACCGGGGCCATTGCAGAAGTATCCTCGAACTTTCCTCGAGTGCAAAGACGAAATTTTGTCGCTTTGTTTACAAATAACAACGTGCCAAGTGGTCATGGAAAGAAAACTCCTATTTCATTTTCCTAAAAATAAAACCGTTATTAATATAGTTTAATTTTAATTTATTTATTAATTTATAAAAGTGATCTTACTTCAATTTCTTTAGGTTAAAATATTATTTTATTTCATTAATTAGTATGTACTCAATTAGAATTTAAAAAAAAAAATAAAAGACTTTTTTTAAAAAGATCTTAACATATTCAATCAAGATTTTTAAATTTAGAATTTTTTTAGAAATTTAATCAAGTTTGTTGATATTCACAACTCAAAAAAAGTTTTATGGTATTTCAAAGTATACAAATTCCAATAAATTATTTCTTATAATGGATTTTAATTTATTTTATGATTCTTTTTATGAAAAAATATACATTTAAAAATCTCACCCAAACACTTTAAATTTTATGATAGTTTTATTATTTCTTTTCCTGTAAATTAATATGTTTTTATTTTTCCACCACACATAATCTCATATCTCTTTGTTAAAAGCGTTACACATCCATAATTTTTTTTACTATTTCAACAAATGGTTAACATGTCCGAAACATGTGATACGAGATATTTTTTTCAATTCTTTGAATTTAGGGGGACATCTTGCTTCGTATTTTTATACATATAAATGAACGTAAATATATATGAACAAGATAAATATATAATTTTAATAAACGTGAAAAGTTAACTCATGTATAAGAGGATAAATATATAAATGAAGTTTAAAACAATTGTTATATATGTTTTTTGTTTGGTGAGATGGTTATTGTATAAATGATTACAAGTATTCATACTATTGGCAAAAATATTGTGCTATATAATTTTATACAATTAACATAATTGACAATTAAAGGAAAATAAATGTATTGTGCTTGTAAATATAATAGAGAAAATTGATTATTATGTAATAGGTTTAGGGTTGTTTGTAAAAGATGAGTTTTATTTAAAGTGTTAGGCAAAAATCATAAATTTTTATCAATAATTTTGAATGTTTTTAAAAAATTTATATAATCCTTTAAAATCTTAAAATTTCATAACGTCTTTTCAAACCTATAATTACAAAATCCTAATCATAAAAGTCTTGTAAAAAAATCTTAAAAATCATTACATTCTTACAAAATCTTTTAAAATCAACAAGTTTTTTTATGTTAAAATAGTCTTTTAAAATCTCAATCCAATACACCTCCTAAGTTTTTGTAATTTTCTAGTTTTAATATTTTATGTTTTAAATTTTTTATCTTGATCTTTTATATTTGTGAATGAACTCAAAATAGAGATCTTATCCATTAAATAATAATGTGATATTTTTTATTTTTTTATAGTTCATGTTTTGACGATTCAAAATTATTAAAAAATGTTTGTCTGGAGCATTTAATATGTATTAAATAATTTAATCGGATCTACAGTGGTGCTCTTACGTAATGATGATTGAGAATTTGTGTATTTAATTTTGTCATTCCTTAAGTTATTTTATGATGCTATATTACCCATTTTTTGTTCAACTCATGTGATTGACACTGTATAATTCGAGGCCCTTGGAATTGAAAGAAAAATAGTGAATGTTTATTTCCAAAAATGTGAATGTAAATGTGAGAATTATTGAGAATTATGACAGATGAAATAAAGGAGAAATATGATAAGTATTGAGAAAATTATGAAAGTCCAAATATGCTATTTTAGTTTTGTTTATGATGGTGTGTATGATGAGAAAAACTCAAAATCAGTTTGTCAAAAGCAGTTGGATTTAGAATTGATTTTCTAAAATAGTTTGCCTATTTAGATTAACAATCAAACCTATTAAAACGGTTTGGTTGGATTTTTTCAAATAACCAAATTTTGCAGACATCTGATTATGTTATAATCAAACAATTACATTTTTATAATATTATTTTATTAAATTTAAATATTATAATTAAATTTTATTATATTAGTATGTTATAAACATTTAATCTTATAATGTTATATTATATTATACTATTCAATGTAGTAAAATAGTACTTTATAGTAATAAATTTATTATATTATTAATATTAATATTTTAAATTTTATGTTGTTATATGATGTTATATTTATTATTTCTATACTTGTTATATGAATAACAATTAAAACACAAATAATCATTTTTAAATAATAATTATAATTTAATAATTTTTAGAAATTTAATTTATTTCCTTAATTAATTATCTTTTATGCTATTAATTTTTTTACTCTATTAATAATAATATTAATCATTTTGATTTTTATACACTTGTGTTTTCTTCTTATTCTTACCTTTCCTACACTGCAAACAAGAAGCATAAGATCCTAATTATTTTCCTCCCACTTTCTTTTCTAACACGTTGACGTTGGGCAAGGAAGAGAGAGTATAAAGTAAAAGTTTTGAATGTGGACTGTGGAGATTTGTGGTGACTTGCGTTGTTGGGTGAGCGATCCGACTCGAACCCGACATAACCAAACAAAATAAATAAATTTGGGTAAATTTGGACAGGTTAACTAATAAGTGAGTTTTAAATTCGATTTCAAACAGTTTTTTACAGTCAGGTTCGAATTTAAATTGTTTAATTCGTCGATATCCGACCCGACATTATATAAGTGTTTAAATGCCCAATATAGCAAAGCCTAATGTCTCTCTCCCACAGTCCATATCAGTCACAAATAGCAAACCCTAATCTCATTACTTTCGTTGAATTTCATAAATTCAATTTCTTCATCTTTGCTTTTCCGGTTGATATAAAATTAAGATCATTACTTTTTCCGTTGATATTTAATTTTTTACATGTGTCACACATACATATATGAATTTCATTATATATTTTAAGATTTATTTATTTTTGTTAAAAATAAAAATAATAAAAACCAAAATATAAATATATTCAAATCACTTTGCATTAAATTCAATTAAATATATCAAATTTAAATTTAAAACTACTCTTATAATATAATAAGATAAAAAAATTAAATTATTTTTCCTATTAAAACCATTCAATCTGCAAACATTTATCACTTTTTTCTCTGGCATATGTGCAAAATACTACAGTAGGTACTCGAACCACCTTTAGGCATAACAAAAGTTTTTCTTCAAAAATCATTTTTGTCTAGAAAATTTATTTTTAATGAAAAGTATTGACGGAAAACTGAAAAAGTACTATACTTTTCCTTCAAAAATCCCACCTTTAGAAATTTTACTTGGGTAACCTTTTATTCTGTTTTGCTATGTGCACCTGATCACTTAAGATGGTAACCTTTTAATTTCCTAAGTTATGTTTTTTTAAATGTTATAAGTTTTTTATTATGACTTTACTGATATGTGTTGTTATTTTTTATTTTTTAGTTACAGTTTTATATTTGGAATTCATACATAAAAGTTGGAGATTGCTTTTATAATTGGTGTTATGTAATAGGTGTGCTGGATTTATTATAGCTAAAGATTGTCATGCATGCAATTTATGAATAATTAAGTAATTTTCTTTTGGCTTAGTTATTTTGAAGGCGCTAAATTATAATTTTAGGTTTAATAATTGATACTTGAGATTAAGGTATGTGAGAGATTATAAATATAATATATAAGTGATAGATTGTTTGGATACCTTTTATAAATATTAAAAGGTGATAAATTATTTATTCTGTTTAATCTCTTCAATAATCAATAATATGAACTTTTTGGGTTTGATACTAAAGCATTAAGAAATTTGAGAGAATGTGCTTGTTGATTATCCATAAGTTGAGTTCATGTTATGATTGTAAATTGATAGTATCAGGAGGAACGTAGCAAGTGGGAAGGAAACATATTCGTTGTGTTAGGTACATTGAAGTGCTTCTGGGAAATCTTATTGAGCTAATAACTATTTGGTAAAAAAAATTGGATATAATTGGTGTGTACTATTTTTGTTTATATAATGATTTAAAATTGGTTTAGTCAGTATTTTTAATAGTTGACTATTAATTATCTTTTTTTTTCTCTTGTTAAAGTCGTAATGAAATAGTCTATTTGTAATATATGAGATCACTTCACAAAGCTTCTTGAAAATAAAGTCACAAATATAATTACAACATGTAATTATTGTGGTAAGAAATATCTATGTGATACTAATTATCATGATACCTCTAATTTAGTTAACCACTTTAAATCATGTTCTGAAATTCTGCATGCTATCCTTAATCACCCCAACTAGAGATGTTAATGAAGCTCAAGATGTTTAGCTCTTTAAAGAAAAATGTATAAATTTAGAATATTTCATTTAATTCAAAACAAAAATCCAATGACTTATGCAATATGACCATTGTACTAACAGCACTGATATTTGTTAAGTGAATAAGTAAATTGAGGTTTTGATCTTATAGAAGGAAGACTCCCCACTATGAAAGTGGAAAGCTGAAATTAGATATTACGTGTTTTAAAACTTTTCTAAACTTTACAGATTTAATTTGTATATGAACATCATTTACTCATCCAATCATTTATTGTTTTTAAAAAAAAAATAGCTTTCTAATCATTTAATTTCAATTAAAGAGACCAATATAATTTTTTTATAGAAATTAAACAACAAGAAAAAATTGAATGATAAAATTTGACTTCACATAATGGACCTAATCTAAATGAGTAAATTAAGTAATTTTTTATTATAAAATAAGCCCAAAATGTCTTAACTTAATGTTGTTCCCTCCCGTAACCCGCCCAACCCACCCGAAGACAAAAAAGGTATAAATCTAACCTAAATTGTAACTTATCGAATTGGCTGATATTGAATTGGACCCAAATCCGACCAATGCTCAGCCATGTTGCGTTGTGTCAATGTGACTCGCAAAGACTAAATTATACAGTTAGCGATTGATGTTTGATTTGAACCTCCATTGGGTGACGTAAGCGAAAACCCCCTTAAACGTTAAACCCTCCTTTCCAAACACTGAATTATCCTTCTCTGCAAAACCCTAACCTCTCGGGGTTCCAAAATTTCCACAACGAGGCGCCGCAATGGATGAACCGAACGAAGCACAAGACCACAGAGAACTCTACGCACTCTTGAACTTGTCTCCAGAAGCTTCCGATGAAGAAATTCGCAGAGCGTATCGTCAATGGGCGCAAGCCTATCATCCCGATAAATACCAAGCTCCTCACGTATTCTTCTTTCTCTGTCTCTGTGCTAATTCGGTAATTCATTTTCGTTTGCAATTTCGTCATTCGTTTTGTTTTCTACTATTACCAGATGAAGGATATTGCTACGGAGAACTTTCAGCGAATATGCGAAGCGTATGAGATTCTCTCAGATCCAAACAAAAGGCAAATATATGATATCTACGGCATGGAAGGGTTGGCCTCTGGTTTGGAACTTGGTCCAAAGCTTAATGGAGCTGAAGAGATCAAGGCAGAGCTCGAGAGATTGAAGAGGATGAAGGAACGGGAGAAAGTAGCGGCGCATTTTCAACCCTCCGGTACAATTCTGGCCAATATGTCTTTGCCACGCTATCTAGATGGAAATGGCCTACTCAGAGGGTATTGCTCCGTTCATCATATTTTTTTTTGCCTTTTTTTACATAAATATGAATGTGGTTGTTGAACAACGCTAGAGTTAACAGTTCAATTTGAAAAATGAAATGCTTATTTTTTTTTTTAATCATATATTGCCAAAGCCTACAACAGAAAACCTTGTTATAGTAATGGTTTTAATGATGTTGAAGCTCAATGTTAATGTAAGCAATGGTGGACAGAAACTGGAATGTACTGGAGTTATTTTCTTAACTTTTTATACAAACACTTTCTGAGTCCTGACAGTGAAATATTAGTTGCATGATGCAATTTATGTGTTTAGCTACTCTTCTTTGTTTTTTTGTCTGATTGTTTGTCTATTTTATTACGTTTATGAGTATCAGAATGGCTATGACAAGTGAAATCCAGTCTAAGTTATCAAAGCGTAATGCTGTTACGATTGGAGGTAATTTAGCAGTGAATGGAGAGGAAGGTGGTGGAGCTGCTACTGCTGTGTTTAGGCATCAACTTTCAGAAGTTTCGTCAGTAGAGGTTGTGGCCTCAGCTGGTCTGCGTGCACTAATCGGGGTGCAAACAACTCGGTGGGTAATTTTGTGTTCTGTAAATCAAATTGAACATATTCTTTTGCCTGTTTTAGCAATCCTTTTAATGTTTCTTGTGCTTCATATTTCAGCAATCTATCATCACACTCAGCTGCAACAATGGGCATAGCAATGTCTCTGAAAGATGGTTCATTGAATCTTTCAAATTTATGGACCCGCCAACTGTCAGAAACAGCAAGTGGACATGTATGCTACACTCTGTAGTCTCTACCTCAAATTTTTCTTTCTCTTCAATAACACGATAACTAGTGCACATGGATGCAAACTTGGGATGGAGTAGACAGTATGACACGGAACTGAGATGAATAGTTGTACATATATGGATCAGCTAGTCAAGTATTAAAATAAGATTTACATAATGTCAGCTTTGAAATCGCTTGCTTTTTCATTAGGTAGTGATTTGTCGATATCAAAATAGTTGGCTACTGTGTCTTACATTCTTTTAGAAACGCAAGATCTATGTCGTATAAGCAAAACCTAAGGGAACAAAGGAATGATCTGTCTGTTACTGGTGGGGACATATGGCATATCTTTTGAACTTGTGGTAGAGATTCATCAACAAGCTGTGTATTTGGTACTTATAGACATCCAAATCCCTAATGTAGTGTTGTGCTAGAAATAGAATTTAGCTGTAATTAACCAAATCACATTGGCAATCTAAGCAGGGACAATTTTACTGCTCACAATTGGTGAATTGGGCTTTTTGTTATCTTCAGATTTATGTTACAGGTTTGGAAAATCTTCAATGTTTGATCTCTCCCTTTTCATATGTGTTACAGATAGAGCTTACTTTGGGACCACATTCATCCGTAACTGTTGGGTGGCAAAAGAAAGATCAGAGAAGGTCGGCCTCTGGAGAAGTGAAGGTACTTCTATGTTTTCTGAATAAAAATATTGTTTTCCCCTGTATTATCCATGTTTCTAAACCCAAAAAATTAGAAAAAATATAATAGATCTTGTATTGCTGCCTTTCAAATAATGCAAATTTTTATAGGACAATATAGATTCATCTTTTCCTATACTGAATTGACTCTTTCTCAACTCCTTTAGTTTGGCACAGGTTCTTTTGAGACATCAGTTCATTATACTCATCGTTTTTCTCCTAAATCTCTTGGCTGCATTGTGGGAAGAGTTGGGAGGTATATAAAATCTTATGAGATGTAAATTTAGTTTGGGCATCATTTTTCAGTTTCTGGTTGCTAAAATGTTCACAATGTCATGATATTCTTAGCAAAGGTTTTTGTAGGTTCAAATCTTGACTCAACCCAACTCTTTGTATGATTATTTCCGTTGTTTGTTTCTTCACTGTCTTAATGAATGTCTTCTCATAAAAAAATGAATTATTGCCATAGCTTTCTATGAATTATTTGAGATTATTTTAGCTTGTAGCTTATATATCAAATTAACAAAACAGCATTCTTGCAGACTTATTCAATCTATATTGTATCCTTTCTTGCTTGAGTATAAATTTTATTGATTGGAAGAGAGAGAGTGTTAGTTGTAGTTACATTTCAGATGGGACTAGTAATTGTTAAGCTTTGTTGTGGACTCATTTCTGTGTATCAATGCTAAATGAGAATTTAGTTCTGCTAAATTCTTATTATAGTGTGTAACTAATACAGCTTGTTTTGATTGTAGGATTATATAACTTTAGTAATATTATGTTGTGATGGATTATATAACTTATTGATGCTATTAAAACTATAAGAGTAGAGGAAGACCAAAGAAAACTTTAGGAGAAACCATCAAAAAGATCCTAATCTAAATATATTGTTGAATTTTTGGATTATGATAGACCTCAATGATGTTGGTTGATCCATCATGCCAACCCCACATTGTAGGAAAAGGCTTGGTTGTTCTATTGATGCTATATTGTGTCTTTTTTACTTGTTCAAAACTTGGGGATTAGTTCTGATTGCTGAGTAGATGCTTGTTTCAGTTCCCTTTAGCACTGGACAACGAATGAAGTTGCTCAGCCTATAGTGATAGCATCTCTTTTATTGTTCTCTGTGTTTGGTATCTATTTTCTTGTCAGGCAATGGCATCCTACATGTATGCTCAAAGAAGAAATTTTTAAAATCATCATTAGAATTAAATTGTAAGGGGAAAAAGATTAGGCCAAGTTAGTGCTGTTACAGTTAGATGTTTTGAAGCAAGGGCAGTATTAATATGGATTTTTATTATTGATTCCAAATTACTTCATGTAAAATTGAATCAATATACCTTTTGTACGTATTAAATGGTGAGTAGAATCTCTTCTAATGCTAATTTTAACTGATCCTATAATATTTTATGACTGCTAATGTTGATTATGAATGATCACTAGTATAATCAGCCATATATTTTAGCTACCCATTGCTAGTCAATGTTTTAATTTGTCTGTGTGCTATCTGTTTTGACATTAAGCCATTTGTTCTTGTAGTTCTTCCCTTGAGGTTGAAGTCGGTGGTGGGAGGAAGTTATCCAAATTCAGCTCGGTACGCTGGTTGTATATAATAGGAATTCAGGTAATGTAGTTAACAATTTCTTATTTGTATTCATGTTTATATCTTGTATCTTTTTTCTCCTCCCTTTTTCTGTGATCAAGTCAAATAATGTGGTTTAGGCTTAGGGGATGAAAGCTTGTATTAACTACTGCTATATAAAATCAATTTGGTATTTGACATGAACCAATTACCCCAAAGTTTTTACTGTTGGTGAAGGTAAATGAGCAATTTTATATTCTTTTTTTTAACATATATACCTTTTACACACACATTCTGCAACATCCTTCTAGGCTTGAAGCGTGGACACAGATCTACTTAACCTGTGCTTACTTTCAAGTTTTTTCTTGTTATTAGAAGAATGGGCATGACAAGGATAGAACTTTCAACCACTTTGTCAATACTACCATCATACACCAACTATCCAAAAACTTAAAACTGTTTGCTGAAAGTACATGAATGATCTCCTCATACTAGTCAATAGAGGAACTGGGCCATCCCCAAAACGAGATAGCGGGATGACAACTATTTTGATCCTAAGTATATTTATATCACACAACAATTTGTGTGTGTGTGTACACAAACAAAACCTAAATGTAAAAACATATTAATAATCAATTATTAAAATTTTAAGCTTCATAACCAAAACAACAAACACATCAAATTGTCAATTACAACAAAGGCATCAAATCAAACAAATTTAAGCCTCCAATCATTAGAGGCTAGAGCAACTAAATATTTAAGTGAGAGAAATGCTAGGAACACATTCTTTGATACACTTTTTTGAACACATCCTTTCTTATTGGATGAAATTTATTGAAAATAGTTTTTTTTTTGTAGGTACCACATGCTATTTAATGATTCTCTCTCATGTTTTTAATAAATTTTAACCAATAAAAAAGAGTGTGTTAGGAGGAGCATGTTAGAGAGTGTGTTACTAGCGCTCCTCTTCAATTAAAATCAAATTTCATCAGCTTCAGCCGCAAGGTCAGCCATCTCATCCTCATCTTGACTTTCATTGCATACACTAGATATCATACAAGAGCAACTGTACCAGTCACCAGTCCACCACTTCTATTCTAGGTCTCCTACCTCTTAATGGAAAAATGAAAGCAGGTACAAGAAGAGAATAAGATGGTGATGAAAGTGAACAGGCGAAAAAGCACTTAGGAAAATTTTCATATATATATATATATGTGTGTGTGTGTGTTTGTGAATTCATCGCAATATTATTTACATGCAAGAGTAAATGCAAAATGGAATTTCATTAGAATAAGTACTATACACGAACCTAAACATTTTAATATACCACTTCACAATAGATGTGCAGTTTCTAGCAAAACCATAAATAGTAAAGTAAACTATTCAAATATAAAGTAAACTCTAAATAGTAAAGCGATTTTTACCCTGCTTGTTCATTATCTGTTGTATAAGCTGTTTGACATTCTTTTTTAACTTTTCAGGGTATTTCCTGGAAATTTGAACTCCATCGTGGGGGTCAGAAGTTAATTATTCCTGTAAGGACACTCTTGGTTCTTTACATGTCTGATAGATGGGCTTTGACCTTTATTTATATATACTATGTAAGATGGTTCATTTATGTTCTTGGTTGTGAAGATGCTCGGAAGATCTATGTGTTAGAAGTATGTACTTGCCTTTATTAGACTTAATAAGCGACAAACATGCACCATGTTTCATAAGATGGTTTTGGAGAAATAATCACATTCTCTGCAAGTTCTCTCAGAAAGCTGACAAAAATATGCAATTATTTTTCTAAAATGAACTGAACCAAACATGCACTTAATGCATTCACCCTGTGTCTATGGGTGCAATAGACAACCCCTTTTATTAATTAACATCGATATAAGTTTTTTCTGTTAAAAAGTCATTTTTTTTTGTTATTGGTTCTATTACTTGGCTTTGTTCTTGATTTTTGCTTTGTTTTAGACTTTAAATGCCTTTGTGATATTTGGTATCATAATTAACTAGAGAAAGCATGTACTTGCTGAGCAACTATTTAGATATTATATCTATTATTAAAAACAAGTAATATTCCAATTTAACTTGCTTTGTTTTACTTCTTTTGTAACAGAATTAGCTTTTACTTGCAGATTTTACTGACAAGGCATCTGAACCCGGTGTTTGCTACTGGAGCATTTGTTGTTCCTGCATCTCTTTACTTTGTTCTAAAGGTGAATTCTAATAAACTTTACATCAATAACCAATTTCTTTTTATCTCAGTGCTCTCTGCCAGTTTATTTTTGTACAGACTGAAGACCTATAACCATAGATATATACACTTAGTTTATTGTTAGTATGCCAGTTAAGAGGAAAGCATTTTGTTGTGGTAATTTGCTATCCACTGAATCTAAATAATGCTAGCTCATTTGGATTCCTTAGTTTCCCCTTGTGCTGAAGAGAGTATGATTTCAAATGAGCTATCATTATACAGTAGGGGTGATAAGTGCAAATTCTACTTAGTTCTGTAATGTACATTTGGAATAAATGTTATTTCTCAACATATTGTGCAGTGGTTAATGTTATAAAGTTTGGTTATTTTGAGTTTTGTTTTGAAAACAAAACTATAATAGTATAATGGTTGCCAGGGGTAGTGGGGAATAACATAATGTGTCAATATCCCCTGTTCTAGTTCACTTGGTTGTCAACTATTTTTTCTGCTACTGCATTGCCAAACTGCAATGTTGGGCAAGAAAAGTTTTTAAAGCCGTGTTTTCTTTAGGTGATGTTTTTCTGTATAACTTTCTTCTGATTTGAACCTTGTCTTCTGCTCAACAATGCAGAGCATGTGGATAAGCAGGACAAAATTTATTGAAAATAAAGAAAATACTTTCTAAAACTTTTCATTTGTGAATTCACTCATTTAAGTTGTAGCATTAGTTACAAGACTTTGATCTCCACTTACCACTTTTTATTACCAAATATTTCTGATGCAGAAAAACTATAGGACTGAATTAAGATAATCATTTATCTTTCAGCTAAATGTGACAGAGGTGTTTGTTTTGTTTATTGAACAGTTTGATGATATTTTCCTCATCCTTTCTCAAAATATTTGTGTATTTGTTTGCAGAAACTTTTTATTAAACCTTATTACCTTATGAGGAATAAGCAGAAGGCTCTGGAGGAGGAGGAGAAAACTTCTGCTCAGGTATGGGTGATTAATGTGCTTAAAGCAGTGAAATTGTTGTTGTTTCTTATTTGCAAACTGTTAGCCTCCTCATGTCAAACTTCTTATAATTTATTCACTGTGTGATAGGTATGATCATATGTGCTCTTTTAACAATTTAAGATCTGCTTCTTGTCAATGTGTGGCAGACTTTTGTTTGATTGTATGAGGGCTCCACAACTCACTCCCTCCCAAATATCTAAGTTCCAGCCAATGGTTCAACTTGAAACTGTCCATTGTGATGTCTGAGGCTTGTTTTGTTTAACCATTGATTTTGAATGTGTTGAGAATTATCAAATTTTATTGTTATTCGGATTCGTAGATGGTTGCAACTTCCAATTATCATCCAGTTACTCATTTGTAAAAAGTGCATCAGCTATTAATATTTAGGTAGTGTTTGGCATGACATTGTCATTTAAGATACCTAGAAATCCTGCATTTCTCTATTGTCCCTTGCCTGCCATATTACTGGGGATCTAACATCATGGTTGTGTTAAATTTCCAAGTATGCTCCAAATAAGACATCTATAGTTGGAATATATTTACTATTGATCACTAGTTTATGCATTTTTGAGATTTGGAAATCTTTAGTAATTTTCAATCGACATATAAACAATAGGGGCTCAGTTCCATATATTTCATAGTTCATTCCCAAATATCTTGCACTAATCCAAAATACCTGGGGAATTAGGATTCTAGTTCACCAAGTGCCCACTTTTAGTTCTCAGTAGTGATTTTCAAAGATCAAATACAGAATCAGTTTGTTCCATGACATGATCCCCCTCATTTCCTCTGGTATGAATGCCCATATTTAATATAGTTCCAATTCATAGGAGATTGTCTTGGGAAGGACATATCTATATTTCTAATCTTTTGAAGTCCGTTGAATATCCTGGTTGATCTCTCCTCCCCTGGCGAAAATATTTGTGCAGGTTAAGGAAGCAATGGCTGCAGCAGAGAAAGCTCAGAAATTACAACAAACTGTGGCTAATAGGAAAAGAAACAAGCAATTAGAAACAGGTGGACTGGTTATTATGAGAGCACTTTATGGAAATCAGAGAATTTTGAACAACTTAAAGTCTTCAAGTGAAACAAGTTTTGAATCAACTTCAGAAGTCATTGATGTTACAATACCTTTGAATTTTCTAGTTAATGATTCTGGCCAACTCAAGGTAAGCCTCCTCCTTTCTTTTTACTATGCATGTTCTCACAAAAGTTTTCTAGTTAGCTACACGTTCTAAGTCTGACATTTTTTTTCTGCCTACTTATCCAGATGAATAAAAAATTGCAGTAAATATGGGATAAAGATAAAATGCAGCATGCTTCTTTGGTCAGATAGTAATAGAAACTAAAAGATAGGGTGATATTTTTCTGTTTAATGGGATTGGAACTAAATTTCTGAACCTTGAGTTTTACATCAAAGAGACTCAGGTTCAAGGATGATACGGGTCCTTAGAGAGATCAACACAGAATTAAGAGAAAGAGAGACGAGGGAGAAGAAAATCAGAGAGAAAATTCTATTATTTTATTAATCCTAAAGAATATTATTCAATATACAATGGTATTTATAACTCACTCTCCTCTTTACTCCCAAACTATCAAACAGACCTCTCTAAACCGGGCTTCCCAGTAATCAGTCACCTGTTAAGAGAGTGTTAGAAAGAATTTGTTTCTATCATTTCTCCTTTGAAATATGCCTGGTTTACTTGTCGGGATAGTTTATTTATTTTATTTGATGATGATGTCCTATTTGTTGATGCAGCTTCATGAAGGTGTAAAAAAATCAGGCATCATGGGTTTCTGTGATCCATGTCCTGGAAGTCCTAAAGAGTTGTATGTAGAGTACGTTTATGCTGGCAATCAATACAAGGTATTACCAGTTGCTTGTTATGATTCAAAATTGTTATAAACCTCTGGCATCTGGTTTATCTAAGGACTAATTAAAATGTTGAAGCAGGTTTGGGCTGGGGATTATGAAGAATTACAGATCCCTCAGGGCAGCCACAGGATATAAAGGGTATTATTAAAACATCAAAATATACCATTGTAACCTCTTGCAGTTTTGCCTGGTTTATACGCTTGAGGTACAACAACATTTTATCCTGTCATATGGAATTAGAGGAGGTACCTTTTACGATTTTTGGGCCAGTGGTACCGTCACTTATTTTTTAAATCTTTTATTTTTCTCATAATTTTTATACCCCCATAATGTATGGAATAAGGACATTTTAGGAGGCAATTATAGTATTTTGCCGAGTTGCGTCTCTCTCTCCCTCTAAACTATTTAACTCGGCTGCTGGATCCCAATTTTATTGGTCATACTCCCTTTATTGTTGATTCATTGCCCATTAACATAAATTCTCTCTCGAGGGAATAGTCAATAGCTGTAGGAGTTTTGATATCATGTTTGTACTATCAAGTTTTCATTTGGGTTTGTACTTTAGAAGATACATTAATGACAATAACATCGGGGGATAAAATTGAGCGCCGAAACATGTTTATGTTTACTCTTGTACCTGCGATTCTGCGAAGGACGAAGGTGGTGATTATCTTTCTAGAACCGGTTTACACGTTTAAAATAATATAAAAAATATATTTATCATTTTTATATAATGTTTTATTTTACAAAAGTAAGTTTTTAGTATTTTTTATATATTTTTATTTTGAATTCTTATTTTTTGTTACAAAATCTAATATTTTTCTTGTTTCTAATTATAAGACATAATTAACTAATTTATGTTTATTAAGATAATTAATTAATTTAATTATTAACATTAAATTTATCTATAATTATAATATTTTTAAAATTTTTTTCTTAATTTTCTTGGGAACTTAATCATCTTCTCCCATCTTAATAAGAGAGAAAAAGAAACAATTTAAGGCATTTTAGTCAAAATAATTAATGTACAAGGTAATTTAAATGAAGTCTTATAAGAATGGATAATTTTTTTTAAAAAAAATTATCTTATAAAATGGGACGAACACGGAAGGAGTATTTTTGTTTGAAAGTCAATTTTTTTTATTTAATTTTGAATTCTGATTTTTTTATTACAAAATTTAATAATTTTGTTTGAAAGTCAATTATTTTAAAAGTTTAGAAACAAAAGTATAAATAATGGAATAAATAAAATTGATGATAAGATATTAAAGGAAAATTAAAATAAGAATTTTTATTAAAGTATTATTGATGAAAATGAATTAAAGATATAGACTAAAATAAAGAATAGCTTGCAATTCACTAATTGAGCAGATAAAATATCAGAAAACAAAAAAAATTTTGGGGCTTCGAAGCTTAAATCGCATTTTTGAGGCACTTAGAGGTCTCATTTGTGAAAATTTTTTGGGCAAGTTCCCAAAGGGAACTTGCCCAGGCATTCTCCTCTCAATTTCGAGCGCGTGGCCATCGGTTTCGCGTTAATCGGACGTCTCAGTCAAAAGTTATCGCCTTCCGTAATTTTACGAAAACATCGCGAAAATCCTGCACCCCCCATTTTTTGGTGCCACTGGTCACGCCCAGAACTGGACATGACTGGTCACGCCCAGATGTGTAAATAGTTTCGAAACGACACCAAATGCGTAATTTTTTATTTAATTTGTATTTAATTGGTTCTTTTGCCGCCTTTCATGTAATCATCATTTTCAAACGTTACAACTAGAATTGTAATCATCATTTTCATGTAATCATCATTTTATATTTTTTAAGACAATAATCTTTTTTCGCTAAAACTTTCATATACTAAATTTATGGTGATTAATATTTATATAGTAAGGTTATTTTTTACAAGTATGTAACAACTATACTAAAATTATAAAATAATTTTAAATTATCTACTCAATAATATCATAAATTATAAAAAGTCTTACTCGATGTCATTTTGAGTGAAACATTGTGGATGACTAAGTTTTTTATGTGAGTATTTAACACAATGATATATTAAATATTTAACAATATTAAAAAATTAAAAAATTAATCTAACATTCTACTATCTATATAAGAAACTTTAGGCTAATAATAATTTATTTTAATAAATATTTTATTTCAATATTTTATATCTAATTTAATTGCTTTTTATTTTAAATTATTCAAAATATTAATTATAAAACTATAAATATTATAAAAACTAATAATTTTTAGTTATAATATGTTAGAAGAATAAGTGAATTATATTTATCACAAATGGTAGGCTATTACTAGATGATAATAATAGTATATAATTATTTTACAAGTGCATAATTTATTTTCTGAAACTTATATAACTAATTATGTTTGTTTTAATGTAAAAATATAATTTTATAAATATTTTGAACTTGTGCGAAAACAGGGAAGGCACCTGTGCGAATGCACGGCATCGAGTATATATTTGAAATCTGTCCAACTACTATTTGTTTTTATTGACGTGTCATTCGGTGGTGTGTTGTAGGTTTATTTATTCTTCTCCTTTTTCTCTTTTTTACTTTATATATTTTTCTTTCTCCTGGTTTTCACGCTTTACTAAACTTTCAAAGCCGGTTGAACCCACGCCTAGTTTATCAGTATATACTAGTACTAATCTTTTAGTTTTAACCAAAATAATTATGTAAAATCTATTACATTATTAGTATATGATCTTTTTTCTCTTTGACTAATTCACATTTATTTTAAAAGTTTGTTAATTAGGATAATTTATTAATAAAGAGACTCAACCTTTTTATCTTCCATGTCATAAATACCGTGATATCATTTTTTTAATGAAAAAATTAGAAGACCAATACTACTTCTAGACCATAACTATTAATATTTAAGGTTAATATATACAATTTTTAAAACATTTAATACTACTCACAAACTGCACATTTAGTCGAAAACATCCTTTTTTAGTATTAATAATGGGAGTAGTTGTAAAATACCATCATAATTGTTATAGTGATGTATGAAAGAAAATAATTAACGAGACTTAAAATCTGTAAATCATGAATATAATTTGGGGAGGTCCTCCCAAGTAAAAATGGAATTAAATAAAATTATATAAGATTTTGTGCATGGAAAAAATTTAAACAAATAAGTGCAATTTTATTGAACCACGTAGGATAGGATTGTTTAGATTATTATTTCATGCACATCCAAGTTGCTTCTTGCATCCTTTATAAAATATTTTTTTTATCTTTCAAATTGATCATTCTGAAGAAAAAAAGGAGTATATTAATGCAATTTTACATTCCAAAGCCATAAAGGAGGTGCAGAAAGCAACAGCCAATGTTTAAACCCATTTTTAGTTGGGGTTAGTTAGACAAATTCATATAATTTTGCAAAAAAACAAAAAAAAAACTAACATTACTGTAATAGTTTTGATCGGAAGATTTCACACAACTTGATTTTATACTCGTGATCTTCAAGGACGTTTTTGTTATCATAAATAGTTAAATTTAAGCACCATCTTCTAGTAAGCAGCAGTATTTAGAAAAAAAAATAAAAAATCACAATCTGCACCAGATTTCAATATCCTACAGTGAAGTTTTAAACTGCGAACATCATAACCCATTAACCCTTGAGTGTTTCCTTTTGTATTGAAGCGATAAAAGAGCTTTCAAAATTACTTACCATTGGATGGATAACTGCATTCTATGTGCAGGTCAATCTTGAAATGTAGAGGCTCCGATTCCATCTGTGCCACTTATGTAGTAATGACATTTATTACAACAACAATGTGTAAGTCGTTAAAATCAATACTTTGAAGTTTGAACACCAGGTAGATCCAGCTAAGCAATCTCGCTTCACCATGAGGTTAAGAGGGGCAAAATATAAAAGTTAAGTTTTTTTTTTTTTTTTTCTTTTCTGAATATAAAAGTTAAGTTCTTGTATTGCATGACTTCTTAGCAAAAGAGCTGAAAT
Organism: Glycine tomentella; assembly: GCA_007407185.1. Lineage (NCBI taxonomy): Eukaryota > Viridiplantae > Streptophyta > Magnoliopsida > Fabales > Fabaceae > Glycine > Glycine tomentella. The sequence goes on along the minus strand of PYAF01000142.1, from coordinate 6,525,359 downwards.
ACAACCACCAAGAATACTAACCAAAACACAGAGCAAGTAAAAAGAAATAAAAATCCAAGGGCTATATTAGATGTTAAATTTTATGCTCCGTTAACTTATTCAAAGATATCACAAAAAATATCTACTATCATAGATGGTGGTAGTTATGGCCGCTGTATTGTTGGGCAGTACAAGCTTTTGTTCGTGTCTTCGGGACGAATTGAAATAGAGATAGAAAATTAATAAAAATATATTTTTTTTAATCCATTTTTAGGATGTTTACACCAATGATGTAAAGTACAAGAAGTAAATGTTAAACTCTATAACATAAGAGATATGTCAAAGAAAAGTTTATCATACAAGAGGATAAGCTGTTTTTTTACCCAAATTACAGAGATAAAATGTAATTTATCTACGATTTTAAAAACTGTATTTTGAGCCAGACTTTGTTATTTTTTATTTAAAAATTTGTAAAATCTCGTATCACTTTAAAAAGTAAGCAATTTTTAATTGAGGATAAAAAAAAAGTATATACTAAAGCCTAAAGGCAAGCTTGTGTTGAGGGATCAAGTAAAAAGACTAAGGTTTCACTTTCCTTACTAGACAACCACACAACCAGAAGAATAGATTCATTAATCACTCATGTATGAAGCCTTAGATCATTAAAATATGTGAGTTCAATTACATTATTTATGTTTGTCAAACAGTTTTGATCGCTATCTCAACTTTTTTCGTTAAAAATCATTCTTCAAAATAAACTATTCTAATAAAACACACTTAAGTACTTTGTTATAAAAAATGCTAATCAATAATATTTGACACACATTTATATAATATCTTTGTGCAGCTTTTATGTTTAATCATCCAATCATAACTTGACTTATCTCGTTTCTGTACCTCTACACAAACTATGTGAAGATGCAAATATTGAAACATTTTTTTAGCGTGAATAAACAAGAGAATTGGGCAGGTTGGATATGCAGAAATGTTGTGTTAAGAAGCGGAATTCCATCGGACAGAACAATAACAACAGATAAAGGAAATTGAAAGCGATAAATGGACACAAATATTTTACGTGGGAAAACCCTGAGGTAAAAAAACCCACGGACAAGAGTAGAAAAATTTTCACTATGGGAACTCCAACACTACAACCTCCCTTTTATCATAAGGAGAGAACAATTTTATCTCTCTCTTGAACTAGGGAATACTCCTCACAAAATTATACTCAAGAATAATATTATAACAAATAATATTATAAGAGAAGAGAAGAAGATTTTGGTGTGAAGAATATGAAGGAAGGGGGTCTTTATTTATAACCCCCAATCTTCCTCCCTTGGCTTGTTCCCACCGATGTGGGACTTGCTTCCAACATGTTGAACCAACACAAGAATTTATACTTAAGAAAAAAAAAAGTTTAAAAAGGTAAATTGTAGAGTCAAAGTTAGGAACCATATTACGGATTATATGATGAAAAGAATTTGGGACTTGTCATTGGTAGTGAAAAAAAAGGCTTCATGCCGTCTATGATCTTGGCAGAATTGAATGCAGTTCTCCTATTCAATGCTTTGCCAGAACATTCACGAAGATATTTTGCAATGTTAACGACTAGAGACAAACTTCTGCACCAAAATCTCGTAAGCTGCCCCCCAACTTCAAAAAAGTAGAACGAGAGTTTGGTAGCTATTGGTTTTGGATTCACAAGAGGACATCAATAATCAATATATGGAGCATAAATTCCAAAAATAAACGGGTATGCGAACAGCTGTAAAATAGAAATCGTAGAATCACTTTAAGAAAAGTACACAAGTTATTAAATTATGTGGTTGCGAAGAATCAAGAATAAAGATAATCCACAACCAGAAAATTTGTAGTTAAAACAAGTCTCATTCGAGCATATTACTATATGTTATTACTAGTATCAGTTAACGAAAGAATGAAACCAGCAAGGCAAAAAGGTTTCAGCCATATATTTAATTTTAGTATTACTTAAAAGGTTAGTACGTACAAATTAATAATAGGTAGATGATGAGTTGGATTTTCCGGGATTGGCCTACATATTAATGAATTCTTCATAGCTTCTGACTTGTCTATATATTCACCAACATTGCCGAATTTCTTTGTGTTTCCTTTTTGGTCTTCGCCTACTACGCATGGAAGCATTATAATTTATAATTCATAAGGTCCTCATCTTCCTATTAATGCTACTTCTTAGGACTGGTCTACCATCCATTAGGTGGAGCTAGCGTCAATACTCAATACTACATGACTTTGTTTTTGCCGAAGCAGCCAATCTTATGTTACTTTGTTGACCCTATTAATGATCACAAAATAAAGATAATAAGTGCTTTTCCTTAATGTGTCTACCAAATACAACCACAAAGAATGCAAATTATCTATATTAATGTTCACCTAAACATAAGTGGAACCAAGACATGAGGAATTTCAGCTAAGGGAAACTATATTATTTTGCATGTTTAGAGAGACAAATAATTGGTGAGACCGACCCAAATAGCTATCATCCACTAATAGCATGAAAGTGACTTGAGCTGGTAGGACAAGGGTTGCAATTTTAAAAGCCATTATTTGCCACACCGTGGCTAGTGAGAAGGGTTATCTTATCTTACAGCATCTGAAAGAGTGTGCATAACTAATGCTTCTTAGTTATATAAATAAATTGTTGTGACTGATGATGAACTTCATGATTTGTTACTTATACTTTTGGTTAACTATTTTATTTGTCTTCATTTTCTTCGTCATGGGGAGTATTCGTTTATACAATTGAGAGATTATTGTTAACAAATCATGCTTTTAGCGTGTTTATACATGTACAGTCAAATAATTTTTGTAATAAATTTAGTGTCTAATTTTGACAAATTGTTAGTGTAAAGAAAGGAGAAAAACCCAAGAAATGAAGAAAAGTCACCAAGATAAAGATAAGATAATCCAAATACAAAACAAGAAAGATTAAAAGAGAGAAACGGGTATCTAAAATTATTGAATATCATCTAATAGTTTTTTATTTATTGAATAAACCTCAGATATAGAAATTAGTTGTTTAAATCGGAAAATGATAAAGGTATATTTTGTATTGTCTCTAAATTCTATAGTCATATGATAGTGTAAATTTTATGTGACTGTTATCTAAATTATAAACTATCTTTGGTAAGATTTTTAATATAATTATTATAAAAATCAATAAATTTATTGTATATTATAATTTATAATTAAATGATAGTGTAAATTATTTTATATTATAAGTGCATAATCTTTTTTTCTTATCTTTATTTGGTAAGATTTTTAATATAATTATTATAAAAATAATAAATTTATTATATATTATAATTTATAATTAAATGATAGTGTAAATTATTTTATATTATAAGTGCATAATCTTTTTTTCTTATCTTTATTAGTTTGGTATTAGATGTTATATGTTAAGTTTTATCACTTGATCACTATTAACTTTCTCATTTTAGAATATTATGATTATTTTAACTTTATTATTATATCTGAGGTTTATTCAAT
>PYAF01000142.1:6478954-6516421 GCA_007407185.1 Glycine tomentella | reverse complement strand
GTCTCATGATTATTTTTTATCTTCTATTTCTTGTATTTAATTTGTCTGTGTTTTTTTTGTGTTGTTCTTTGATTGTTGAGTATTTAAATTTTTATAGTATTTATATCACATACTAAAGAAATAAAATTTTCATAAATGATAAATAGAAAGAAATTTGACAATATATAAGAGGATTTTGCATTGGGGAAAGAATAAAATGGAGAGATAATAACATAAAAAATAAATAAATTTCTTTAAAATCAAACTTACTTCAAAATCTGATAATTTTATTTGAATTTGATTGTTAATCAATTTCTTAAATAACCTTTTTGAAGTTATGAAGTTTTGAAAAACCTGAAATGCACATAAAATATTAGAAAAAAATAAAACACATACTCAAACAATTAAAAGAAAACACATAAACTATCACAAATTGGGAAGATGTGTTATGCAAGTAGAGTCTAACTTTGAAACATACATGTTAAAAGAGAGTGAGTGTGATAATGAATGGGTGGAAGAAGAAAGAAAGAAAGAAGATGAGATCGAGTTAAATATGTGATTAGTTTGGAGAGAAAAAAGGAACAGAGAAAATATAAAGGAACAGTGGTTGCAGTTGCTAAATGATGCAATTGGATATGCAGTTCCTTGCGTGGAAATTAAAGAGAAAAAAAGAATAGAGAAAAACATCATGCAGTTACAGAAAAATAGCGTGCAGTTACTCTATAGAAATCTGGATAAAAACTGGGTGCAGTTACTCTTGGTGCCTTGGTGGCTTCGTGCAGTTCCTTCCATCAGTTGAAGGGTAAATTTTAAGAATAATACACAGATTGCAGATACACATGAATAGTTAAATGGAAGGATAATAATTTTTGATTAATTCAGAGTAAAATGATTAAGTAAAAGTGGAGATCAAATATACTTGTTGAGATGAATATCCCTTTAATTATTGTTATAGATATATATTTCTTTAATCATATTAGTTTATGAAATGCTTGATGTGGGGACTAACAAAACTAAATATATACATATTTATTTAGGGTATGCTTATTTTTTATTTTTGAAAATATTTTCTATTTTTAAAAATAAATAAATAAATAATTTTAGTTCTCAGAAAAAAAAAACTAAAAGATCGCTGAACTATTTTAATTTTTTACTCATATTTTTTTTTACACTTTTACATTTTCCTTTTTCTATTTTTACTTTCTATAATATTTTAATAAAATAAATTTTTAATTCTAAAAACAAAAATACAATCAAATGCACTAGAATAGATCAAGGAAATCTAGTTTATTGAACGCTATAAATTAATCTATAAGAAAATAAAGTATTACCGACAAAATTTGTGTCACTATTCATAACTTTTGTTATTGATACTTGTGTCACTAAAATATTGTTGATAATTTTTAAAAATCACATGTAAATTGTTTTGTTACTATAGTCAAACTTTTATTTTTTTTAGGCCTCTTCGTATATGTTTTTCATTCTTACATATAAAAAAATGCACTCTAATAGATTATCATATAGTTAAATGCACATGTCTATTGTTTATAAAAACGTTTATGCAATCATGTAAAAATGTTTGGTAAAATTAATTAATAAGTAAATTGATAAATGTAAAAGAATATACTTAATTATTTGAGATAAAAAGATATTTCAAATATTTTATTGAGGATAAAAATCAAAAACAAAAAGGGTTAGTAGCTTATAACTTAATTTATTCTGGTAATGAGTTGAAGTAACTATCAAAAGAGATTTGGCAGCATGTATATTAAATATTTTTAATATTTGTAAGAATAAAAAACAATATAACTAATGCCTATTGGTTGAAGACATGAAGGTGCAAGAAATTTGATTCCCAGTAAATAAAGTTTCGAGTTGTTAGAATAACTTTTTTCCTTTAAATGAATTTACCCAACGACCAAAGATGTAATATATATATATATTTGTTCATATTATAAATCTTCATCTTTATTTTGAAAGGAGAATATTTTTAAAAATTATTTTTTATACATTATATCACATAGTTTTCTTACCTTAATCTCATTTTATCTATTTTTATTGTGTTTTTATTTTTCTTAATAATGTAGTATTACGTAAATTTAAAAAATTTCATTTTAAAACTGAACTAAATTTAAAATTTCAACCTACCATGTTAAATCAATAGACATAAAGATTATGTGACTTTACTTACATAATTTTTTTTTTATAATTTTAGTGATGAAATAAAATAATGTAACCAGCTCGGGAAATACATTAAATTTTGCAATTTAATATTCCTGAGCAAAGCTTAAGATCAGAATTAGTAGGATTATAATTAGGAAGTGGTCCAATCCCATTAATGGGTTGGAAAAAGATTGATGCCCACTTGATACAATTTAACACCTAAAAAAAATAGAAGAAAAAAGAGAAAGAGAAAGAGAAATAAAAAGTGTGAAACAAGTGTTTGTTTGTAATATGGTGGTTTGTATTCATTCATATGATATAATTGTTGGTGATGTCTTTACCCAGTCCCAGCCGTCGCCAGCCAATTAGTAACAGAGAAAGGTAAAGAAGCTAAAGCCGCAGAACTGATGAGAGTGATGACAAACAAGGTTCTCAATTCACACTTTGCTTAAGCTACCAAAATCCCAATTATTGTTCCAAAATCAACTTCATTTCATTCCAAATGATTATAAAGAACTCTTCTTTACTTAAATGTTGAGTAATCAATTCAACAGACCAGACACCATTAATTTATCCAAAGACAATAACACCCTCCTCGTATGCGCCCACCACCAACAACTAACTCCTACGCAACTCACTCTTGTTTATATTTATATAAATAAATCTCTCTGGTCTCGTTCTCCCAGAATTAGAATTCAAAAAAACTTGTCTTTTTAAGTTTTAACTCAAAGCCATGGCTCTTCCCCTGTTCCTCCTCTGCTTCATGCTCTGCATTTCACTCACACACCAAACGATCATGTTACCCCTAACACACTCCATTTCGAAAACCCAATTCAACAGTACCCACCAGCTTCTCAAATCTACCTCCACTCGCTCAGCCTCACGCTTCCACCGCCAAACTCATCGTAACTCCGTAGTCTCTCTCCCACTTTCTTCTGGAAGCGACTACACCCTTTCCTTCAACTTAGGCTCACACCCTTCTCAATCCATAACCCTTTACATGGACACAGGCAGCGACCTCGTGTGGTTCCCATGCGCTCCCTTCGAATGCATTCTCTGCGAAGGCAAATTCAACGCCACGAAGCCTCTTAACATCACGCGCTCCCACCGCGTCTCGTGCCAGTCCCCTGCATGTTCCACAGCACACTCCTCCGTCTCCTCCCACGACCTCTGCGCAATCGCACGTTGTCCTTTGGACAACATCGAAACCTCCGATTGCTCTTCTGCCACGTGTCCACCCTTCTACTACGCTTACGGCGACGGAAGCTTCATCGCGCACCTCCACCGCGATACACTCTCCATGTCTCAGCTTTTTCTTAAGAACTTCACCTTCGGCTGCGCCCACACCGCGCTAGCCGAACCCACCGGCGTCGCAGGTTTCGGTCGGGGATTACTGTCCCTCCCTGCGCAACTTGCGACCTTATCTCCGAACCTCGGTAACCGTTTCTCTTATTGCTTGGTCTCTCACTCTTTCGACAAAGAACGAGTTCGCAAACCGAGTCCACTCATTCTCGGCCGCTACGATGATTATTCCAGCGAGCGTGTTGAGTTTGTTTACACCTCCATGCTTCGGAATCCGAAGCATTCTTATTTCTACTGCGTCGGACTCACCGGAATCTCTGTCGGGAAGAGGACTATTCTGGCACCGAAAATTCTGCGGAGGGTGAACCGCAGAGGGGACGGAGGCGTGGTTGTTGACAGCGGAACTACTTTCACGATGCTGCCGGCGAGTTTGTTTAACTCGGTTGTTGCTGAATTCGACCGGCGAGTAGGGCGAGTTCACAAGCGCGCGAGTGAGGTGGAGGAAAATACTGGCTTAGGGCCGTGTTATTTTTTGGAGGGGTTGGTGGAGGTGCCCACGGTGACGTGGCATTTTCTGGGGAATAATTCCAATGTGGTGCTGCCTAGGAGGAATTATTTTTACGAGTTCTTGGACGGTGAGGATGGGACTAGGAGGAAGGTGGGCTGTTTGATGCTAATGAACGGAGGTGATGACGCTGAACTGAGCGGTGGGCCCGGGGCCATACTTGGGAACTATCAACAGCAAGGGTTTGAGGTCGTGTATGACTTGGAAAACCAGCGCGTGGGATTCGCTAAGAGGCAATGCGCGTCGCTTTGGGATAGTCTCAACCGTGACAAAAACTAGTGTTACTGTGCTCTGTTTACCACTGGATCACTGCCCCATGCCAGTGGGTCGGGTCGGATCTTTTGTAAATGGAAAATAAGGTGACGGGTTTGGGTTCAGGCTCCGTTCCCCAATTTCACGATCATGTGTATGTAATTGACACTAGGTCAAAACTAAAACGTGAGGTCCCAATAGATTACCTACAGGTTTAGATTTTTTTTTTATATTTATTTTGTGTATAATTATTATTATTTTGTTTGAAATTGTGTTCTATCTTTTATATTACAGATTTTATGATTGAGGTGGGGCTTTCTCGACTTCAATTTATACATATACGTTTGCTGTATTTTATTAAACATCACTTTACTATCTAATGTTTAATTAATTTATTTTACTAAAGGTTTTGGAGGGAAACTATGTTCACCAGAAATTAATATCTACATAATTTCAATATGTCTCAGAACTGTAAGATGAAGATATGCTAGTCTGTATATTTTAGTGTTATCTATTTCTCTAAAAACATATTAGTTCTTTAAACTCGTGATTTTTTATACTTTTTTTTCCGACACTTTTCTCGACTTAAATTATGACTTGTCGTCAATCTTCAATTTTAGTTTGCCTCTTCACATTGAACATTAGCCCAATGAAAATAAAATATATTTATTTAATTACAATTACATAGTAAAAATCACAAATTTATATTAAAAACCACAAAACGAACTATATTACCACAATATCGTAGAAGGGTATTGAGAATATACTTTTTTAATACATTCTTAATATTAAATATAATTTATTAAAAACCACACAACAAAACTATATTACCATAATATTGTAGAAGGGTATTGAGAATATACTTTTTAATACATTCTTAATATTAATTAAAATTTATTAACTATTAATATATATATATATAAATTTATAAACTACTAATATAAAATTAAATAAAATTAGACAAAAATAAAATAAAAAAGACCAAAATCATACTTTACAAAAGAAAATCATAGATGTGGTAAACGCTTGATGTCACCGTGGGCTCCCAGTCCCAGCTATAACGCTGACTTGGAATTGGACGTGCAGTGTGCTCCATCAGCCAAGTTATGAACAAAATTAGTTTTGATTTGTTTTGTTTTGTTTTTGAAAACCAATAATTAATTTTCTGTGACATGAGGATTCTTTCCAGCTAAACGTTTTTTGGAAGTAATATTAATATCAGACTCAGACCTGGTATTTCCTCTTCTTTCGATCCTGAGTGGGGCCCCTTTTAAAATAGACTCAGACCTGGTCTCTTCCACTGGCACGAACTTGTTGTCCAAAATAATAAATAATAATATATATATATATATATATATATATATATTTTTAGTATACATAACATGTACATGGTTTTGTGAGTATGCAACCGCAAGAGCACAAATATCATATCAAATCATTTTTTATACATATACAGTATTTGTTTAAATTATAATTTTATTGTTTTATATTTAGTATACTTTTAAAAGAATCGTCAGACACTTTTTTTTTTTTGTTTTGAGATCAGTTTCTTCAAAAAGTGGTACCATGTCGCTCAAATTGTGAATCGTTTTCACCCCAGGCGACAAATGGAAGAGACGAAATTGTTAAGAAAGTGGCTACTGCCCAGCTTAGAAGTATATTAAGAGAAGAAAATAGTGAATTAATATGATACATTTTTATAATTATTATGATTTAATATTATGTATTTTGGTATTTTATTAATATTGGTTGAGATAGGATAATAATTTTATTAATATTGATTGAGATAGGATAATAATTTTAATTATTTTTCCTTCTAAAAATCTCTAAATAAGGGGAACAATAATTTTTAGGCTTTGAAGGAATTAAGAAGAATTTTAAAAATCCTCAAATTTTTTTTCTCAAAAATTAAAACTCCCCAACAAAAAAATGTTACTACTCAAACCTTTTCCTTCCCTTCTTTCCCCACTAAAATCTTTCTTCCAAACAAAACCTTAAAAAATTCATCCAATATTTTACTTCAATACAACAAACCACAATAAATTCAAAAAATCCACATATTTATATATTTTTTAATAAAACTTATCATCTTTTCAATTTCATAAATATAAATTAAAATAAATAAAATGAAATATATAATAATATAAAATAAGATTTTACATAATAATAATCAATTAAACACAAGATTAATCTATTAATTTATATTTTTTAAATAAAATTTAACATTTTATGGTGTTAATTTTCAACCTTTTGTTATTTTAATCTTCAGGCTTTATTTTATTTTTTAACTAGAAAACCCAAATAAACCCATTCCCCCACTGGTCCACACGTACACGCCTCTTTTCTTTCCACTCAAGAAGCTTCCAAGTGCCTCTGGTATTTCTTTCTTTCTCTTTCTCTGGTTCTGACTTGTGCATTCCATTCACTTCTCCTTCTTCACTTCATATTTGTTTCTTTCTTCCCTTCACCTTATCCTCACTTCAGCGCGTCCTATTTTCTTCTCTCTTCCTTGTGCCACTGTGTCTACCACCGGCGCCCGCGGACCTCCGTCGCTCACCACCACCATCGTCTGCGGACTTCTCTCGAGCAACCACCACCGTCACCAGCGGACCTCCCTCTTCCTTTTCCATTTTTTTTTTTTTACATAAGTAGACTGAAGGGACTGTTACTTACACGTGCATTCTCTCCGATGTACAAATTTTTTAGGAACCAGTTTCTTCATTTTAAGAAACTCATCAAGGAACTGCGTTGGAGATGCTCTTAAATTCTTGAAACTAGAAAAAACCCCTTTTACGCTATATTTAGTTTTAAAGTTTATAATAAAAATTATTTTGATTTAAATATGCTTATCATCTTATATAGTTTATCACTTTTTTGTTTAGTTTGGTTTTGTAAAATTAATTTTTTATTATATTCTTTTTATTTGCATTAATATTATTTTATTTCAGGCATTCTAATAAATTTCCTTATTTTTTAATCTTATAATAATTTTATTTCAAAATAATTCTTTTAAGAAATGATAAGAACTATATTCACATATTACAATTATAAAAATAAGTACTATAGTATAAATACTAAAATAAAATATATAAAAACAACAACCATTTTAAAAAAAAAACGGTATTTTAAGATACGGTTACATTAAATATTTTTTTTAAAATAAATTTTACTGCTTATAATATATCTGATCCATTTAAACAAGATTCTTTTTCGTAGAACGTAGAAGACGTATGCAGGTCAGAAATAATAAGAAAATTAAGACTAATAAAATATTGTGGGTCAAACTTCAGAGAGGCATTACATGCATTGATAACTGACGTCATAAATAATCAGTAGAAAATGTTGAAGTCCCAACAAGCTGCTTCCAACTGCGTGTACAGCTAGTTCTCTGCACACGATACACGTGTGCATGATGCTTCAAGATAATGTGAGATCAACCTCATTCTTACCTGTGGACCCCAAAAAATGTTATTGGACTAAGGTTATGCTTAGATTTTTTACTGGAGTGTTTTATAACTGAGTGAAAAATCAATTATTAAATCACAAATAATATTAAAAATAATTATGATGATACGATAATTTCGAGATAATTACTATAAAGTTAATGGGTATTTAAATATTTTTAAGGGTAAAATTAGTATTTTATTTTATTTATAATAATTAGGATCTTTGATTTTTATATGATTTTAAAATATTTTTTCAAGCTTCAATTTTTTGGACGGGGTACAAGATTAATATTGTGATTGAGAAAAAAAAAAGAGAGGTTTTTTTGTTTACAATTAAAATTCAAGAATTTAAATGTTAATTGTTTTTACATCCTATATAATATCATGAGACTTAAGAAAGTGATTCAAAAATTCAAAATGAATTCTTAAAAATGCTCTTAGGTCTTTTTAACAAATTCAACATATGTTATCTATTAAGTTACACCCATTAGATAGAGTAAAATCAATTTAGAATCATGTTTAGTTACACTTCAAAATATGTTAAAAAGTATAATTTTATTTGAAAACTCATATTTGGAGAAGGAAATTTTGAAATACTTTTACAAACTTATAAATCAAACTTAATTTTATAAACTTTAATCAAACACATGCTACTTGCACATATGAACATGCAAAATTAAGGTTGTTCGTCCAATTGTTTTTCAGTTTTAAAAATATTTTATAGTTTAAATTTACAGTTAATTAAAAATTGTTTAGTAATTTTTATCTTTCTAATTTCAAAACTTTTGAAAGATAAAATCTATCTTGTTAAAAGTTATTATTATTATAAATATCATGTAAAAAAAATTAATTAACATAACTTTATTTTAGTGATAACAAACATACACAATATATTAAAATACATACGAAATTTTTTTATTTTAAAAATGTAAAAAATAATTTTAATTAATAAAACGTGATTTTAAAGATATTATATATATATATATATATTTTATTATATATAATATTAGTTTGTAGTTTTTTTAGACACTATTTTTAATAATTTTTTTAAATACTAACTTCTAATTTTTAATTTTTTATATTCATTTTTTTCTTGAAAATATTTATTATTTGTTCTTACACCTTTCTTTATCCGTTCACATCCCCTTCTCTACATTTTGCATTCTTCCAAAAAATATGATCGTATCCTAATTTCGTAAAACAGTAACATGCTTCAATAACATTAATTTGACATTTCATCAAACAATAAGTGGACAATGCAAGTGATTTCAGATTTAAGCATTAAATCCTAATCATAATTCTAACAAGTTCATGTGATTTTTGCACAAAAATAATAATCAATCCGAAAACAGAAACATGTTTTTAATTAAATAATCAGAAATATAATGATGCAATTAATACGCATAGTAACATTCCCAAGCATAAAATTGTTGTACGAACCAACACCTACAACACCCATTTTAGTTGTTTTTTATACATTACTGTCACCATTAGAGCTGATCTCTTCTTCAATACTAACCTCCTGGAATAAAAAACAGACGCTCTCTACATTCAGATAAAACAAAACAGTGAAGGCATTTGTAGCCTTGTAGTGTTGTCGAGAATGTAGAAAATATGTTTTACCGGGAGAAAAGGGAGGTATAGTAAATTTGGGAGGTAGAAATAATAATTGCCGTTACTAGATGTCCAGATGGCCCTTTTATATTGGGACGAGTCCAAAGATAGCAAAACTGTTTATTAGTAGAAACTATGTCGGCTGTTGCTTCCTGCACCTCCAATTGTTTCCTGCACTCTTGTTTGACTTCCAAAATGGTCAATTCGAAATGTAAAATTACATTCAGGAATGCACCTCCTTTTTGAATTCCAAAATGACAAATCCAAAAGATAAAAAAAATCATTACGGAAAAAGATGCAAGAAACAACTTGAAGGTGCAGGAAACAACAACCAACTATATGTATAAGGGAAACCCGAATAGAGTGGTTAAACGGACCTGCTACACCCCAAAGCCGAGCTGTGTTAGCATATAAATGAAGAAGAAGACATATATTCAAAGCATACATTCAGTGAAATATAGTAAATTAAAAATGCGAGGATCTATAAATTGTCACAAATTTGATTTAGAAGAGATTATTATTTTAGATGTTATTAATCTTGCAATTTCAGTTTGAAAGATACATTTCAACATGAGATAATAATAAATTGTTTCTAACATTAAAAAATTTGTTGGAGAGATAAAGTAGTTTCAATGAACTTAAGAAATAACTTCTGAAAAAGACATCCTTGAAAAATAATTAATAATTGTAGTTACTAGAAAAAAATAAATGTCAATTTTTATTGGATTATTCAGGTGAGAATGATGAATGTCCAAAGGTTCAAATTTTATGGAAAAAAAATAGTTAGTGGAATTGGAATTTTTAATGACAATTATTCAATACTTTCGAAACCAATCATATAAAAAGAAGTACTTAAAAGTTAGTTGCGTAAGATATAGTTCAAAAAATGGGATACCGAACTTCCTTTGTTTGGTTTTCGCGGTTTCTTGGAGCACACATCATTCCAATTCGATCCTTCCCCAGCGAGCGCGTGCTTCGTACATCAAACACCACTCTTTTCCTCTTCCTCTTCCTCTTCATTCTTTCTCGTAAGTACTGGTTTCGTTCATGTTAGTTTCATGTCTTACATTACATCATATCCTATTTCTACTGTTTCACAATTCCTTCCTTCTGTTCTGCCCTGTCCGCACTTAGAATCAGAACCATTATTGCACATTATTGTCCACCTGATTCCAATTTTCACTCGGAATTTAACTTCTGTTACACTCATTTTTTTTGCTCCTGCATCCTGACACACGGTTCGTATAAAATTAACTAGGATTAATTTTGATCTTCGCATATAAAGTAGTGCTGAAAATCCTACTGTTAAAAAATGGCCATCAATTATGCTTTTTCTTTGTGAGAGGTATTGGATTTTAAACGTATAACTTTTGATGCTACAATTCCGATTTTATTGCGAGTCAATTAATTTATGCCAACAGTTTGATTTGAAGGCATGCAAGGTGTCTATATTGACTAGATTTGTATATATGAATGCACGTTTTCAGTTACAAATGGCGGAGCCAGGAGACAGGGTCGTGATTATAGGTAGAGGTGACGGAGAAGAGGAGTCATGTTCTGGTTTTCAGGGATTGAGGTTTGATATTGGTGGTAGTAGTAAAAGTAGAACCAAAAGTTTTCATCCCCCGATTGAAACGCATTGGGATCTGAATTCAGCAGCAGCAGCAGCAGCAGGGAAAAATGCTTCGTCCCCTATCAAATCACTCTTGTCTTACCCGCTCATGAAATTTAGGAAGTCTAAAAGCCTTATAATGATTCTAGAAGGAGCTCATGATCCCAAGGATAAGCAAATTGTTGAGTCTTTTCGCGAAATGCTTTTACGAGAAGGTCTCTTGCCACCTAAACACAATGATTATCATACCCTTCTAAGGTATGTACGTATGTATGTGTGTATGTCTCTTGCTGTAAATCTATGACAAGTTTAATTGCAGAGTTGATTTTCTAACCGCATCGCTTTCATGTGAGATTTCTGCGCATGAGGGATTTCGACATGTCAAAATCCATAGAGATGTTTCAAAATTATCTCAAATGGCGCAAGGATTTTCGAGTAGACGTGCTTCCAAAGGTGAACAACTTTTAACTTCCACATATTCCTTTTTTAGTATGAAATTATGTTTGGTCGATGCATGTTGCAGATATGATTTAATTCATTTTAGATATGATGTCTTGTAAGGTGTCTTATTGATAGAAATGGAAACGATGAATGTGGCTTACTCTCTTAATTTTATTGCCCTCTTCATGAATATAGAGATGGAAATTATACTTTTATTATAAGTTAAAATTAATTCATGCACTTCAACTTTTTAGAAATTTGTTTTGAGAGAGTTTGTAAAAAAAATTGAGATATACTAGTTAATTTTAACATATGTTAAGTTTGATCCATTTTATTTTCTTTATTTTTAATCTTAAATATACTCATTAGAAATTTTATCCAATTCTCAATAATGAATTTAGAAGTTCTTCACCTCTTCATATTAATGTAGTATTTGTTTAAAATCACTAAGTTCTTTAGCTTTGTGCGTTCATGCTAGCTACCATTCAGTTCAATAATAATGCTATAAACACTGTTGAATTTGATTTATATGTATGAGCTTCGCATTTTGGGACATAATCAGGAATTCAATTTCACGGAGTATGATGAAGTGAAGAAATGCTATCCTCATGGATACCACGGAGTTGATAGATACGGCAGACCCGTGTATATTGAGAGAATTGGGATGGTAGACCTTAACAAACTTGGGCAAGTAACCACGTTTGAAAGGTTTATCAAACATCACGTGTCAGAGCAAGAAAAAACTCTCAAAGTAAGATTCCCTGCATGTTCACTAGCTGCTAAAAGGCACATAGCATCCACTACAAGTATCTTGGATGTCAACGGAGTAGTAAGCAGATTTTTCTATATATTTTTCCTTTTTATTAGAACTTAATTGCTTGCCATTTTCTTACAAATATTCGGATGGGGGGCAGGGAACTTGCTAGTTGCTACATTTACAAGAGGAAAATAGCTCTTTTATAATAACTATCCTAAATGAAACCTTGTTATGGTCTATCTAGGTTCACTTCACTTTAGTGGAGTCCATATCTATCTATCTATGTATCTATATATTACAATACAAGGTATCTAAATACTGAAACGATTATTTGGTTAATTGGTTGTATTCTTCCAGGGAATGTCTAATTTCTCAAAGCCCGCAAGGTACCTCTTTATGGAAATTCAGAAAATCGATAGCTGTTACTATCCTGAGGTATTTTCTTAGATTGTAGCTCATATGCAGATGATTTGGATATGATATGCTTGTGATAAATGTGTGAAATTGGGGGTCACTTATCTCATGATAAGACAAGTTTGCTAAGATTTTGTAATCAAAAAAGTTTGCTAAGATTTTTTTTTAATCATGCAAGATGGAGAAGAGCTCCATAAATGTTGGGTTTATCCGAGCGCAATTAATTAACTATCATTTTTGTTCCTTTTAGACTCTAAATCAGATCTTTATTATTAATGCCGGATCTGGGTTTAGGATGCTGTGGAAAGCAGTAAAGACATTCCTAGATGTACGCACAGTGGCAAAAATTCATGTACGAATCATTGAAACTACATATTATTTCATTATCAGATACAATGAAGTTGCAGTGCTGCACATACTATATTGATCTATTAATCTGCTTCTATTGAACTTGTAAGATATTGTTGTTTCAGGTGTTAGGTTCTAATTATCTCAGCTTCCTACTTGAGGCTATTGATCCAAGGTTAGAAACTGTCACTTTTTGGAAGGAAAATGGGTTTAGTTAGGACCTATGTAATACCTAACTATATCCCAAGTGTACTTAATGTGTACCGGTACTAAGTGTCTAGCAGGAATATGTTTGACAAGTAAACGTGTTTGTGAATTGTGACATTCTACACTTAGTGAAACTCTTAGATTTGATTGTCTGATTTTACAGTAATTTGCCAACTTTTTTGGGTGGTAATTGCACATGTTCTGATTATGGAGGTTGTCTGATGAGTGATCGAGGTCCCTGGAAAAATCCAGAAGTGTTAGAAATGATTCAGGTTTGACGTACATATCGTGAAAGAATTTTTTTGTTTTTCAACACTCTGAATTTTAATTGTCAATCTAGAAATAACTGTTGAGAGGGCATGTCTCATTGACTATGTAGGTTGTTAATTTGAGAGAAGAGATTGATGGTAAATGCGAAGACGGTGATGTGGACATAGAAGATTCCTCGATGCCCAAAATGGTGAGGAATTAATGAATTATCCACCACTGTTCTACCAATGATATGGCAATTGTTGCTTAAAATAATGAAATGCAGGTTGACATGCAAAACAAAGATGGCAATATTATGAATCTACTAGAGGAAGCAGCATGTCCGGGATCAGACTCGGCATGTTCTTGTAGATTAGCATTGCAAAAAATTGATTGCCTTGAAGCTAGTCTTGGAGACATCAAGAATGTGAGTTTTCAATTAATGATTAATTCATTGTTAAAGTTAAACCAAGGAAATCCAAAATGCTTAGGAAATATTTTTGCTAATGCTTATACATGTAGCAGAAAATCAAGACACTGGAAGATGCACTTCAGGACACCAAAATGGTGAGATAAAAACACATTGATGAATGTTTCCTCTAGGCTCTAACAATCTGGAATGAGCATGTGTTTTACACCTTTCTTCTTCTCTTTCAGGCCTTGAAACAACATGAGGAACGACCAAAAACGTAAAAATGGCTACTGTTAACACTGTTGCAGTGAGTTAATTGATTATTTTTTCCCGATTTCACTTGTATTATTAGATTAAAGTTCAGCAGACTCTCCTATATCAATATCCTGAAATGGTGGTTGTACAAAACTCTACCAAAGAATTGTTGTCGTACAAAAAGAAGAAATAAAATAAATTTAGATGCAGGAATTAATTATTTCTTGGTAACAAACACGAATACGGTACGATTGATGATATTGGTGCAAAGAATTGTAAAAAAAAAAAATACAGTTTATTAAATATGCTTATTAGTATTCACTACGTCTATAAAAAAAGTTTTATCAAGAGAAAAAAAATTAATTTCCATGATTTTTATGTTTAAAAAATATGAATCTTCAACTAGGTTAGACTTAATCGAAAAAAAGAAATAAAAAATAGATATCTTTTAAAAAGAAAAAAATTATATATTGACAGTGTAAAAATTCAATCACAATTCATCATGAAAGTTAAGTTTATTGATTTTTAAAATGATTATCTTAAAAAAATTTAAACAATGATTTGTGATTGGATGACAGTTTAAAACTATTTTACACCACGCATATACATTAAACTCTTTTTTAAGACAGTAAACACAAATCATAATAATGATAATAACAACAGTGATGATTATTCAATTATGATGACACGTACTTATTAGGATGATAACAATGATGATTGTGCAATAATAATAATGATGATTATATTAAAATTAATAATAACAATGTCTTTAGAGTTGACAATGAATGTTAGAGTGGAGACAATATTAATAATCACTACTACAAATACTGTATTTAACGACACAGTATCAACGTCGGTCAAAAGAAAATCATCGTCTTTGATTATGCGGTGACAGTGACAATTTTGTAATAATATGCAGATATGCAGATGTCAAAGATGAACTAGTAAATCACGACGACGATTATAAGATAACCATCTTAGTATACAATAATTCAAATACGATTTTTTAATAACCGTCATTGTCTTGAACATTTCCAATACGGTTTCATTAAACAATGATCTTGAAGTTATGATGTTGATATTTGGGTGATGAAAATTTTAGTGTGTTTGAGGTGAAATTTGAAGTAATTACAACAAAAATTAGTGATAACAATCATAAATATTGATTACAACTAAGAGAATATTATTAAGAGAAGCCAATAAGAATATTAATGATAATGATTAAAATAATCATTGTGAATCTCTTAACAACAAATAAGAGAAATTGAATGTTTTATTTTTATAACTACATAATGACACAAATGAAGATTACTTTTTTAATTTTTAATTTTGAGCTAAAACTAATTTAAAATTGAATTAAAATCTAATTTTAACTAAAATCATCCAAAAATTATATTTAAAAGTTAAAAACTCACAACAAACATCAACAATTATTAAATTAGGAAAGGCCAATAGTTGTTTGTGTTTAATAATAATAATAATAATAATAATAATAATAATAATAATAATAGTTAGAAGGCATATTAAAATGGGCACATTCTCCACCACAGAGAAAATAGAAAAGAAAAAGAAGTTGAATGAGAATCCTCCTCTTTGCATGTCGTAATCGATGGCATCAATATTTCAATTCTCTTTCCTTTCCTTTTCCTCCTTTTCTTGATCTCTCCGTCGATCATCATCATCAGACCCGAACAAATTCTCTACGCAGATCGAATCAAAGCTCCTTCATCCGATTCCGAGATGAGCACTGGCGACCTTCTCAGCATCGAACCTCTCGAACTTAAGTTCTTTTGTGCGTTCTTTTTCTATTCTTTTACGCTATTATTTTTCCTTCTCCTAAGGTTTCATTTTCTTCCCCTTTCTGCTCTTTCAGTTGAGCTCAAGAAGCAGATATCATGTTCTCTTATATTGTCAAATAAGACCGATAGCTATATAGCTTTCAAGGTAATTACCAACCTTTCATTTCAACTCGCTTTCTTAATTTCATTGTGATTTTGCGAAACATTTTTTCTCCTGAGATTTATATGTTTAATTTAATTTATATTGTGATTTCTTTGTTTCACAGGTGAAAACAACCAATCCCAAGAAGTATTGTGTTCGTCCAAACACCGGAGTAGTCATGCCACAATCTACATGTGATGTTATTGGTACTAATGCAAATACAACAATAGTCTGCATTAATATATATCCATTTATTTGTTTAATAGTAATTTATTACTTTAATCAATGGCTTGGTGATATTTGATATTTTACAGTTACCATGCAAGCGCAAAAGGATGCTCCGGCTGATATGCAATGCAAGGACAAGTTTCTTCTTCAAAGCGTAAAAGTAGATGATGGAACCACCGCAAAGGATATCACAGCAGAAATGGTAGTATAACAATTCATCATGATATTGCTAACTGTTTCAATTTCATTTGATTCTCAATTTTTTCTACTTTGAGAAACGCTAGTGTCACACTCTAGATATATTCTTTTGAACACACTCTCTTATTTGTTGAAAATTACAAAAATTGTAAGGTCCCACATAAATTTCGACCAATAGTAGGATGTGCACGTGTCAGGACGAGTGTGTTAGAGAGTATGTTGTTAGCACTTCTCTTGGGTGAAATGATGTGACCTGTGTTTATTCTTTATAGTTCAACAAGGAAGCAGGGCACGTGGTGGAGGAATCCAAATTGAGAGTGGTGTATGTCTCTCCTACTCAACCTCCATCTCCAGTCCCAGAAGGTTCTGAGGAAGGGTCATCACCTCGAGGTTCTGTTTCTGACAATGGAAATGTTAGTGGTGTTGATTCTGCAGCGGTAAGTTATTGACTTGTTCTTGGTTTAGGTGAACATTTTTTGTTTCTCAATAGAAGACCTATTGATATTATTTGGGATATCTTTCTCTTTGGGTATTGCAGGTTGCAAGAGCATTCGTTGAACGGCATGAAGGTCCAGAAAAATCTGCAGAGGTAAAGCAAATCAATCCTTTTTTAGTGTATATGTTGTTTGTCAACTTTCGTTTTGATTAGTAAATAGTTGCTTTCTTGATTAAATAACATTAGTTGTCAACTTGTTGCCTACAAGCATTGATATTTATTTATTAAGAAAGAATGCAAAGGAGAACCGAGCTTTCTTGTTTGAACATGCGTCACTTGTTCAACTTGCATTGTTTTGCAACTTTGTTAGCTGTGTCTATGTATTTGCGCAGGGTAGGGTTTATGTGGTTGGTTATAAAGTTGCAATTCTGGGTTGTGTCAATCATTGTGTTAAACTGGTGATGGAGATATACCATTGAGTACTTTAGGTAGAATGTATACTCTAATTTCTTGGAGCAAGCAATATTGATTGAAAGAAAATTTCCTAGCTTGGTGTTCAAGTGTTTGGTTATCAACATTTGAAAATTAATAGTTTTAACAATAGTAATCATCAATTATGTTGACTTTAAGGTAGAAATTTCTTGCTGTCATTGTTAAATGATTGTTCTGATTTCTTTTTCACATTCCCCCCTTTGAAGGCATTCACTACTTTTGTTGGAGAATTCTCCAAATAACTCGACATTGTTTAGGAATGACATCTAACCATATGAATCATTTAAGTTCGGAATAATGAATGCCGATTATTTTAGACTTAAAAGTGGATGTACTTTGTGTGATTTCCGAGTCACTTCATATAACTTTAGGATTTGTGCAACTTTTGTAGGTTGTTATTGCTTCAGACTCTAAAGAACAATATTAAATGATTTTAATAAAAATTCCTTTAGTTCTAATAATGTTTATCTAAGGGATAGGTTCATACTTCAAGTAGCCACATGTCATGCTGTATGACTTATCAAACTCGAATTAACAATACAAAAGAAATAATTCTTTTTATAGGTTCCAGGCTGTAATGTTTTTAACGTATAACTACTACAACTTTTTTATGTGTAGCAACTTTATTTTGATAATAGTCATATTTTTGCAGGCAAAAACTCTTATCTCAAGGCTAGTTGAAGAAAAGAATAATGCAATTCAACAAAATAACAAGCTTTGTCAGGAATTGGTGAGGGTTTACAAAATATATACCGATAACTTTTATCTCCCCATCTGACTGACCTGTAATATGATATATGAACTCCTTTTACCAAAAAGTATCACACTATTGCCCATCCTTAAAATGGGAGGTACACTTCTAAAACTAAAGGAAAACACTAAAAATTATAGGAAAATCAACATCAATAACACCTACAACTCAAGTTAATTGGGATTGATGATAGATAAATCTAATGAGATACGAGGAGGTTGAAAAAAAGAAAAGTGGAAGGGGAACAGAAAGGAAAAGAAGAAGAAAAAAAGGAAGGGAGATATGAAAAGGAAAAAGATTAAAAATGGATCATCTGAAACATAGAAATATCAACGGGTCTAACCTTCCACCAAACTTATAATTTTTCTCAATTCTGCCCTAAGACACATCGTTCGTCAATTTATATCTGACTTTATTAAGTCTTGTTTAACTACCCTTCCCTAGGTAAGTTTTGGTCTACCTCTTCTTTTCTTTGTGTCGAGCTCTTGGTAACAAATTTTTGTTCTTACGGGAGCATCTAGGGACTGTTTCATTATGTGTCCAAACCACCTCAATCTATGGTCCTTTATCTTTTCACTCACCAGTACTACTGCTACATTTTGTCGAATGTCTTTGTTTCTTTTCTTATCCATCTTTGTATAACCACACATTCACCTTAACATTCTCATTTCTGCTACCCCTATTTTATGTTCATGTTATTTATGTGCTGGCCAACATTCAACTCCATATAACATTGCAGGTTTTACAGTTGTTCTATAAAATTTTCCTTTTAGCTTAAGTGAAATTTTGAGGTCACACAAAAACTCATATGCATTTTGTCATTTTATCCATCCTGCTCTGATTCTATGGTTTACATCCTCATTAATCTCTCCACCTTTTTGCAAAATTGATCTCATGTATCTAAAAATATCTTTCTTGGAAACCTCTTGACCAAGTAGATTCTTTTACCAGCGAAAATTCACATTTCATATACTCAGTCTTGTTTTCGTTTAACGTGAATCATTTAGACTCTAAAGTGTTTCTCCATAATTCAAGTTTCCTATTAATACCATTTTTGGTCTCATCAGTAAACACAATATCATTTGCAAAAAACATACACCATCACACTTCCTCTTTGAATATATTTTGTTAATTCATTCATCACTAAGGTAAAGAGATAAGGACTAAAGGACGAACCTAATAGGAAAATAACTTGATGTTCCATTACAAGTTTTCACACATGTGGTAGTCTCATCATACATATCTTTAATTACATTTACATACTTTAATGATATTTTTTTCTTCTCAAGAGTCAACCATAAAACTTTCCTTGGAATCCTATCGTATGTTTTTTCATGATCTATGAGCATCATATATAAGTCTTTCTTCTTTTCTCGATACATTTTTATTAATTGTCGCATCAAGAAAACGATTTTCATGAAACATTTTCCTGACATAAATCTAAATTGATTTACATAAATTTTGCTCTCTCTCCTCAAGCAATGAATAATCATGATTTTTTTAAAGGATTGACCACTAGTTCATAATTGGACTTGGTGGATGTGTTGATTTTCTTTTGAAGGATTTACTTATTTTCCATTCTTAAGATGATAAACTCTCGTATAATCTAATTGGATGAGAAAGGTTCTGTTTCTGGTTTTATTAGCTCCCCTTATATCCTTTTTCTTTCTTTCTTTCTTACATTGGTGATCTTATAACTTACAGGACCTACTGAGACGGGAAAGCAACAAAAGTCGTGGGGGGGTGTCGATGGTCATTATCATAATAATTGTTCTACTTGGCATAATTATGGGGTATCTCATGAAGAAAACCTAAGTATTTTCGAGATTCGATCCTTCACCACATGTTTGATCTTAGAGTTTTCTTGCTACTCCTAACTATTAAAGAAATGAGGATGAAAAGCAACATAGATTAATTCAACAGGTGTTGGTCTTTTTTGGGGTTCGATACAATATAGATGTAGAATGGTTTCTTAAGTAGCAAATTACTGTAAGTTGACTCATACTTTTGGTAACATTGACTCTTTATTTTGTAACTCGAGGGAAATTTGTTGGTTAATGTGATACATCCATTGAGTATATGGAAATGTCAATGATACTATACAGAAATTTGTTGCATAATAAGAATATAAAATATTTTGTTTATTTTTCATGAGAATAATACTAATTTGTAGTTGTTAGATTTCCAAAAGGCGGATAAAAGCTAATTTTTGGGCCTAGGTCATCAGTTGCGCTTGTTGGTTTGGATTGTTAATGAGGAGATAATTGTTTTTTTTTTCCTTCTCAATATTTTTAAAAGTGATCAAAAGCTAGCTATTATTATTTATCTAAAACAAGATAAACGGAATGAGATTGAACAATATTGTTGTAAGTATTTCATTAGGAATTGGTATAATAATTGAAAATTCAAGTGATGGCGCAAATTAAAGGTGCTAATTTTTTAATGAATTAAAATTAGAGAAAAGGCAATTAAAGTGCCATAATTAATTTTCTATTAAGTAACACAGGAAAGAGAAGCAGGCGAAAAGAATAAAAAAAAGAAAGAAAGTGGTGGGAAGCTGAAGAGAGGACCAAGAATCAATGATGATGATCGACATCATCTTTGTTGTTTGCTGGCTTCCTGAAAGTGTGTTCAATTTGGTTGGCCATGGAAAGAGCGGTGGAAGCAAGCGCCTTTACGTCGGGGACTTTATAGTTTTGAGCAATATACACTCCCAAAGCCGTGCCCATCATGAACGAAAAGCTGCTTTTAATTATCCCCATTATCACACTACAAGAGACTTTAGGATCTAAACACAACACAAAATTAACAAAGTACTCCTTGTTTGCCTGTGGGTGACTCCACTTCTTTATTTATACTCCTTCGGTCATAAGTCATAACCCTTTCCCCAAGCAAAATTTTCTTTTCAAACAAACTACAAACCCCTTCATCAAGCAATAGCATCTTCCTGTACCAAGTGGGACCCATATATTCGTTTCTTAAAACTTAGGTTATACTACAAAGGATATTACACCCTGCTTTCATTCGGCCTGTTGTTAAGTGGACTTTATCTCTGGAGGGGTGGGCCGAAGCCCGAAGCGAATAGCCAACCAGCAAGGATGTTCATAAGATGACCCCATTTAATGCAAATAAAAAAATCGAGTTAAAAAATTTAAATAAAAACTGAAAAATTATTTGAATTTAATCAAATCAAATTTACAAGTACATGTACGAAGTTTTATTTCTGAAATTAATAAAAAAATAAAATTTTGAGACATAATGTAAAACTAAATATAAATAAACTGTAAAGATTGCTCTAAAAAAAACTGTAAAGATTTAATTTATAATCGTTTCTAAAGAAAGCGTTTAGAATTTCCAATTTATTAATTAACAACGTTGTCCTTTTATTCTCCTTTTTACGCACTAATCGAAATATGCTTATAGTGTCTCAATATTATCGTTCAATTAGCATATCCTTAGTGCGATGATTAGGTATTGCCGTTGTTGTAAAATATTTATACATTATTATCAAATTATGTCATCAGGTTATTAGAATAGGATCTCGGTATCAGATTATGTTTGATTTAAATTATTTTGCAAAAAATATTGCTTATTTTATCATTTTTTTTAAAAATTAAAAACATATGGTCGTTTTTGAAATATATATATATATATATATATATAGTTATAGATATCTGAGCTTATTAATTACAAAATATAAAAGGAAATTATTTAATATTAACATAATTAAATTATCATTTTAAATATAATTTTGAAATATTATTTTAAAGACAAATTTTCTTTGTATAAGATGATTAGAAAATAATATATTAGTATGTTATAAATTTCTAATTAAATCCATGGTTTAATCTTTTTTAATCCATATCTACGTGTTTTGTATTTGGAACCTTAAAAAGTTGATCGAAGTTATTTCCAAATATATAAATAGTTGTTAAAGGCACCGGTTTGTTCTTTTGTTATCTTGAAGTAAGCCACTCACGGGTTTCTTGGAGTTGTGATCAACTACGTTACTTCTCTCTTGGTTTTCTTGATCTCCACCTTCACCTTCACCAGGTTAACTTCTTTCGATAATTAGCTTTGTCAATATCAAACTTTGATGTTCTTGCTTTCCTTAATTACTATTATCTGCGGATTTTGTTCTTTTCCTCTTTTCTGAATTCCGTTTCTCTGAAAAGAAGTTTATCATAAACACGGTAGGTAGGAGATGATCATCGCACTTATTAGGGTAACCTATTTTACTTTACATATAAGATTTTGTTTTCCGATGGTTTTTCCCCCATCTGCTTCTTGTTTATGTCAAATTATTTGCTGGCTTCGTGTGGCTCAATTTTAGGTTTTGTCGTTTTATGATGTCTCTTCCTTTGTTCTATGTATTAGTATTTTTTAGATAAAATGATTGATTATCTATTTTGATTTTTTGAGTGATTGGCGAACTATCTTTTCTTTGTCAGACAATGGATATTTTTTTTTTTCTTATTAATTGAATTTTGTTAATTATACTTTCAGTTGGAATGGCAAGGAGCTACTTCAAGCAAGAACATGATCTTGGTATATATCTTTTGCCTTTTACCCCCAACTCCAATTTCTTGTAACTTTTGTTGTGTACGTGGAGAGCTAAATATTATACAAATAATCATTATGTCTGCAGAGAAGAGAAGAGCTGAGGCTGCTAGGATTAGGGAGAAATACCCCGACAGGATTCCGGTGAGAACTTGCAATTGTTTTTTTCCGTTGCAATAGTGAAGCAATTTGTGGTGATGGGTGAAGTATACATTTATGGCAGAAGTGGAGATATAAGGTTGGTTGGGTAGTTAAGAAGGAAGGGAAGGAGGGAAAGGTAGCGGGTTCGATCCCTTCTGCTAAAAAAAAACTAACAATTAACATTTGCCGATAAAAAAAAAACATTTATGGTAGAAGCAGACTTGTTCTTTTATCTGTTTTTTCTGGTTGAGGAACCTATGTTTTTCAATTTGTCTGTTTTTTATTTGGGGTGGTGAAAGCTTTTTTTGTTATCAAATGTATTCTTTCTGTTTGAATTATTTCTTTTGTCTATTGTCTCCTTCATGTCATGATGTGGCGACATAATATATAACTGACCTACACTTGACTTTTGTTTAAATTCTTTACAGTAAAGGTGGTCCTTGATCTTTGTTAACAGTTTTTCTTAAAACAGAAATTTCTTTAACAATGATCAATGCATTTGGATACCTTCTACTTTGATTTCAGATTTTAGCCCTGTTCACTGCATTCTGTTTGATGAAAGTCATAAGTGTGTGCTGTTCCTGTTAGTGTCATTATTCCCCTTACCTTGTTTTAATTTGTTTCTAGGTGTTATTCCTATCTTTCCCTTGGTGGAGTATAATATCTCTGTAAACATAGTTATGTTCCTCATGAGAATGGTCTGTAATTCTGTTGCATGCAAAATTGTATTGTATTGTGTTTTTTTTTTTTTTTTTTGAAGAAAAGCCGATTTGGATTGCTATTGTGTACAAGTGACTAATTGGAAATATTCTATCTTGGAGGTTAAGTGACTGATTATACAGTCCACTGAATTATACTAAGAATTCAAACTTAAGAAAGATTATTGGATGACTTTTACTTTTGAGCTATACATTTGTGAACTTTCTCAGCGGGTGGATCCTGTGAAGGAAGCTTCTTATGTAGTATGTTCCTATTATGTATTTATGTTTGCTGCTTTGTACTAGTTATCAAGTTATGATGATACAATACCAAGGAGTCTGTGTTGTCTTATTTCATTTTACTCTGATGTTAATAGCATAGTTATATCTTGGTTCAATTTAATTAGACAGTAATATTCATATTTAGAGATAGATCAATTTTAATTTTCCAGGTAGAAACATGCTATATTTTATTAGTCAAGGCATGGCATTTTAACTTGTGCATTTTGCCTACCTCAACTATGATACTCAGAAGTGCATGTCACTGATAAATCTCTAAGTTTGTGCTAAATTATTTCTATGGATATGCCTGAAGGTAATTGTGGAGAAGGCCGAAAGAAGTGACATCCCAAGTATTGACAAGAAGAAGTAAGATGTTACCTATATCTTCCTTCTAATGTGGAAAATACCATATTAATTAGGCAATTGCTAATTGGTGCCCTAAGGACTTTCTATTTAGTGATTTCTTAATCAATACCCTTATGGCATTGGTTAGTAAGACCCTATTTATTATTTCCATTCCAATGTATGCAATTCAAAATTAAGCTTACACAAATGAATAAGTTTTTGTTATTGTTGTATTAACAAATGTGTATATCATGCCCAGTTAAGATATATTCCATTTGGTTGTATCAAGCAATAGATATTGAAATATTTAATTATGTTCTTATGTTTGTTTAACTATTCTAAATTATGGCATGAATGTTATACACGGTCATAAGGTCATATAGCCAGATTGATCAAAATCACCGTCTATGGATTTATCAGATGGTGTACTGAATTGATCAAAATGATTTACAAATTTGGCATGATTGACTATTAGCAATGCTGCAATAGTTAAGAGAATTGCTGATTTCAGTATTAGTAAAAGGATCTGAATTTTATCTTGGGTAAACAGCATTTTGAATTGGTTTTTTTGTTTCTGAAAGCTTGGTTGTTATGGCTGTGTATTTGCTATTCTGTGTTAGTAAATACTAGATTTTAAGGTGTAATAGATACACCATCGACAATTTGTCTTATGCCAGGTTGGCAGCCGTATATACTGTCTTATGCTATGAAACTGAATGACTTACCTTGCAGGTACCTTGTCCCTGCTGACTTGACTGTAGGACAGTTTGTCTATGTGATCCGCAAAAGGATTAAATTAAGTGCAGAAAAGGCAATCTTTATATTTGTGGACAACGTCCTTCCTCCTACAGGTATCATGTGCTCGTTCACTCTTTTGCAGTATATGATTCTCTAGATTTGTAGTGTAGAATAGCCTTATCTTATCATCTGACTTGATAATTCATTTTTTTCAGGAGCAATTATGTCTGCCATATATGATGAGAAGAAGGACGAGGATGGGTTTCTCTATGTTACATACAGTGGCGAGAACACCTTTGGGGATCTGATTTCCATTCAGTAGCCATTATAAATTTACACCGTTTGACCTTGTGGTCTCATTGGTCTGTCTGATAAATTCGTTATAGTACTCATGTCAAGAACCTTACTCTCAATGTTTTGTACAGTTGTATATAAATTCCGTGAACTTGATCAATATTAGAAGTTCCCTCATTCAGTCTTTCTTGGTTTTAATTGTGCATACCTTGGAATGTTCATTTTGATTGTTCATTGATATATACTATGATTTAATAGTATAAGAATATGATTTACTATCTCCTGTTATTCAAGAGGGTCTTCTTCTTATGGTCACATGTTTCCCCTTCGATCTGGATCACTGGTTAATGGGAGGAATAATAGGCAAGAAGCGGGGAATTGAGAAGGTATATGGCAGAATGTGGTCTCATTTGTGATGATGTGCTTTATCTTTCAGTAAAGCACAACAAGAAAAAGGAAAACAATGATAATTTTACTGCTTACGATGTTACTAGTATATATTGATCCCATTACATTTACTAGTTACGACTGCAATCATATTTAATTTGCAAAGACAAGCATGGATGTAGGAGACAGTAGAATCTGAAGGATGTGTCACTGTCATGTTACATAGAACCTAGAATTAGATATCTGCCCCTTTGGGAAGCAATGCTGATGGCAGATGGTGTACGTTCCATGTGGCATGCTCCTTGGCTGCTGGGAAGACTGTTGAAGGAGACGGTTTAGCCATGCTCCGTTGTCCCTAAAACTTATCGTCCCCATTTCCCACTCCCCTGTAGGTCCCATATGTTGCATTTCTCATATGGCACTCGAGCTTATTTAGCTATGAAATAATGCACAACAGAATTAGAACTAGGAAAAAAGAGAGGATGGTAGGCTTAAAGAAAATGTTTTCAATTCTTACTTTTAATTTTTTTATTAATAATCATAAAAAGTAATGTTAGCTACACTAGAGTTATCCTCTCATTTAATGATTCTCTTTTCTTTTCTGATTTAATTATAACATCCATCACAATTATCAATTATCAATAAATTTCTAACAATCACAAAGATGATGATATAAAAAGTGTCTGAGAGAATGTTGTTAATATTATTCATAAAAATGTTATCTTGTTTTCATTAAAACTCTTAGTTTTATAAATTAGTACATAAATTATGAAAATAATGTTATCTTTTATTATTTATCAAATAATATTTTGAAATAAAATAATTTTTATAGTTATTGATAGAATTTTAAACAATATTTTTTTTTCTTAAATCATAGGTGCCCTGAAGAGTCCAAGTTTTCTATTAACAGCTGAAATGAATAAAATTCAATAAGGAGAAAATTTGTTTTTGGTCTTTATATTTTTGGATTTTTAGTCAAATGTGGTCAAGTCCTCATACTTTTCATATCAATGAATTCAATCTCCAAATTTTAAGAACTGTGTGAATTTAGTCTCTCTTCTCTGAGATAATTAACACATTTTTTAAAATTATGAGGGGCTAAATCCATGTATTTTGGTAAGTTTGAGAACCTAATTTATTAATATGGAAGTACAGAAATCTTAACTATAGTTACGGATCGCAAATTTGATGTTTTACTTTTTTCTTCTCCATTACTTTATCACGCTAAAGCATTTCATCCTTGTCTAAAAGTGAGATCTTGCAATCTATTTGGTTCGCAGTCATGATGCAGCTCGAACAAACGGAAACTACTTGATCTCACTTTCATTAGACCAACCTCGTTTTGTTTTGTCTTAGGCAGTTCGGTGATCGCATCTTTTTTTATGCAAAGAGAAAATCACCAAAAATGACAAGCCTAATATCCAACCTCTATCACCCATATCCCATCTTTCGCGGAAAAGCCTTGTCCAACAAATCTAAGCCTTAAGAAGCATGTAATTAATGCATTCATGCAATTGCAGTTTTGGGAAACATATATACTAGTTTCTTCAACATAAATATGTGCAATGTCGTTACTCGTTAACCTCTGTAGCTTAATTATTTAATTTGATGACAATCTTAATTCACTAGCCAATAGCTAATAGTTGAGTTAAAATATAATAAGACCCTATGTGGTAGGGATGGCCGATGAGTGATTAAAAATGATCGCAGAAAAGGGGTAAGGGGACAAATGTGGACCCTTGATATCTTATTTTTCGTTTTCAAGGTTCATCTCCCAAACACATGCATGTTCTCTAAGAACGTTCTCCATCCCATACAAAACCTGCATTTAATGCACCTGCTATTCTACCATTACATATTCGTGAAAACCTGACCCTCATACAAACCTCTTACCTCACTCTTTCTCTGTCTGTAACTTGGAAGTTGGAACCACCAAACTCAACTCATCCCAGCATGAATTCTCTTTCTCTTTTTCTTGCTATGCTTATTCTCCTCCTGTGTGTTTCTGTTCATGCATGCACCGCCCGTTCTCTTTATCCTAGTCTTACCAAAAAAGACACCCCACATAAGGTTGGCTTCCAAATACCAACAATTCGATCCACTTTTGATCACTTCCTCATTACACTGCTTTAGTTATCCTCCGTACGGGACAAAAGTACTATGTTAATTGGGAATGAAGCATTTCAAATTATTATTTATGGAGACTAAAATTTGTGATTATCTACAGGAATTAGACAATCTCAAATTATTGGAAGCATTAGCTGCATCTAGTACTTTGAAGAATTACAAACTAGAGGAGAATCAACCGCAGCAACAGAAAGTCGCAAACAATGAAATAAACACTTATGAGAGTTGTAGCAGTGCATCATCTACTTTGAAGGAAACGGTAGTAGAGGCAGCTTCAGGTGCTTAATCCTCTTGAAATCTTTTCTCCCTTTTTTAGTTAGCATGAGCAATCAAGATAGCTCAGGTAATAGAGAAATAAACTTCACGGATGGTTGGGAACTATAAAGTTACTTGTCGATCTATTTCCATCACTTAAAAGAATTAGAAACATTATAATGAACTAGGCCTTTCGGTTTACACACAAAAGAAATGGAGAAACAAAAAATTTGCCTTTATTTTCTCAGCCAATAAAATTTGATGTGCTGTACCTTATATGTGAGGGTCATGTTGTATTATATATATATATATATATATATATATATATATATGGTGCACTAGGTTGTATGCCATTTTTACACTCTCTCAAAATATTGTAGCTATATGTGATTTTTTGTTTTATGAATTTTACAATCTTCCCACTATCACTCCAGCCTTATGCACCATAATATCTCCCTTTGTAGTAAACATAATACCAAGTGACGGTGGCGAGCATGCAACTGGTACATCTTTTCAAATGGATTCGCCATCCTTTCTTGCAACCCAGGTAATATACAAATTTCGATAATTTAGATTTGAATGATAGAATTATTTGCCCCTCTTACTGGGTTAAAGATCAGTTTATTGCTTCTTTAAAATGAATGATATATAAACAATTCCAATAGAAATCTTTTTACGTAAATGTTAACTAGTAGTTATACAGTTCAAACAAGAACATATGCATTTGTACGTCAAGCATAAGTACAATTTCTTACGACTAGAGAAGGTATCACCCAAGTGAGAAGAGGTATATATTGTAAGAGGTATATATTGTAACAAAGAGGATTTTTTAAAGTTTGTCCAGAAAATTTATAGTGACAAGAGTTTTCTCAAGTTTGTTAAAAGAACTTGTAATATAATTTAAGATAATGAATAGTATTTGTTAAAATGTTTTCCTGGCCGACTTTAGCAAGAGGTGTTGAATAACATTCAATTCGTATCTTTCGTTTATTTCTATATACATGTATCTTATTGTTGTTTGTCTGTCCCATATCTTTGTTCATCATTGTTGTGCGTGAAGAAGTTTGTTTCCCAACACAATTGTAAGTTGCATATAGCATATGTATGTAGTGATATAATTACCATGGTGTCATTTGATTTTGAAAGATCAAAGTGATGAGACATATGGTTGTAGGATGAAAGGAGGCATGTTCGGTCAATGCTGGGACCTGGTGAGCACAACGATGAAGAAACAGTGCTTACAAAGACCAGTAACACCGAAGAGGACATAGTCGAGATGGATTATGCTCAACCCCATCGGAAACCACCCATTCACAATGAAAAGCCTTAATTGACTCCATGCATATATGCTTATTTAATTACAATCTTTATTTTTCCAACAATGCTTGATGCCATGTAGTTTTGGCCTTTCGAAGGATGTCCAACAATGTTGAGTTATTTGCTTTCAAAACTACTATATAATATACAGTACAATTGCACGAAAGTATGATTATGATGTGTGCTGTTTTATAAAAAGCAACAACATATATATACATTTTTCACGATGGTGTTTGGCATAAAACAAGTAATGGATATAAATATAATTAATAACAGCGAGATTCATTCATGTCCTTAATAAATAA
Organism: Glycine tomentella; assembly: GCA_007407185.1. Lineage (NCBI taxonomy): Eukaryota > Viridiplantae > Streptophyta > Magnoliopsida > Fabales > Fabaceae > Glycine > Glycine tomentella. Next base: position 6,486,910 of record PYAF01000142.1, on the reverse strand, counting down.
CCAATGAAATTCATTCATTATATATCCTTTCTTGTTATCAGTTTTTGTGTGATTTCCTATTTACTTTAGTCAAAATTTGCAGGCTAAAGACACCAAGGCACATGCAATGCCTTAGCGAAATGTCAGAATACCCTGTTTTCCTTATCCATAAAAAAAAAAAAAAAAATGACTCACGTGAAAAGTGTGCAATGAATTTATGAGAAGTGGAATGCGAGACATGGATTTAATATTGGAATGGCAGAGTTGCCAACTTTTAAGGCATGTATCAGTATAGTTGGTATTCCTTTTAAATGCTGGTAGTTAAAGTGTGTCCCCAATTTCGGTTTATTGTCCTAAAGTTAGTTAATTGCGCCAAAATTGTATTCTGGCTCGGCCAAATACTGTAAAGGCAATATATGAATTAACGAAGGAAGCAACATAAAGGCGAATAAATTAATTAATGCAGGAAGCAAAAAGAATACGTCTCACATGTTGTGTAACAGTGCCTCATCCAAACCAATATTAGTATAGTACATTAAATTAGGGGTGGACATGGATTGGATTTTTAAGAATCCAATCCATATCCAATTCATATCTAATTAAATGGATTGGATTTTAAATCCATATCCATATTTTTTTAAAAACAAACTAGATTTAAGATCCAATCCATTTAAATGGATATGGATTTGGATATATCCAATTTATATCCACTTAAATGTTATAAGTTTTTTTTTTTTTTTACAAATTTTAGTTATTAAATACTAAAAAGTGAAAATTTTGTATATGTCCATTGAAGAGCTATTTTCAATCGATCATGGTCAAAACTATTTTTTTTATCGATATTGGTTAGTGTATTTTTAACATACCTCAACCAAAGCAATTTCGACAGATATCAGTCCAGACATTAGGTATGGCAACGGGGCGGGGGCGGGTATTACATTCCCCGTCCCCGTCCCCGTCCCCGCCCCCAAACCCGCTCCCCGCCCCCGCCCCCATTCCCCGTCGGGTTTTAAAACCCATCCCCATCCCCGTCCCCGTTGGGGGTTGGGTTTTCCCCGCCCCGCCTCGCCCCCGCTATTTCACTTAAATTTAAAAAATAAAAAAAAATAATATAATTTTTTATTGAAAAATCAGATAAAAAAGTTAATTATGTAACAAAAAAATAATAATAACAAACTCACATTTAAAATATGGGATTATAATTTTAAAATTACAAAACAAAATCAATCAATTCAATTAAAAAAATTAGAAAATAATATTTTTTTTTATTTTTTTATTTTTTTAATATTATTTATTACGGGGCGGGGAGCGGGGGCGGGGGCGGGGTGGGTATCAGTAACCCCATACCCGCCCCCGCCCCCGCTTTTGACAACCGGGGAAAACCCGAACCCGAAAATTTCGATTTTTCCCCATTAAAATCGGGACGGATTCGGACGGGTACCCACGGGTTCGGGTCCCGTTGCCATGCCTACTAGACATTTTTAGTCCGGCATCAACAAAGACTATTTTTTTGCTGACATTAGTCAGTGCATTTTCAGTCGACATTGGTCAATGATGTTTTTGGTCGATCTTAGCTAGGGTTACTTTTTGGTAGAGGTCGGCTAGGATTTTTAGTCAATACACTTTTTGGCCGACATTGACTAGGGATTTTTCGATCAACATCGATCGTGACTAATTTTTAGCCGACATTGGTTAGGATTTTTGTGGCTAACATTGATAAGGTTTTTTTTTTTATTGATGTCGATCATTGATATTTTTTTGCCAACATTCGTCAAGACTTTTTTTTATTGACGTTAGCTAAATTTTTTTGTTGATGTTGGTTGAAATTATATTTTTGTTGGCAACAACTAGGATTTGTTGGTCAACATTAACCATGACTATTTCTTTTGGCTGGCGTTAGCTAGGGATATTTTTTGTTAACATCAACTAAGATTTTTTCGATCGACATCAATTGAGAAAATATTTTGATCGATGTCAACTAGGTTTTTTTGGATGATGTCAGCCGATGATTTTTTCAACCGATGTTGGCCAAAAAATAGTTTTGTCTGAAGTCGACAAAAAAAACTATAGTCGACGTCGATCGAAAAACCTACTTGATGTCGATAAAAAATAATCTCAATAGACATCAACAAAAAAACTTAGCTTGACGTCAGTATAAAAATAACATCGACTGATGTCGACTAAAAAATAGTCTCAATTAATGTTGATTAAAAAAATTATCAACATTAACCGAAAAATAGGCTCAACGATAACAACTTAAAATCATCATTAGTGAACGTAGACCAAAAAATAGTCTGAATCAAAGTTGACAAAAAAAAATTTAAAAATCTAAATATCCAATCCATATCCATTTCATATATCCAATTAATTGGATTAGATTTAAAATCCATAAAAATGGATTTGGATATGAAACTAATCCATTTAAATGGATTTAAAATAGATTAGATTGGATATAGATTATTTTATGGATATGGATTTTTTTGCCCAACCATACATTAAACAATCACGCCTCTCGCCTATTCAGTCCATTACTTCCCTAAGCTTATAATATCATCATACAAATTGATGCCTTCTAAACTCAAACATCACCATCACCCCCATTTCTGATATTCATCCTTATAGCCCATACCGATACATTCGCCAGGATATGAATGAAATAAGTCTAAAACCTATATCGATATTGAAAAGTTAAATTTTCAACAAATAATAACTATGAAGCCATGATCTTGGTTGTACCTTATACATCTCTAGAAAACATAATAAGCGTATTACAAAAGCTCGATTTGCAAAATAAACTTTTCCAGTTGCCATAGCAGAAACTCATAATTCAAATCTTTTGAGTGAATTCGGATATATCTTAGCTAAAAGATCGAGACTAATTTCTCGATACTCTAAAATTCATTTAAGAGACTAACTTTTCTCAACTCACCAGTCTCATAATTCAAATTTTGTAAATGTAAAATTGGGAACCCATCCCGTTTCCATTTATCCAACAGTATTGTTGAGGCATGTGAATTCATTTACCATGGCCTAATTCTTCCAAAGAAAAAAGAAATCATATATTGCTATAGCTGACAATGAACGTGTTTATAAATCTGATTGCTTGACCTGTCCTGATCCCTAGCTACAGATCAACCTTAGCTTTACCCTACAAAGGAAAAAAAGACTTGTTATTATGACAATAGCTTCATTTAAAATTACCTAAATTCAGCTCATATATATTCAGTTAATTTGGATAAACCTTTTACCAAAAAATTATAATAGAAAAAATGAATTAGTGAAAGATGTAAAATAAATTAAACTTCTCGCATATATTAAGATTATACAGCGTATACTGTGTATTTCAACTTTTCCAGAATCTTGAGTAATATTTTTCAATTGAAAAACCAAAAACTCCTTTAAGTTAATTAGAAGCTAGTTCAATATGGACCATACTACCTACCAATCAATAAAGAAAGACAATGAAGGCTTCTCTTCTAGATAAGGCATCAATCAAGTTTAGCTATCTGACTGGAAAAGAGAATAAAATACGATTTGAATATTAGGAAACTAAAGAAGATATGATTAATTAATTAATTAGACATTGTGATATGCTTAGACACGTCTCTAATCAGAGCATATACAAAATTTCCATGAGATCCTACATCCTACACAGGAGACACTCCAAAAGAAAAATGGACCCTGTGCCAAACAGCAGAACAACAGTGGCTCTAGCCTAATGAAGACGCTAGACAACTAAAACAAGTTGACTCATGTGCTAGTCCAACATCAAACAAGAAAAGATATATCAGCACAAATATCTGTTAATGGCACATGTAAAACACAAACACCACATTATTACCATGGCAGTGTGTTAGTATGATTTAATAAAAAAATTGTAAGTATGGAGAAATTGATGGGAAAGGATTTTGTGAAAAGTCTTAAGATTTTATAGATTAAAAACGGAAAAGATGACGTGATTTGTTTTGAAAATTATCATTTTAAAATTGGATCTATATTTAGTTCAAGTTAATTTGAAGAGCTTTCGGTTTATACAAAAGAATATTATTTGTTGAATGAGCATAAACTTTAGGCTAAATTATTTACATATTTCTTTATCTTTATTTTTAGGTTACAATCTAGTCTTTTATTTTTTAAAATTACTACAGTGTCGTAAATTCTTATGTTTATTTTTACACATTCAGGATGTATTTCATCTTTTGGGTTTATGACTTAACATAATCATTAATCAGATACTGTGATATTAGTACCGACACATACATTATACATATATAAAAACTAATATAAGAATCATTTTTCTGCAAAAAAATTGGCTAATGTGTATAAAAAGATAGATTACAGTGTAGATAAGTGGTCAAGCTATTTTGTTCGATATCTTTAAATTAAGTTTGGTAAAATTAAAACTTTCATTGATTGTAATCTTCTATCTCACATTAGATTATAAGTGAAAAATGACAAACATATTTAATTATATATTTTAAAATATTCATTTCTTTTAATGGGTTCTATGAATGCCTTCATGGCTTCATGGTTCAACCTTGTTGTTCGCCTTTATGAAAAATGCCAAAATTTTCATAAATGCTAAACGCGATTGCTCACAGCTACAGCGTTTTCCTTTTGGGGGGCTACAGTGGATCTGTACAACGACAGACATTTAATTACTTCGGCCAAAATATTGGGCCAACCATGCAGGTCTACCAAAATAAGCCAATGGACATTGTCATTCTCACTCTTGTTTTTCCTAAGTTCACATTAAACTTTTTAAAAATAATCACAAAAATACTACTGATAGATGTTGTGTATCTTGAATTTTTTTATTGAGATACACAACAGAAACAAAATCTTATCCATATATTCAACAAAAACATATTTCCGTACAAATCTTGTCCACATATTCAATGGAAATAATTTTACATACTTTAAAAAATTATCTTTTAATAACAATCAAATTAATTAAGATATAAATGGTTTTTTAATTAAAATTAAATTAAATATTATTCAAAATACTCTTTATAATATTAATTGAATTAATTATGATACAAATTATATTTTGCATGATAATTAAATCTATTACGATACAATTACCCTTTAAATTAGACTATTAATTTAATTTCAATTAAAAATAATTTGTATCATAATTCATTTTAATATTATTAAAATGTAACTTTTTAAATAAATTAACTAGTATATGGAGTTAATTGCATAACAAAGACAAGTTTTCATTGTATATTTTGACTAACATAAATAAGTTTTTATTGTGTTTTCACAATATGGTGAATTCACACACAGCTAGAACATTGGAAACAAGTGTTTGGTGTATGTTGGCCACAACAAAAAACGTGTTTATGTGAAGGGTATTATCTTAAAAAAAATTATAAAAAAGTTAGGGGGTAAACTTAAGATAAATGGGGTGAGAATACCAATACTCTGACTCAATATAAATGAAATAAATCAACCTGCAGATAGAAGATTGGGTTTATCCTTGGAAAGAAGGGAGTTATTACGGCCAGTTTTGTTATTCACACTCCAAACCACTTTTTATAAGATTATCACCGATTAACAAGTAGAATCTTAAAGTCAGATAAATTGAGTTTATCCTATTACCGATAAATATCTTTTAAAATAAAATTAAAATAAATATTTATAAATGAGTTAATTTATATATATATATATATATATTGTTAATATAAAATATTCTTAAACCAATATATTAGGATTTGACTGAAGTTTTTGTTGTGTTATACAAGTCATTAATATAGTGTGGTAATAAGGTATATTAGATTTTTTTGTCTTTAATCAAAGATCACGAGTGTTTTTTATTCCATTAGGTTAAAAACTAATTCCACTTATGATACATGACTATTACTAACACAAGAAATTATGCATATGATGAAAGTCAATTAAACATAAATTTTCTTACTAAATAAATTATTCCCTCACATGACAACACATGAAATTTTATATTATTGGGTCAACTCCATGGGTTAATAAGGTATATTAGATATTTGTGAATATGAATTAAACTCTTTATTGTTATTTATTAAATTAGTTATATAATTTTTATATACTCATTTTATTTTAATTAATGAAAAACTAGTATTAATTAATTTACACACACTGGGTACTTCTTAAAACGATACGATTTCAGAGTTTTACCTGCCATGGTTTGGAGACAAAACAACGTACAAATATAACAAATTAAAGAAAGTTAATGATTTATAATTTAATTAAATAAAGGAGAATACACATCAAGAGTTCCATCATTAGATCACAACTTTTTTTGAAAAAATGTTGCCCATGTGTTATTTGGTTTTGGTGTTGTCCTATCACGTCTTATTCTATTTTGATAAGTAAAATCTGCGTATATATATTAACTGATTAAAAAAATGTATGACCACTGGCACGTGCAAGCTAAAATTGGAAAATAATATAGGAAAAGCATATCAAAAGAAGTTCACCTCAGCGCACACAGTTCCTGTAACTGGCCAAGGGAACTAGGGATGGATAAAACAAGAGAAATATTAGACTGAGTGGTTCAAGGTAAGCATCGTAAATCTTCTGGCACATAACATTCTTCTCCTATTCATATCGTTGAAAGTTTCAATAAATTACTAAAGTCTATTCATTGCTCCAGTGATACGATGAATTTTTGATATGCAATTATTCATTGAGTTGAATTGAGTCAAAAGAGGAATATAATTAAATTGTAAACAACGTATGTACTGTATTTAATATTATTATTATTATTATTTAATTTTGTACGTATCAATTAGTTATAATTGTGATGTTATCACACAACAAAATTGGTGCAATTTAGGGTGGCTACAAATTTTAGCAGTCGTGGGTTTTCCCTTGGACACAAGTTCATAAAGTATAAGGGCACGTTATTGAATGGCCACGCAAAATGACAGCAGCCGACACGTTTGTTTTTTGTTTCCTCTTGGCGAATCCAGAAACTAGAGAAACTTCTTAATCTTTAACATAACATATTTCCTCGGTGAATCCAGAACTGATGAAACTTCAAAGGCCGTACGAGGTACGAGGCATTCTCCATTTCTCCTCCCCAGACACCATTCTTCTCACTTACGTGGCATGGAAGCTTTGGGGTTCCCTTCAAATCGCGTCATTGGCTCTGGCACTATCTTGGACTCTTCCCGTTTTCGTTTCCTCATTGCTGATCATCTTGATGTCAACGCTCAAGATGTCCAGGTCGTTAATTATTTTTAGAGCATCTAAATTACCTTATATTATTCTTACTTTATAATTTTATTTTCTTATATATGTCCGCTGCTTCGATATCTTTCTCAGGATCTAAGCTCTCGAAACTTGTATTCCAAGGCCCCAAAAGTCAAAGTATGTTGTGAATTTTGTAATTGCAGGCTTTTATAGTGGGGGAACATGGTGACAGCTCAGTGGCTCTGTGGTCTAGTATTAGTGTTGGGGGTGTTCCAGTGCTGAGTTTTTTGGAGAAGCAACAAATTGCGTGTGAGAAAGAAATGTTGGACAACATACACAAGGAAGTTATAGAGGGTGCTTATCAAGTTATAAGTCTGAACGGGCCGGTACACTTCTTGGGCGATTGGATACTCAGTGGCTAACTTGGCACGAACCCTTCTAAGGGACCAAAGGGTTTTTATGGCATTGATGGTGGGGAAGTGTTCCTTAGCTTGCCTGCACAACTCGGAAGAGGAGGGGTTTTAGGTATAACCAATGTGCACTTGACTGAAGAACAGACACAGAGGCTTAGGGACTCAGCTAAAACAATCCTCCAAGTGCATAATCAGTTGGCTATTTGAATATTTTTTCCAACTACCCTCTGATAATATCAATGTTATGGTTCTTTATTATCCTTTTTCTTTTTTTTTTTCTTTTCCCTAAGATATTGTTTGGTCATCTATGTGTGCACGTACTGACATGTTTCTTTTCTATTGTTGTTATAATAAAGAGAGATGCATTTGCTTTTTTTTTTTTTTTTTT